>CM051256.1:13775645-14200645 GCA_027921565.1 Artemia sinica | reverse complement strand
TATCAATTCTTATCATGAATGACTTGTGTGATTTTTAGTTCAACCTTAACAAAAATATTAAGACCTTAACAAAAAGTTACACATCCCCACTGGCCTAATGTCTAGAAGTGGGTGCGTTTCTAAGGATAGGGGGTAAACAGAGAGAAAAAAGTGCAATTTTGTGCTCGAATTTTGTGAGAGAGAAATATGGCAAACACAAATAGCGAACGGAAATATCGACACAGAGAATGTGGAAATATCCTCTGTGATTGCATGTTTTGGCACAGGTGATGTAACACCAAGTGCATGTAACATGAAACGAGCTAAAAATTTTAATCCGTCACTCAAAATATTTGTCTATATTTCATTGGAATATTTGATATGTTTAATTTACTAATATATTTGATTTGTTAATTTATTCATTTCGTTTTTATTATCTTTTATTTTGAATACAGATTTTATCTTATTTTGAAAATTCTAGCTGAATTTTTAATATGTTCAGTACAATTATATTTAATCCCTCGGATGCTGTAAAAAAAAAAAAAAAAAAAAAAAAAAAAAAAAAAAAAAAAAAAAAAAATCAGTTTGAAAGAAAATTATAAATAGCTGGCATCAAGGTTAATTCTTCGTCTGTTAGAAATTATGGGCTTTCCAGTCAGGACTATTTAGCCCTCTTCCTTATCGCCTGTATATATGTGGCGTGTTGAACTGTTATTTTTTCTTCTTCTTCTTCTTCTGTTAATTCTTTTTTTCTTCTTATTCTTGCCAAATAGCGAAGCTTCTCCAATTTCAGGTTTATGTTCCCTGTGAAACCTGCGAATCTGCGCCAAGCTCTAGCACTTGCAACCACACCTCACACCGAAAAGATAAGACACTTGTGTCATAAGATTGATCAGATCTATTTATTTACCAAGCAGGAATTATGATACTGCTCAGACTTTTTCTTAGAGAATGATCTAAATTTCCTTAAATATTAGGAAAGTTTTCATATTTTCATATATTTCTTACATTTTTTTTCCAATCTAAAAATGGGAAACCATGTTTTTAATTGCAAATCAAATTAAACAAGTCATTTGATGGATGAAAAAAGCTGAATTTTATCCATCTAGTGACAGCAAAAACTATATCTTATGTTGAAAAAACTAAAACCAAACTGAAAAATAACATCAAACATCGGCACAAAGAACATAGACTTGAAATTTGTTTTGTGATTCAAAATGTTAAGCTTTTTAGGAAAGGGTACGTACAGGCACTCAGGCTCTGGGCCTGCGACATCTCAGGTATTTAGTTCTCACTAAAAATTGGTGAAATGCAGTCATTTTGACAAAACAACCTTTTCCATGAAGCTGGACTTTTTCCATAAATAACTTTTCACTCTTTTTCAATAAGAAATGGGTTTTAAACCCAGAAAGTTGAATTTATTAGATATTCAGATTTGGCTAAAAAAAAAAAAAAAATCTTAAAAAATATTAAAATATGGCATAACAAAGTTTATTACTGTCTTAAAAACATACTAAAATATTAAGAGGAATTGGTTCGTATTTTGGTCTTAAGCCCCCCCCCGTTCTCTGTTTGAGATATGTGGGGGCATGATCCCAAATATTTCAACTTTCATGGACCTCCAAATAGCGAAAATTTTGACTGATAAGCGTTGAAATGAAATAAAGTAAATAATTAAACAGAAAACTTTTTGCCATTTTTTTAAGATCCTGGAAAAACCTGAGACGAAGCATGATTGGTTCCAGCGACAATAACACGGAACGAGCTGCTGATTGGATATTTAGCCATCCAGATCAAGTGAACAATGCGGGTTTAAGTGTGCCAGAACCAAATGAAATTACTTATTGAGATGGTGCTGGTAGTAAGTTCTTTTTTTATTTTTTATCAAGGCCGTATCCAGGAGGGGGGGGGGGGATTACCGAGTTTGACACAGTCACTTTTGTCCGAATCGTAAAAAAAAGTACCAAAAATTTATATGAACCAATTTTTGATCTTTTTTAAGGTTTTTTGTACCCTCCCCTCCCCCGAACAAAATACTGGATACGGCCTTGCTTCCTATAGATGACTTTATGCCAACATTAGCTCCCCTCTTTTTACGTCACGTTGAATAAAGTTTTCAACAATAGAAAGAAGAAAAGACAAGTCATAAAGAGTAGTAAATGAGAATTCTCAGCTCCCTCTCCTTCGGTTGTATAACTGATCTTCTGTTTTTAAGAAAAAGTTTTTTTTTTCGGTATTTTGAAACGTTCATCATACTCGTGAGTGCTTTGTGTCAGAATTATTGGCACTATATTGTATAGCTTTAACAAATAAATGTTAGACTGTGTCTGCCAGGACTATTCAAATCTTTATGTTCTATTGGGTATATATAAATGGGGCCACAAGTACTTGAAATAGCTATAATAGTTTTTGCTGAAGATGAGTTTACGTCCTAATTACAAATTAAATTGTACTTTTATGTAATTAGAATTAAAATTACATTACGATTTAATCTGTATGTCGATAGCATGGAACAATTTGCTGCAATGAATATGCAAATAGGTTTGCCGAATGAAATGAAATGAAATTAAAGTTGTTTTGCGAAAGCGATCAAAAAACTGTAATTTTTTTCCCGAGCGAAACTCAGCCCATTAATACTACTTCATTATATCGGACATGCATTATCAACGTCAAAGACGTTAAGCGTCGGAAAATAGTTTCTACTTATCGCAAAATGTACGTTTCACGTGAAAATACATTTGTATGATCAAAAGATAGGCTATCGTAGACTTACCATCGGCACTTTTCTTCTCCGTCATAGGAATCACAAATTGCTTATCAAAATCGGCGTCTCCCATATGTTCTATGACCCAATTGGCAGCTGGTTGTATACCTTTATTCTGAGTAAAATAGATGGCACGTTTACATCCTTCGACAGGGAAGCCCATTTCCATAAGGTTTTGCATTATCGTTTTATCGTAGAAAAATTCTAGAATACAAATTAAAACACATTCTTTTGACAGAATTATTCAAAAAATTAATAGCAAAAATTACATTACTAAATGGGTTATTCTCTGATCATACTTAGCACTTACAAGGACAATCTATATAGTAAACAAATATAAGGTAATATGTGCTGTGAAAATAAAAAAAATTAATAGCAAAAACTACATTAAAAAATGCATTATTTATTTATTTATTTATTGAAAAACCCGTCAAATCAACACACAAGACGGAGCCCTTAAAAAGAAAAAGAAAAAAAAAGACACAAACTATAACAAACTGAATCAACAAAGAAAACGAATCAGTGAATCACTGAATGAGCAGATGGGACCATTCATGTAGATTTCGGCGTATTTTTCTATTATGCTTGTTATTATTATATTATTATTGGATCATGCTTAGATACAATCTTAGACACAATCATACTTACAAGCGCAATCTATATAATAAACAAATATAAAGTATTATGTGCTGTGAAAATATAAAAAAGTGTGCTCTTTATTGAGAGACAAAGGACAGGATGATAATTGCTATTTTGCGCAAATAACAAAAGTGACATTTAAGAAAAGGGTCCATTATTCCTGGGTCCTTCTTCACCACTTACAAGGGCAATTAAAATCTGCGATGTTTTATAACACTGCTTTTGCCCTGTTGTTATTTGAGTTGTTTTTGATGTGTTTATATGTTGTCAGGTGGATGTCTGTGATGTGATAAATTATGTTTCCTTTTCCTATTTTTCTTTTTATTCGTCTTTCATTTTGATTAAAGGTCCGTTTATTTATTTATTTTGTTTACTAATCTTGTTTATACATAACGAGCTCGCTTTTCTGCCAAATGTTTATAAATATTTTTCTATTTTTATGTATCGACGAACTGAACCAATATAAAGCTTGTTTTTTTTTAACGAGATAAGATAAGGTAATTTTATTTGACAATCACATACAGAACATGTTTGTAGCTACTACTAAGAAAACTCCCTACGAGCTTATTGGCAGCTGGTGGGAGTCTTCTATTCACCGTATTCTAAAACCACTATCTTATATTATTCTACAAGGCAATAATACTCAATTCACACATATGCAACAACTATCCTACTTACATAAAACAGACACATAATTACTATTCTTTTGCAAGAAAAATCTTTTCTCTTTGGCCTTGAAGGCTACCAGATGACTTGCATTTCGTATTGCAACCAGTATTATATCCCATACAAAGCGAGCAAAATTTCTTATTACAAAAGAAGCTGTAGTAATATTTCAGATTAATGTACTAGATTCGATGATCCTCACGATGAAATAATTTAGCCCATTAAGACAAAATTAAGCACCTTCTAATTCCCCTCCTCCGTAGAAACGGGCTCTCCGAAAAGCAGAAGTGGGTTTGCTAGATTACCCAAGATCATCCTTGTCGGGCAACCATCTATGGTCAGACGAAAAACCAGTCACCCCAGATTGGGTGGGAGGATGTCGTAAATAAACATTTAAGGGAAATGAGAACTTCTTGAGAGGGTGTAAAGAGGGAGGCTTTCAATAGGTTGCGATGGAGGAGCGTGCGAAGCTGCGTTGGCCCTATGCGGCTTGGTGTTGCAGTGAGTCGTTGGTAGTAGTAATAGGGAAGGCTAGGGGGTATATTACTCCCACTCTACTTTGTTTTTGAGCATTTTCCACAAATATTGGAAAAATTGATGTTTGCTTAAAAAGCATAATTTGAGATTCTGATTTTTGGAATGAAGTAGGACTTTAGGAATTTTGGAAGGATTTTTGGACGGAAGTAGGACTAAATTTTGACTGATATAGGACTGAAATAGGAAGTAGGAATTTGGGCTGAAAAGCTTGTATATGAGAAACTAATGAGAATCTCAATGCCTCTCGTGATGAAATACATTTAGGCGGGAAGATGCATTTGACGACTACACGTATCTATTCTTGTGTCATCTATATTTAGAGATTTATTAGGGATATTAGGATATTAGGGATTATATTATAATCAGTAGGGATATTTACATATCGTGTTTAAAATTATTTTATGCGGCCATAATCCATGGTGCTTCGCTGCAAAACTAATTTGTCGATTTATCCTTATATTTGATAACTCAAAATAAAAAAAAAAATTAAAGTCACGGTCTATTCGGCTTCTGTGTATATAAAATATAATATATTATATTATTCTATTGTTATTATTGTATAATCACTTGAAAATGGTTTACCAGTTAAAATCATACGTAGTCTTGAAGTTTTGACATTACCACATTACGTGGGAAAGTAAATCAGTTTCAAAAAGACACCACCCAAGGATATAAAGCTTTGACCATAAGAGAGGGGGGAAGAGACTCACAAAAAATTTTTGAGGGGAACCACCGAAAACCACGCTTCTACACTAAAATTTCTTTTGGCATGAAAATTAGAGAATTTAATTAAAAGAAATTACCCCCTATTTCAGCTCCATTATTAGAAATAAGGGACCACGACCAGAAATACTAAGTTCACAAAACGGACATCAATTCAGGGTTCCAAACGAACTCACTTTCATTTTTTTTATTGAACATAGTCTAAATGTATTTGCCCATGTAAATTACATTTACTGTAAGTTATAATATATCATGCAAACCATAGAAATCCACGGACATTAACGTGGATTTCCACGTTACAACATCGAAAGAATCTCAGACATAATGAAGCTCCACCGGCACCGGACACGCTTTACGTCCCCCTGAAGATCACCTAATTAAACAAATACTGCTTGATGAGCCCCTACAAACATGGCGTAGAAGGCAAGGAGGAGTTTTGGAGTTGACGGGCGCTATTTAATGAAGATGTTGAGCCAGCTGAAGGTTTTCGCACATCGGCCACAGCTGGGACAAAATCCTGGATGAAGTTCGCCGAAAAGTCGACGCAAGACCGACAATCATGGAGGACCGTCATTCAGAGGCTTTTTTCGAATGTCAGGTGAAACGGCAATGCCTGGTCCGGTTAGAAGTATAAGCAGGTAAGTATATAAAAGTTTTTTAGATGTTTTCCAGAGAAGTTACCTACGGATCGTTTTGGGTAACCAACTGAATGACTATATTTCAAACAGTTGACTGTACGTAAAACGTGGTCAAAACCCGCTTTCTAGAGCTATAAAGAGAAAAAGGTTGATTTGACTAGGGCACGCTCTGCGGATGAAGGATGACAGATTGCAAAAGATTGTCCTTTTCAGCCAACCGTCTAGGGCTAAACGGAAAGGTCGTCTGCGGTTGGGGTGGGAGGATGTCGTAAAGAAAGATTTAAGGGAAATGGCAACTTCCTGGGACGGCGTAAAGAGGGTGTGAATAGATTGGGATGGAGGAGGAGCGTGCGTAGCTGTGTTGGCCTCTAGCGGCTTGGTGATGTGGTGAGTTGTCAGTAGTTTTGGTAGTTGTATTCTCTGAGATTATTTCTTACCAGGTAGGCTACTACAGACAACTCGTTACAACAGAAAAGTGTGTTTCAAAAATGGGCGTCAAAATGCGGATGAAATAGCGGATGAAAGAACGCAAAAAAGTCATTTCGCGCGGCTTTTTGCTGCCTCTCTGCACAATTTAGCTTTTTCCGGGTATCGAGAGGAGGTTGATGCCTCTGTAATTGCCACAGGCTGTCGCCTCTGTGGTAAGTGACCAAGTGGCCCTTTTCAAGTGACCAAAATAAAAATGGAGTACAACTAGGCCCTCTCCCGCGCTCATTTTTTTCCCAAATTCACCCGATCAAAATTTTGAGATAGCCAGTTTGTTCAGCGTGGTCAAAAAATATAATAACTATGTCTTTGAGGATGACTTAATCCCCCACAATCCCCGGGGGAAGGACTGCAAATTATGAACTTCGCCCAATGTTTACATACAGTATTGGTTATTGGGAAGTATACAGACGTTTTCAGGGGGGATTTTTCCAGGTAGTAGGGGGTGGATCGGGATATATGTGGGAAGATTTTTCCATGGAGGAAGTTTTCATGGGGGAAGGGACATTGCTATGAAGGGGGCGTCGAATTTCCCAGCATTATTTGAAAAAATGATCATAAATTAAATAAAAAAACAAGTTTTCAACTGAAAAACTTTTCAACTAAAAAAATTTTCAACTGAAAAACTTTTCAACTGAAAACTTTTCAACATCAAAACTTAAAACGAACAAAAACTATTACATATATGATTGGGTTCGCCCCCTAGTCAATACCTCACTCTTTACGCTACGTTACGCTAATTTAAAAAAGAAAAATCAGTAGTTTAGAAAAGCTCAGCCTCACCTTCAGTGGATTCCTTGGCATCAAAAAATTCCGAGGCTTCCGAGGGGGATTCCGAGGATTCCGAGGATTCCGAAAAATTCCGAGGGGATTCCGAGGCTTCATCGGCCATTATTTATGCTAAAACAAACATAATAATAAAAAGAATAGTATACAGAAATAAGTAAGATGCTCGAAAATCCGTTAAAGAATTTTCATTAACTTAATCGATTTTGTAGAATTGATTTTAGTTTTATATCTGTTTTGTTTCTTTCTTGTTGTCAGATAAAGAAAAAGAGCTAGCTGTACACTTTCTGGCACGCTATAATGCATTTCATAAATATAGCAAAAAGGAGAAAACAACAAGATGCATGAAAACATGCAAAAGAATTTCCATTGACGTAACCCATTTCTTTGTTATTGTTTGGTAAAAAAAAAAGAAAAATGCCATTCGATAAAAATTTGAGGTGACCATTTTGTTAAAAACAGTTCAAAAATCAGATATTAAAACTCCAGAGTCGACAAAACCCCTCAGGGCCCAGGTTCAGGCGTTGTAAGTCATATTCTGGGGATATATATGGTTCTCATAGAAAGGATACTCGTATAAACTTCAGAGAGGGCTCATTTGATTGAAAATAGGAAGTTCTAGTTCACCTTTAAAGAGTCAAAAGAGACCGAAGCTTAATTAGTCCCACATGCCCGTTTTCCCCAAACCCATCCGATAAAAATTTTGAGATAGCAATTTTGTTAACAAATAGTTCAAACATCAGATAATAAAAACTCCTAGGTTGACACAAACCCATTTTTTCACTTTGAAATTGTTACTTTGATGCCAGTTTTGATACTTTGATGAATATTTGTTTTTTTCTTAAATTCAAAATCAAAACGACCAGAAATTACTATTAAAGAATAAATGAAACCCAAAACGAACAGAAATCAAATAAACAATCATAGAAAAACATACAACAAGCAATAATATAAATGAGTAAATAGATCTTAAAGCGGTGAATGCTAGATTGAATATGAAAATCAAGCTTAAAATAAAAAAAAATTCTATTGAAGTAGCCTATGTACGGTGAGCAAAATGCGATATATTTAAAATACCAATATAAAGTTCCTTCTTTCTAAAGATAATTCCGACTTCCTCTAATTAAGTTAAATTTGGTTTCAAAAATTAAAAATTCCTTAATCAGCAAAGAGAAAAAGTGCAGTCACTTTCGCAGGAGGTTTAAACGATAAGAACCGTGTGAACGTCTAAATCATCAAAAATATTTAAGACGTATTATTGGACGAAGGGATTGCATCCTTGGGGCCACTCGAGCCAATTGTGAGCCAGTTCTCACAGCGCAGGAGGAAAAAAAACTACATTTGATTGTGGGGTAAAAGTGCTTTTTATAGATGTTCGTATTTGAGAATCAGGACCGTTTAGACAGAATTACACGGCGTACGATCTTGGAAATTATTTGATTGTTGTATCTCTGTCACCATTGTTGTCGTTTGAAGTGACTCACTGCTGTGCACCTAAATATGTAAGTCCCAATAAATCTATTGTTTTTTAACTGTGTTTATTTCATTTTATTGGTCTGCATCTAGTCTAAAAACAGTTAATTAGTTCGCAAACTTCCAAGGACGTTCCCAGGGAATCTGATCTCCAGATAGCTAAAAAAAAGAGGTCACATTCGTAATTCTACATACTCTATTTTCTCCCATTAATTGAGGGTGGCGCTAGCCTAGTTGACACAATCTTTAGCGCTATAAGTGGCGCTATCGGAGAACCTATAAAGTGTAAGTTCTCAGCTTTAAGGTACGATATTACATTTGACGCGGTCAATATTTATGACCACAATTAAGCCCAGTCCCTTTTCTTTTATAACCACAGCCCTAAAGATTTCATCGCTACAAATGGTACAGTCGGAAATTGGAAGAAAAATTACGAACTAATTACGCTATAAACTTTGTAATTCGAATTTAATTATTAGAGAGATCAAACATATAAGTAAAGTGATTAGGCCTATAACCGCTAAGCTACGACAGGAAACCCTTTAAAATATCTCTTAGGAGATAATAGTCTCCCCCAAAATAGGTTAAGTGAAAAAATAAAATTTATACAACAAAAAAAGGTCTGAAGATTTAGAAGAACAATTAATGGCGCAAAAAGTTGGTCGCGGAAAATATAGAAATAGCAAAATCTATCCCGGAGTACAATGGTGAATCAGATATTGACGAATTTAATATCCAATTGGCCCAGTTTGTACAACTAACAAAGCAGAGCTAGAAGCGTTAGTCGACATGCTTCTACTACGATTAAAAGGCCAGGCCTTAACCTTTCTAAAACAGATTGAACATACCATAGGCAATAACGCCAGCTTGCCAATAAATACGGTTGATAACTTGTTAAAAGCATTTAAAGATAGATTTATAGAAACCAGTTCCATAAATAAATTAAAACACGGAACAGTGAGCTTTGACTTTTCACAAAATATAAGAGAATACCTTAATAATATAAGCATTTCTGTAGAGGCAAAATACAGAAGTGGTTTGGGGCAACTGTATGAAAAAGTCATACTAAATACTTTTTTGCAAGGGCTACCCCCAAAACTATAAAGAGTGGTAATATCCAAAAATATTCAGACGTTGGATCTTGTAGTTCAGGAGGTAGAGCGATTGATCGAAGTCGACATGATGGTCGCAAATCACAGTAAAGCAAAAATAAATAGCCTAGACGATTCAAATGTGAACATAAACTTCAAGAGCGATCAGGCGTCCCCCAATTTCTTTTCAAGGGATCTCCCCAGTTCCACAAAGAAACAAAACGCAAGAACTCGCTAGGCAGAAAACAGTACGTTTTCAGCCTGTCAAACAATCCAATTACGAAAATAACCCTACAATAATAAGGTGCTATAATTGTAATCGTTTTGGGCAAATCGCGAAAGAGTGCCGTTATGTCCCCAATCGCATACCAAGAATTGCTGTCGGTAATACGCAAAATTACGGCAACCATTTGTTCTGAAGAACAAATTTTAGCACCGGTCGTGCACTAGGCTATAGGCAGGGGGGATTGCACCAACCAGTACCTTACAACACGTACCAACAAAACCTGTATTACCCTTCCCCCAACAGAAAAATTAATTACCGATTTGAAAACCCAAATACTCGCCAAAGCCAATATAATGCGAGAATGCTATATAGGAACTACGAAAATTTGCCAATTGGAAATGAAAATTTTGCAAGCAAACGGCATTTGCAGTCAGCGCCAACAAACGGCACTGACAAAGGACATCCACGTTACCATAATAATACATGGCGAAGACAGACAGACGTAAATCAATTAGATATGCCTACGGAGACTCATACGTCTGAATATCTATTACAGGCACCGACACATGAAATAAATCCTCAGGAAAAGTTTCAGGCCCCTCAGAAATATAAATTGGACCCAGAGGGTGCCCGGAAAATTTAATAGGGCCAAAACAATGGTAGTGCCGTCTTGTAGTGATATTAATAACAAGTTACCTATATTTAATTATTTTTGTGCAGAAAATGTTTTTTTAACGCTTTAATTGACTCCGGTGCAACGATTAGTATCATAAACTCTTGCGTATTTAAAATATTGCCTCTGCATATTAGGCGACAGAGGAACCCTAATAATCCCAATTTAACTAGTGTGACAGGCCATAAATTGGATGCAAAAGGTTCAATTTGCGATAAACGTAAAAAGAGACAATAGGATCTTTATGACAAATTTTATAATATGCGATAACTTTCAATATGAAGCAATCATAGGTGCAAATTTTTTAAGGTCAAATAGATTACTATTAGACGTAGCAAATGAGAGGCTTGTCTACCCGGCTAAGGTGGGGGAAGAAATTTCTACCTTAAGAAATCGTAACAAAGGATACGAAGGCTACATAACAGTAAACAAAATTTCTGACGGTATAATGTCGCAATCTTTTGAACCTCAGGTCTCGCAAAGAGGAAAAGGAATAATAAGAAACTTCTTCAATTATTTTGAAAGACATTGCAGAGATGAAGTAAATTTAAATAATAAAAGTATTGAATTCACAAAAATAAAAATAGGAGATATGCGACAATACAGGTCAAACGAATTTAAGAAAATAGCGGAATTATGGAAAAACATAGTAAAACCATTCGTGACGCCACAGGAGGCCGCAATGGCGCAGCATAGCGCCAGTATGAATCTAATAAATAATGAAAATAAAGAGCAATATTATGGATTCGCGATAAGGAAAACAAAAGTCCCTCCCAAAACGATGCAAAAATTTCAAATATCACAGATGATTGAGTCAGTGGTTAGCAAAAGCGAAATGCGGTTTGCGACTCCATCTGAAATACCCGAAAATCTGCTATGCGAGGAACAGATTATATCTTATGACAAAGGAGAAGGTTTCATTTGGGTAACTAATAACCACGAAAATTATACAATTACAATTAAAAAGGGGACGTGTTTACTTCAGATCCAGATTTTAACGGAGAATGATTTGAATACATGGGAAAATTCTAAAAGATTTCTAGTTAACGGCATTGAAACTTCAAATAACAAATATCCTTTAACTAGATCACAATTTTTTAACAAATTTAATATGGATCATATTATGGACTTGGAACTTAAGAAAAAATTATGCGAATTATTATGGAATTTGAAAGATGTGTTATCGGCATCTGAAGATGATATCGGGCTGATACCATTTTATGAACATTCAATTTTAACGACTGGTAATCCCGCAGCAAAACAGCCATATCGTGTGCAATATAAGCACAAAGAATGGTAAAAAAATAAAATTCAGGAATTAGACAAAAATGAAATTATACGCCCAAGTATAAGTCCGTATAGTGCACCAGTGATATTAATACCAAAGAAGAATGGTGATCTTAGACTTGTGGTAGACTATAGAGCCCTTAATAAACAAGTAGTTAGCGATAAATTTCCTCTACCAAGAATAGATGAAATTCTTGACTCAATTTCAAGCAAAAACAAATTTTTTACTTCTTTGGACCTTACCCAAGGCTACCACCAAGTGAAAATAGTCGAAAAGGATGTCCATAAAACTGCATTTTCAGCATCTGAATGTGGTTCATATGAACACTTAAGGGTACCATTTGGACCGAAAACAAGTTCAAGCGCGTTATGTAGACCCCTACTGCACCTGTTAAGAGGATTAAAGAATATCATTCATTTTGTCGACGATATCATATGCGTGGGGGAAAACACTGAACAACACTTAGCGACATTAGCTAAGGTGTTCGAGAAGTTCAGATAAGGCAATTTAAAATGCCGGCCTGAGAAAGTAAATTTATTTCAACATAAAATTAAATTTTTAGGAGTAGTAGTGACACAAGGAGAGATATCCCCAGACCCTGATAAAATAAAATGCGTTGAAAGCCTCAAACCCCCCCCCCAACAATGAAAGAATTAAGAGAAATTTTAGGTCTTACTGGCTACTTTAGAAAATTCGTACGCAATTTCGCCCAAATTGCAAAACCCCTCACGAAATTAAGTAAAGCGAACTCCCATAATGTTATCTGGTCCCAGGAAGCTCAAACTTCTCTAGACCGTCTCAAAAAGGCGCTCACTTCTGAACCAATTTTATCACTTCCTGATTTCGAAAACGGAGGATTTGTGGTCACGACCGATGCTAGTTCAAAAGGTATTGGGGCTATTCTTTCGCAAATCATTCCCATGGGAAACCCTGATCCTTTAGAAGGACCTTCTAATAAAAAAAAATAGAAAAAGTCATATTCTATTCGAGTAGAACCTTATCAAAGGGCGAAAGTAGTTATTCCGCCACAAAATTAGAATTATTATCTATAATCCACCACTTGGACAAATTTAGACACTATTTAATTGGTAGAAAAGTTTATACCACGATCAGACCATAAAAGCTTGCAGTACCTGCGCACATTTAAAAACCCCACGGGCATTCTAGCTAGATGGATTATAAAAATCCAAGACCTAGATTACGAATTTGAACATTTAAAAGGTAAACAAAACGCAGCTTGCGACTTTTTGAGTAGATACCCAGAAAATATTCCTTCGGAAGCTGAAGAAAATGAAGTTAACGCTATCAATGCTAAGAGCAAACATGGACATAAGAAAAACAAAGTCAAAGACACAGTAAAGGAAAATAAGGTTAACTATTGTCCCTTTTCGTTTGAAAATATAAAAAGAAAGCAAAAAAAGGACAAATATGTTCGGCGCTTATTAATTATTTTGTGAATGACGATGCGTTACCGGATAAATTCAAAACTCTTAGAAAAGAGATAGATAATTTTTACTATGATCCTAATGAAGAAATACTGTGTAGAATCGTGACTGCTGAGACAAAAAGAAACCAAACTTCAATAATACCTGCATTACCACAAAACTTAATAGTGCCTGCATTTGAATATTTTCATTCAGATATAAGTGGACATTTAAGAGTAATGAAAACGTTCCATAAATTAAAACAATATTTTTACGTGCCGTCGGCAATGACAAAACTTAAAGAATTTGTAAGTTCATGCGAACCGTGTAACTTAAGAAAAATCCCCCAGCTTATTCTAATCCTCCAATGGGAAGGGTCCCAGTAGCAAAGTACCCCTTCGATATTATCTCATTTGACTTATACGGAACAAGTGGAGCCTTGCCTGTTTCCAGCAGAGGCCATACTTGTATTCTTTTGGTTATAGACCACTTTTCAGGATTTACTTTTGCAAAAGCATTGAAAAATCAAGGTGCTTACACCACAAGTAAGGCGTTAGCAAAATTTTTTTTTAAAATTTTGGCATTCCTAAAAAAGTTTTGAGTGACAAATGGAGGTAATTTTGTTTCAAAAGTAACAAAAGATTTAATGAGTTTTCTTAATATAGAGAAAATGGTGACAGCTCCGTACCAACCACAAGCTAATGGTAAAATAGAAAATAGGCATAAAATATTTTCGAACGTATTAAGTATTTATACAAAAGGCAATAGGAACGACTGGGATCAATTCTTACCTTACTTAACTAACGCAATCAACACTGCTTATTCAGAAACAACTAAAGATAATCCATTTTATTTACTTTTTGGTCGTGATTTTAGAATCCCATATAATGATATTATTGAATCTCGGCAGTATTATAATAGCTCGAAAGATTACAAACAAGAATTCATAAATAGCATGAGGAAAACTTATTAAATAGTTAGGAAAGAGTTGGAAAAATGTAAAATAAACCAAGAGCTAAGAAACCAATCCAAAGTCAAGAGGAGTATAGATTTCAAAGTAGGAGACTTCGTTTACCTAAAGAACGGGGCAAAAACGGAAGGAAAAAACTTTGCAACAAATATTCTGGACCGTACAGAATAGTCAAAAAGTACGATAACGATTATACTTTTAAAATGAAGAACCCCGATAGCGAAAGAACTTACAAGGCACATGTTAGCAGAATAAAAAGAGCCAAATTTCCGGAAAGATGGGTATCACATCCCTCCTCTACTGATTCGTCAGATTCGGAAAATGAGCCACCTAAATCAAGATTGGCAGAGCTAAAACCCTTGAATTTTAAACAAGATTATTTTGAAGATGATAATGATGAGGAAAACTTTGAAGAATTTTCAGCAATGAAAATCTAGTTGTTCCTAAAAAAAATCCCTAATACCAGGATTTTTGCCTGAAATAAAAACACCAAAAGATCCAAAGAGTTATTCATCGGCGAGCGCAAGAGAGTTAGATTATACAATATCTCCAAAAACCCAATTTTTCCCCGATAGAATTTCGACCCCATGTCCCCTCAAAAGATTTCCAGACGATATGGTTTCCCCTGCAACACCAATAGAAAGGCCCCTGTCCTTAAAGGGAGGAATTAAACAGAGCTGTAGAAACCCACGGTATTACTGTAAAGAAAACTCCCCCCAAAGATTCAACTAAAACAAACTTGCGAGAAGCTATGGATTTAATAAATTTTCCCATAAAAACGAGTCAAAGTACATTGCCCGAGAATAAAACTCCCAAGGAGGACCAGCAAGGACAATATCATGATATAACTGTGTCCCAGGTCAAGCCTAAACAGTGGACTTCATGGAGGGAAACCCTAGTGCAAAAAATACCCCATCCCCCTGAGGAAATGGTCTTCAAACAGTGGAGGAACCCTGCAAAAACTATTGATTCCTCCCAAAGCTCTCAAGAATCTTTCAAATCTCCCGAGTTGAAAACTCAAGGCGAGGATTTAGAGAATAAACCTTCTACTTCCAGAGGAGTAGAAACTTACGAAGGAAGGGCAGGTGATACCCCAAAAAGCACCACTTCTAAAAGTTCTAATCCGGATTCGTCGGAAACCAGTTCCGAAGAGTCCGACGGCGAATCAGACCATAGGGTAATTAAAGGAATAGGAAAATCAAAACCGACTTCAGCCGCCGCACACATGAAATAAACGAAATTAAAAGGGCAAGAATTTTTGAAAAAAACAATACAAAAAGTTTGACTTTATTTCGCTAGAAAAACCGAAAAAGAAAAAACCGCAAGACACAGAGGAGAAAGTAACGACACAGTCAGGCAGAACGGTTAAAAAAAACTGACATATGGAAATATCCCTAATTAATGTAAAGACAAATTTCAAATCCCTTATAAAAATCAACTTTTGATCCACCATAATAAATTTAACAGTGTGCAAGTAAAGTTAACCAAGTAAATATTAGTGAAAAAAAAAATAATAATACGAGTGATGTCAAAACATTGGTGATCAGAGAGAAAGGTGGGAACAGAAAATAACCAAAGGTAGGAAGCTTCTGGTCTACTGAGGACGACAACAGGCGTTGGACCATGTTTTGTGGGAAGCCTGGGGAGGAACTCAAGGCCCATGCAGCTTTTAATTTGTTGGGTTTGGTGGTCCCCTCGGATTTTCTATGACAAATAGACCCATGTCCTAACAAAGATTGACAGAAGCGTCTAATTATGAGCTGATCCTATTCATATTTATGAACACTATCATGCTTTCTGTTCCAAGCGAAACTGTAGGAACTTTGTCTTGTTACAATAATACAGAAAGAATAGACCCAAGTTACAAAACAGAATTACTATTACAAAATGTGGGTATGATAACCATAAAACAAGGATGTCGACTCGTAACTAAAGAGTCGACTGTCCGAACGCCGTTAATTACCACGATCACAAAGATAAAAAGTCCCAAAATAACTAACTTCAAGGCAATCAACCTGTCGTACACTATTCCCAATATAGAAAACGAGGAAATAAAAACCTCGATATGGTCAAAAATAGAAAAGAATAAAGGGACAATAAGGCTTACAAAAATAAGAGAAGTATTAGATTCGCAGATTCCCCTATTTATAAATGGAGACCAGAGATTAACGTATGTGGATAATAGATACGGATTGTTCTCAACCAATTTCTGGTGGAACATACTATTGGCCATATGTTTCGTATTCGCAACTGCCCTGACCATAAGAACCCTATTGAATTTTAATTACGGAAAAAACCTAAGACTAAGAAGACGAAAACCAAGAGAAGAACACGGGGAAACAGCTGAAATGCAGAGGTTAAACCCGGAGCCCCATGAGAACGTCTAAGCCAAGAAATAGGGAAGACATTAGAAAACGAGTGGGTATAGAGGTCTCTACTCGTCCTTGTTAGTCTTGTTCCCTCATTGTAGTATCATTTACGTAAAACCGTGTGGCTATGACGCTGCAACATGCGTTTCTTAAACAGCACGGACGTGCGTGAACAATGCAGGCATGAAACATGTTGTAAAATTAGACCTCAAAATTAACCATGTAGCATGAACTCTGTTTAAATGATTATTTTAAATCTAATGCAAAAATTAACTGAGTGTTGAAAGAGTGTTGAACACGATAAAAATTTAGTTTTCTGTACTAATATTAGTGTATTTATTTACTCTGTTGCATAGCGTAAAATTCATGTACCCAATCAATACTTTACTTTTTTGTGCTATAAGTATTTACTTTAAAGAACGTGTGATTCTGCCTCGTTACTTTTTATTACAGGAAGTGGATTGACACATTGGATATCGAGCATTACAATGAGTTGCCCAGTGCAGATACAACCTAGTAGCATCTATTTTCATCATACCTCAACCAACGAAGAGTACTCACCAAACACTCCAGGCAATTTTCATCCCAGCTTCGTCCACGAAAACAACAGTTACCTTTGATCATTGTTTCTTCGACCACAAACCATATTACATATCAGGTAACATTATATTTGAATCTCAGTATCCAGTGCTTTATCGAACTATATAATCACATAAATGCTAAGAACCCCATCGATCAGTACAAGATATAAATACAAAAATATCGCCTTTGACAGTCATTATGAACCCCAGAACCATTTGACTGTATAGTGATGATATTCGATGATCCCGAAAATCAATTATATAACGAAGATTCACGCGTCGAATCCCTTTCGACCATCTCTCAGAATCCATCCTATCCCCTCTGTGTGGAAAGTTCATATCTCTGTTATGCCATAAATGTACGAGATAATTTCTGAAAAAAGGACCTAGAAACCAAAATTAACCCCAGTGACCAAGCCAGTGACAATATGCCCCTCCCACAAGTTAAAGACAATATGTTGAAGGAGTCACTATAGTTTGATGTCAACCCGTTCCAAATCCAAACTTCAATTCCCCCGTGATTAACCTAGGAATCACCGCAAAGGTTAATCGACGCAAGCCATGAGCTAACAATTTTATAAGAGACACAAATGAACAATTTTATACGAGAATATATTCTCTATGTGCCCCAAAATATTCCAGAAAAAATTTTGCCAAGACGAAAAGAGTGAAGGACAATAGTTTACAACAGAAGGATTGAGTACACTAAAGACTCGAATAGTGATGAAATAGATGTGAATTTACATATGTTACTTCTTAATAACTTTGATAACTCAAAAATCCCAATATCCTATCATTACCGTTGCGTAGCGAAACATCCCCAGGGAAAGTGTTTTAATTTTACCAGTGAATAGGGTAAACCCAATATTGTGTGTTTTAAATCGTTTTTGTATGTAGTGTTAGATGTCCAGATAGAGTTATGTGTAGCGTTGTCGAGCTATTCATCTAATATAGCGTAGATAGAAAGTAGTGTGCCATATAGACAGCAAAAAAAGCCTTGTAAAAAGTGAATTCAAAGAAAAAAAAAATCTTATGTGAAGGTAGAATAGTCCCAACCTTGTTGAAAATGTAAAAGTAATCAGTGTTAGATGTATGAAAAAACATCTTTAGTATAGTAGTTAGCCTAGAACCATGAATAATCTTAGTCCGGTAGATGAATTTTAGATAGGGATGTAGAATAAAATAAGAAAAGTAATAGAGAAAATTTTTAGCACTCCTGATTAGGCCATAACATAAATATAAAATAATTATGTAGAACATATAATTAATAAATTGCAAACATTCAAAAGCCCAAAGACAAGCAAGTCATAATGACGGGACGTCATTAATTAATGGGACGGGTAATATGTACCCTGAGCAAAATGCGATATATTTAAAATACCAAAATAAAGTTCCTTCTTTCTAAAGATAATTCCGACTTCCTCTAATTAAGTTAAATCTAGTTTCAAAATGAAAAGTCCTTAATCAGCAAAGAGAAAAAGTGCTCTTTCGTCACTTTCGCAGGAAGTTTAAACGATAAGAACCGTGTAAACGTCTAAGTCATCAAAAATATTTCAGACGTATTATTGGACGAAGGGTTCGCATCCTTGGGGCCACTCGAGCCGATTGTGAGGCAGTTCTCACAGCGCAGGAGGAAAAAAAACTACATTTGATAGTGGGGTAAAAGTGCTTTTTATAGATATTCGTATTTGAAATCAGGACCGTTTAGACAGAATTACTCGGCGTACGATCTTGGCAATTCTTTGATTGTTGTATCTCTGTCACCATTGTTGTCGTTTGAAGTGACTCACTGCTGTGCACCCAAATATGTAAGTCCCAATAAATCTATTGTTTTTTACCTGTGTTTATTTCATTTTATGTGTCTGCTTCTGGTCTAAAAACAGGTAATTAGTTCGCAAACTTCCAAGGACGTTCCCAGGGAATCTGATCTCCAGATAGCTCAAGAAAAAGAGGTCACATTCGTAATTCTACATACTCTATTTTCTCCCATTAATTGAGGGTGGCGCTAGCCTAGTTGACACAATCTTTAGCGCTATAAGTGGCGCTATCGGAGAACCTATAAAGTGTAAGTTCTCAGCTTTAAGGTACGATATTACATTTGACGAGGTCAATATTTAAGACCACAATTAAGCCCAGTCCCTTTTCTTTTATAACCACAGCCCTAAAGATTTCATCGCTACACCTATAAATGAAACTTAAAACGAACAAAATAAATAAACAATCAATGCAAGCAAACACAACAGATATTAATGTAAATTAATAAATAAATCTTAAAACGAGTGAAATTTAAATTGAATATGCAAATCAAGCTTGAAACGAAGAAAAATCACTACAAATAAGAGTTTTGGTATGACCTGATCCGATAAGCTTGCGTTAGGATTAAGTTTAATTAACGCAAACTTGCGTTAATTAAGTAATTACACTACTTTAGTCTACGTTAGGGGGCGCACGCCCCCTCCTCCTGGATCCGTCACTGCCTGGCTTAATAGAGATCTGGTATAAATAATTCTGGATCAATATGTCAATTTTATTCAGATGCATATAAATTTGACAGAATCTGCTCAGATACTGACGTATATAAGACCTGACTGTTCAAGGATCATCGCCTATTTGAACCATACGTCACTATTATATTTTTTAATTTTCATATAGTGAATTTTCAGTATCGCATGAACAAGGCTGATTCTGCATCAATACAACCAAATTCACATATACAGACTACTGAGTAATTGATACAGCATTCGGTGCTGTTCCAGACTTCAACCGTCGTTATTAATATTAATTACTTTTTATTAGTTAGTCCAAAGTGATAAACAACAAAAAAGCCCTTAAGATATAAGTAAAACATCGGAGGGGCTAACATTATCTCCATTCTGTACTTATAGCAGTAGAATTTGGTAATAATTTTTGTTAGTAATTTCCTTGCAAGAAAAATGATAACAAATTATTAATAACCGTTAATTATAATTAAAGTCTGGAACATATTCCTCATTGTCTAAATTTTCGGATTATATTACGCTCCTTCTTCTTGAAGAGAACGTTTTGGGGTATTAATTTTAAGGATTGTGCCTGACATTCGAAATAATTTTAGGCAACAGATAATTCCACTCCTCTAGGAAACCCCTCAGGTATGGTTTCTTACGGACAAATAGAAAGCAAATCAACGAATGAAAAATGGCTTATCGATTGAAGTAGGGAGGCTTCTTTAATTTCTGACGAGGCACCTCTGCTGTCATCTATAAACAGTCTAACTGTACAAGATCACTTTCCTCTTTCTAGACCAATCATGGGTATAGAATACTGGGGGAAGGGTGACACAACATGTTCACTGAATACGAGCATGACAATATTATTGATCTGCTAACGGTAGAAGATTACACACCTATTTCTAGGTCAATAGATATACGTAAGGTCTCTCTTACATCACAATTCCACCTTGAGATTTTGTTTATAATGATCACGGTTTGAGGTTAAAGTAACATTCTGTTTCAAGACATTATGGAGCGAACATCGAATGCAGTGGATTTAGAAGTTTTAGCTACACAAATTTATAACATGAGTTCTGTTTGGTAAATTTTCTTTAGTTTTCCAAAAAAAATCATTTTTTTATCGCAAATGAATTTTAGCCCCCCCTTCTAATATATTCAAATTCAGGGCACCCCACCACCCCCACAAAAATCTTAATACTTTGATTTGTTTCAAAATATACTCTTTTTTCCACTACGTAAGCCCCCCTTCACACTATTTATTACCATTTAATTCATTCAAAATGGATTTTTTTAGCCAAAAAGTGTCATTTCTCCTTTGTGCATTAAAACCATCAAGACAGAGGCATATCTCTCTTAGCGATCTAAACAAAACCGTGTGTGATTAGGGCTGTAATCTCCAGCAAGAGGGGAGCTTCGTAAACAAACTCTCAAAGGAGGGTTTGTCGTTAATTAAGCTTTTGAGGTTTCAGTGCTTTGCAAAATTATATGTTGTCTGAAAGAGGGGAATGAATTGTCTTCAAACTTAATTAATAAAAAAGATATTTTAGGACATGGAAATTATGTAAAAGGCGGGGGAGTGCTAACAGTCCTTTAGAGTGCACATTTTTAGGTACATCTTGAAATGTCTTACGGGAAAACGAGAGCCATTATTCTTTTTTTTCTAGCTTTACTAGTGTCTATTATTTAATTCTATACCTTTCTTTCGATAAAGTTTCTTTTATATTCTCAGGGGGGAGCGTGAAAACTATGGTTTCAATTTTGATATAGAAGGCTAGAAAGCAATGTCTTTAATTTAGGGGAGTCGTGGTAAAATTGGACTTGTGTCTCTTACACTCTAAACAAAGACATATATTATTAAAAAAGTGGAAAGGGTTGCTTTTGCAGACAATTATACCTTATGAGAAGGGGGGGGGGGGTATTCTATTTTCAAATGGCTGTGATGAAGGCAAATACTTCTTTTATGAAGAGAATTAATGGTAACCACGGCGATACTAATCTCGTAGAAATAAACTAGAATCACGTTTAGGGATCTTTACAATCATGCCAGGGTAAGTATTCTCCCACTGATCACATTCATCATAGTGGCAATTGGAGCATAGTTGCCCTCTAGGGTGAGAGTCACAAATCTCTTCAAAACATGAATTACAGCCTTTAATTTGTACTGCATATCCTCTATGTAAATTAAATGGAGTGCATAATTTGCACTTTTCATTCTATTCACCAATAATTGCTCAATTCTCACATGATGATCAACTGCCAAGAGTGTACATACATATTGGACATGTATAGAATTTTTTTTTGGTTTCCGATATCAACTCTCTCATCAACATCTAAAAAGAAACTGATCCACCTTTAAAAAAATTCAGAGGGGGATGGGAGAGGAGTAACTCTGTGACGTTACATAACCTCTTTTGAAGGGGAGCCATCTACATAGAATCTATGGCAATGTTTTCAAAAGTATATCCATGATATTATTCTACTTTGCTTCAATTAATATATCAATAAATTGAGTAAAAGCATTTGAGTCACGTTGTAAAAGCTTCATACAATATTCCAATGGCGGAGAATCATTCTCCATTATATTGACAAGTGTTTCCTGAGAAAATATCTTCCGTTGAAGAGATAACTCGAGAAAATTGACATTCAGATTCAATTGTTTTTCCATAATCACAAGATTCGACCTAATTATCTCTTTCTCAAATTTATTCATTTATCTCACTGCTGATTATAGACTAACCATGATTCGTTCTACTTCAAGAATATTCGATAACCCAAAAAAAAATGTAACATAAAGACAGGGAACATTTTCGATTTCGAAACAATTTTATTGTACGTGATCACAATTACAACAATAATATATATTACACATATACAATTACCGATATAAATAATTGTCCTCTATATATTTCACTATTGCATTTAAAGCACTTTGAAGTCTATTCACATGTTCTATATCAAATTTTGCAGCGAAGCATAATTGTTCCTCCAGTTTAAATTTGCTCAAAGATAACACGTATCTTGCATATACTTCATCCCATACAAGACAAAGCCGTGATCCTCTCGTGATTTCTACCGCAATGTTGGTGCTCTTGTATCATTACTGCTGCTTCCAACTCCACTATCAACTTCTATCATACCAATAGGTACATCAAAAGAATCAGATTTTAATGAGTAGGGAAGCCCTAATAACACCCAGTCGGCACCACTGCTGCCATCTATGATTGAGTCTAACGCTGACAGGCTATAATATATTCAAGGATTATTGATCGGGTCTAATGGGGTCAATGCCCCCTTTTTCAAGGTCGATTTATTTGTTGTTTCTAGGTGTAATGACTCCGGGGCGAAGTTTGCACATCCGCATTGACGGGAACAATGTATTAATCGACTCGAGGGGAACTATATTTCTGAGAAATCGATTTGCATAATCAGCGGGGAATTATTGATCCACAAAAGGGGAATTAATAAACATTATGGCTTCTTTCATCTTTAGGTACGAGGGATAAAAGGTCTTTAGTGACAGAGATAAATTAATATTCTATTTTTTAAATATGGCTTCTCTGATCTTCAGGTCACAGAGATAAATTAATATTCTATCGAAGCCTTAATAGAGTAACAAAGAACACCTTAGAGATGAAGAGATTAACGCGAGAATTTTTTACTGGGAATTTCAAATGTGACTTGCTGCTCAAACACACTAGTGTTCATTAACACACTAGTGTTAATCAAAACTTGCTACTTCTCACAGAAAAGTTGTTATCACAATCAAAGAAAAGTTACTTCTAAGAAAAAATTTGATATCTTTGGTAGAAAACTTGCTAGTTTGAACAGAAAAAGTGTTGTCCCTGATGAAAAATACTATTTCTAAGAGAAATTTGTGTGTGTTGCGTAAAAGTATGTTAGTTTTAAGGTAAAATATTGTTACTTTGATGAGAAAATTTGTTAGTGTTAATCAAAACTTGCTACTTCTGACAAAAAAGTTGCTATTACAATAAAAAAAATTGTTACTTCTAAGGAAATATTTGGTAACTTTGGTAGAAAACTTACTAGTTCGAACAGAAAACGTGTTAGCACTGATGAAAAATATTATTTCGAAGAGAAATTTGTGTGTGTTAAGTAAAAGTATGTTAGTTTTAAGGTAAAATATTGTTCCTTTGATAAGAAGGTTTGTTAATGTTAAGCAGAACTTGCTACTTCTGACAGGAAAGTTGTTATCAAAATCAAAAAAATTGTTACTTCTAAGAAAAATTTGGTATGTTTAGTAGAAAACTTGCTAGTTCGACCAGAAAAAGTGTTATCACTGATGAAAAATATTATTTCGAAGAGAAATTTGTGTGTGTTAAGTAAAAGTATGTTAGTTTTAAGGTAAAATATTGTTACTTTGATGAGAAGGTATGTTAATGTTAAGCAAAACTTGCTACTTCTGACAGAAAAGTTGTTATCACAGTAAAAAAATATTACTTCTAAGAAAAAATTTGGTATCTTTGACAGAAAACTTGCTAGTTCTAAAAGAAAAAAGCGTTATCACTGATGAAAAACATTATTTCTAAGATAAATTTGTGTGTTTTCAGTAAAAGTATGTTAGTTTTAAGGTAAAATGTCGTTACTTTGATGAGAAAATTTGTTAGTGTTAAGCAGAACTTGCTACTTCTGACAGAAAAGTTGTTATCACAGTCAAAATAATTGTTACTTCTAAGAAAAAATTTGGTATCTTTGGTAGAAAACTTGCTTGTTCGACCAGAAAAAGTGTTATCACTGATGAAAAATATTATTTCTAAGAGAAAATTGTGTGTGTTCAGTAAAAATTTGGTGGTATTAAAGAAGAATGTTGTTACTTTGATGCACACATTTAAAATACATGTCATTTTATTAGTAATATTTGATTTTTGTTCTGAAAAGATATAAAAAGTCTTTTGAAAGTATTGCTCTGTGATGGGATATTCAAAAAGCCATAAAGTAGAGTTGTGGGTGAAAAGGATGAGTACTTCAAGTTGTAAAATTGGTTTAGGAAGGACATTACGTAAAGAACATGTTCTGAAAAGATATAATAAAAGCCTTTTGAAAAGTACTGCTTGATATTGGGGTATGTAAAAAAGTAGTAAAGTAAAATCGTGGTGAAAAGGATGGGTACTTCAACTTGTAAAATTGGTTTAGGAGGGACATTAAGAAAAGAACTTGTTCTGAAATGTCTTTTGAAAAGTATTGCTGGGTGTTGGGGTATTCAAAAAGTCGTAAGGTAAAGTTATGGGTGAAAGGATGAGTACTTAAACTTGTAAAATGGGTTTAGGAGGGATAATAAGAAAAGAACTTGTTCCGAAAAGATATAATAAAGCCTTTTGAAATGTGGGGGCCCTTCTGTGTCTCAAGTGCAAAAAAAAGTATTAAAAAAATGGGGGGGGGGGCTTTTGGGGCACCGGGGGGCCCTTTGAGGATGCCGGGGGCCCTTTAGGGGTGCTGGGGGCCTTTGGGGTTGGGGTAGGGGACCTTACAACACTTTTCAAATGGAACTTGTGTATTATAATGACCACAGAGTTTCACCCCAAATCATCTTCTAAATCATCTTCTAAAATGTCTCAACTGTTTCGCCTAACTCATCTTCTAAATTGTCTCAAACTGTTTCGCTTAAATCATCTTCTAAAGTGTATCAAAGTGTTTAGCTCAAATAATCCCCTAAAAGTAATTTGTACGTGTTCCTTTTGTTTTGGCATCCCTGCGCTGTCACATTTGAAATTCCCAGGAAAAAATTCCCGCGTTAATCTCTTCATCTCTAAGGTGTTCTTGGTTACTCTATTAAGGCTTCGATAGAATATTAATTTATCTCTGTGACCTAAAGATCAGAGAAACCATATTTAAAAAATGAATATTAATTTATCTCTGTCACTAAAGACCATTTATCCCTCAGACCTAAAGATCAAAGAAGCCATAATGTTTCTTAATTCCCCTTTTGTGGATCAATAATTCCCCGCCGATTATGCAAATCAATTTTTCAGAAATATAGTTCCCGTCGAGTCGATCAATACATTGTTCCCGTCAATGCGCATGTGCAAACTTTGCTCCAGAGTCATTGCACCTAGAAACAACAAATAAATTGACCTTAAAAAGGGGGCATTGACCCCATTAGACTCGATCAATAATCCTTGACTAAGTTATAGCCTGTCAGCGTTAGACTCAATTATAGATGGCAGCAGTGGTGTCGACTGGGAGTTATTAGGGCTTCCCTACTTTAATACTGATTTCAACATCAAGTTGTGTTCTAAATATAAATTTTATTATGTTTAGTATTACTCATCAAATGCTACGAGCCTGAGAAAATTTACCTGATTTTTTGAAGAGGGGGGAAACATTCCCTACAAGGGAAAGAATTCTAATGAAAATCACACCGTCAGATTCAGCGTTTCAGAAAACCCTTTTACACAGATTTCAAGCTCATATCTGCAAAAATCTGCAACTTTGTATTTTTTGCCAGAAGAAAAATATACGAATATAGAAGTTCGTTACGCAAGTTAATTTGTAAATTACGTCAGAACCAAATTTAGAGACAGCCATTTAGCAAAAGAAAAGTAAAATTTCTATGCTAATTTTGTTTACTTATTCAACGCTTATTTAAAGCTGCATTAACTAAAAAACGATCAGAAATTAAATAAAAAAACAAGTTTTTTTAACTGAAAGTAAGGAGCGACATTAAAACTTAAAACGAGCAGAAATTATTCCGTATATGAAAGAGGCTATCCCCCTCCTCAACGCCTCGCTCTTTACGCTAAAGTTTTTTATTGTTTAACAAAAATAGAGTTATGAGAATGTCAAACTTTAGCGTAAAGAGCGAGGCTTTGAGGAGGGACAGCCCCTTTTATATACGGAATAATTTCTGTTCGTTTTAAGTTTTAATGTCGCTCCTTACTTTCAGTTTAAAAAACTTGTTTTTGTTTTTTTAATAACGTAAAGAGCGGGGATAGAGAACGGCAGCTATTCTTTATGTTAAAATAACTTCTTTTCATTTTAAACATTAACGTCTCTCCTTGCTTTCATTAAAAAAAACTTGTTTTTCTTATATTGATTACCTTCAACAGATCAAACAACTATGTAAATAAAACTTTCGTAAGTAAAAAATGTGCCTTGTAGGCAGTGGCGTAATTTCGTCAAAATCCTGGAGGTTGGGGGCAAAGTTGGAGCCATTTTTTCCAAATCAAGTGAGAATGAAAGTGAAAAATGAACAATGAATCATATAGTACCATAAAGGCAAAGGTATAGCCTACTAAAGAAAGCTCAGCTGTTTCTCGGGATGTTTTTATAAATTATGCAGGCTTATGTTACTTTTGACAAGATTTTTGAAGAAAATCAATTTCAGCTAGAGAGGAGGGGGGCTAGGGTCTGGTGGGAGGTAGGGCAAACTGAGACCTGGAGGGGGCAGTTGCCCCCCATGCCCCGTAGCAAATTATGCGCCTTCTTGTAGATGTTTTTTATTTATTAGATATGAACATAATATGCTGATAGCAGGTATGCCGAGATTGCTTATGGCGTCTGGCCTTAGTAACAACACAACAATGTAGCCAAGGCAAAAACAACTGAAATAAAGATAAAGTAAACGGGGAAATTCAATTTGAAGATAGAGCAACGTATTAAGCATGTGTGAGAGCCATTGTTCAAATTTCCAGCTTACTCTCTCGAATATCAAAATCAAATGATTTCTTGGAATGGAGGCTCCATGTGTCTCCTCCTTAAGAAAAAGAGCACACACATGCGCAGAGACTTTCATACGCCAAGGGGAGGGGACAATCCGAACATATACAAAACGGATAAATCCCCGTCTGTCATGCAACCAGGCCTGGATTTACAAAAAAGCCCACTAGGATCGGGCCTAGAGGCGCGCAAAGCGAGGGGGCACAATAATTTTTTTCTGGGTGATTTTTTCTTTAAAAAACAGGACAGGTTTGATTTGTCTTCAAAGAACCAGGTGCACTCCACCGCCACGCTGCCTATTCACAGAAAATTGATTTTGAAACGGCACAGGAATTGTGTGGCCACTTATAAACTGTCAGATATCTCCCAAGAATGGCTGATGAAATTTAGATATCACTTCTCACTTTCATTACTTGTGTCTCATCAGTTGCGTCCTACTCAGTGCTTCCACTATCCTCAAAATTTTGGGAAATTCCCTGAAAATATCCCAAAAACGAAGCGGGAAAAACGCTTGGGCCTAGAAGCGTCAAAGCTTTAAATCCGGCCCTGAATACAACAATTTTCTGCATTAGAGGAGGGAAGGCAAGCTCTTAAAACATCAAAAATAGACAACTCATACTTTTTGTAAATATTACAGTAAAAATGCATGTGCGCAAGGGGGGGGGGATTTTAGGCCCATGATAATTTTATCATTGGCGTAGATTAAAAACAAACTTCGATGGGACATGCTTGTTTTCCGTTAAGTAGCCTAAAAGTGCAGTGTTGTCCATTCACAATTTTTTATACCCCCCCCCACCTCCCTCACAATGACACCAAAGCTAAGGCCGGTGAACTGTCGGAAATACAACAAAGGGTCGAATCAAGCCAAATTTAGCAGTAGGCAATTTATATTGTAAGTTTGGCAAGGTACATAACCACCATACCAATACCAGGCACATAACCAATAAATTCTTTCTGAATATAATGAAGTATGAATTTTTTCATTATATTGTTTAGTTTTAAGGAGACCATCAACAAGGCTGTTACCGAAAAACGAGGATTGCAGGGCAGTGGCACCAACTGAGGGGAGGGCATTTCCCCTAGATTTTTCTACCCCTCCCCCCCTATATTTCGGAAAATCCACTTTTCGGGATTTTCATTGAGGAAAAGTGGAAAAACAACACATTTACCCATCTCCCTAAATACTCAAAAACACACTTACAACCCCCTCCCATGCATTTTGTGAATTGGCACGGCTGCTGAAGGGAGAAATTGCACCCCTCTTTTCCCACGGTAATTTAATCCTCCGCTTATTTACAATCTCATTTACTGTTTCTTATATCTTCCTTTTAAATTTCTTACTTCGACATTTTCTAAAATAGCTCCCCCCCCCCTCCTAAAACCAACTCCTACGCAAGTCCCTGCTTGGAAACTTCGGGAAAAGTTTTGAAATTTCTTGGAGGATTAGGCTACTCAGCCCTATGTCTACTCAGAGTGCTTCAGTACTTTCCGCTCTGGGGGCAAGGCCAGAGAGTATTATATTGTAAAATTTCATCTTTCGTCATAGATGTTCTGTAAAACATAACAAAGCTTTTCCAACCTCAAATAGTTTGGAAGTTCAGTAATCCTGTAGACCTTTATGGACAAAGTTGCACAACAGGCTCGCAATATTGATGGCTATTTCAGATGAATGATAATAATCCAAAGCAAATCCAAAAAGAAAAATCAATGGTAATATCATGAACTTTAACAACCGAGGTTTTTTAAAGGTCAATGCGCATACATTAATTTATGATGTAATAGCCTAATTCATTTTGACCCATTTCAAAAATGTATTATTTGTCTTAGCAACACAATAGCTTAATAGTGGTGCCAAATGGAGGGGCATAGGGGGCGTGTACCCTCCCATATTTTTCTATTCCCCCCTGGATGTTAGCAATACCTTTCTGGGGTATTTTTATTGGGGAAAAAAACGTTTTTGAATATTTTCGTTAAAAAATGGAAAAAAAAGACAAGTTTGCCCCCTACATTAAAAAAAAAAAAATTTGCCCCCCCCCCCTAAATTTTCGTAAATTGACGCCACTGTGAACTTAATGACGGTTTTCGTAACAGATGTAGTAAAGTAAAAAAACAGAAATAAATAAAATGTAAATAAATTAAACAAAATTATATGGAAAAATGTAATGATACTTACGTGTTACACCGACTCCACTTTGTTCTTTATGTATAACAAAACCAGTTTTCTGTATCCACTCGGGGATCAAACAGGTTGTGGTAATGAGCTGTTAGTAAGGAGCTACAATTGTAACTGAAACTCTAGAAAATGGGATTTTGATACCAATAGATACATCAAAAGAATTAGATTTCAATACTAATTTCAAATATATAAGTTTCATTAAGTTTAGTTTTACCTATCAAAAGTTACACGCCTGAGAAAATTTGGCTGATTTTCTAAAAAAGGGAAAAAAACCCCTCAAAAGTTATAGAACCTTAATGAAAATCGCAAAATCATATTCAATGTGTCAGAGAACCCTACTGTAGAGGTTTCAAGCTCCTATATACAAAAGTATGGAATTTTACATTTTTTAACAGAAGAAAGATCACGGAAGCGTGTTTATTTTTTTTATTTTTTTTTCCAGGGATGATTGTATCGACCCAGTGGTCCTAGTATATCGTGGGGGGGGGGCTCATTGGAATGGAAATTAAAAGGTCTAGTGCCCTTTTTAAGTGACCAAAAAAATGGAGGGAAACTAGGCCCCTTTCTACGCTAATTTTTTCCCAAAGTCACCCGATCAAAATTTCGAGATAACCGATTTGTTCAGCATGGTCGAAAAATTATAACTATTTTTTTACGATGACTTAATCCCCCAAAGTCCCCGGGGGGGGCTGAAAGTTTTGAACTTTACCCAATGTTAACACATAGTTTTGGTTATTGGGAAGTATATAGACGTTTACAGGGGAGAATTTTACTGGTAGTGGGGGGGGGTTATGTGGAAGGATCTTTCCATGAAAGAATTTTGCAAGGGGGAAGGGACATTGCTATGAAGGGGACGCAAGATTTCCCAGCATTATTTAAAAAAAAAATATTAGAAATTAAATAAATAAAAAACAAGTTTTTCAACTGAAAGTAAGCAGCAACATCAAAACTTAAAACGAACAGAAAATACTATGTATATGATTGGGTTCACCCCCTAGTCAATACCTCGCTTTTTAAGCCAAAAAGATTTTTTAGTACTTTCAAAAGAGCTATTTATTTTAATTAACGGCCTTTGTGATTTAGCGGCCATTTTTAAAGAATTGCAACAAAATTTGAACTTTAACTTAAAGAGCAAGGTATTGACTTGGGGGTGAACGCCCTAATAAACTTATTAAAAATATATGAATATAGAAGTTCGTTACGTAAGTTACGTATATTTATTAGTAATAAAAACGTTCGTAAATAAAATTAAACAAGTTTCGAGAAAGCCATTTAACCAAATAAAAGTAAAATTAATATACAAATTGTGTTTTAATTTTTCATGTACGGTGAGCCAAAAATCAAAACCTGTATTAATTCAAAACGTTCAGAAATTAAATAAAAAAAACAAGTTTTTTTTAACTGAAAGTAAGGAACGATGTTAAAACTTAAAACGAACAGAAACTATTCCGTATATTAAAGGGGCTGTCCCCTCTTCAACGCCTCGCTCTTTACGCTAAAGTTTAACTTTCTCACAACTCTATTTTTTTAAACAATAAAAAACTTTAGCGTAAAGAGCGAGGCGTTGAGGAGGGGAGAGCCCCTTTCAAATACAGAAAAATTTCTTTTGTTTCAATTTTCAACGTCACTCCTTACTTTTAGTTAAAAAACTGTTTTTTTTTTATTTGATCACATAAGAACATACCATTTGGTTACCCATTCAACACTTTTCCAACACCCTATTCAACACTTTGGTTTGTATTATTTTTTGTTGGTTACTCATCACTATCTGCAAGGTTTTGCAAATAGCCTAGTACTATATAGGGCCATTCGAAGGAGGGGAGCGTAAAAGGAGGAGGGGAGGGGCTGGTGAACAGCCGAAGTAGACATAACAATATAAAGAGCCTCAGTGTTTTGAGGCTCAAAACAGTTTCCGTTTGCATCTTTTATCCTTTAAGCATATTCTTGAAAGTTTAATTTTTTATAGCACAAAATAATGTCCAATTTTAATAAAGGTAAGTGTTGAAAGAGGGAGAAGGAAAGGTAGATAGGCCAATGGCCTCCAATGGCCTCCATGACCATAATTTAGGCTATGGAAACTGTTCCTGAAATTTTAATTCTCCTATCAAAACTGCCTTCCAAGACAGTATATAGCCCATCGCCCCCCTCCCTAAATGTCATCAATGGGGCTGAAATCAGGAAGTAAAAAACGAAATATACCATTAGATGCTCTATTTAATGGTCTTTTTGAGCTTCAAAACCTACTTAATGCGCCCAGACATGGTCTTAGGCTATATGCAAAATTGTTGCTGAATTTATTATTTTTTTTTCAAGTTATCTTTATTTGTTATTATGAATCAACTATTAATTAGAAATAAGCACAAGAGGTAATACAATGAAAATATAATTATTATAGACAATATCAGATAAATGATATAATATAATATAATATATGATACACAAAATCAGTAAACTGTTGTATATTACTTGGGGCTATATATCACCCCCCCCCCTAAAATGTAATCAGAAATTCCAAAACAACTTTTAAAAGACATTAACACTTACTTATCTAATTTCTAAAAGTGTATTAAATCAACTTAACCCCTCTTTCATTGATGGATGAATATAAAGTCCATTTTATGAACTCGAACTATATTTTTTAATAGTACAACTTTTTCTTCTTTAATGCTTTAAGATAAATACTTATAAATCAATGGGAAGAAAAGAGACGCGCTATTCAAAGAAATAGTGTGAATATCTATAGTGGGCTTTATATTTTTATATCCATCAGAGAGGGCAGGGGGCAAGTGTAGCGATGCCCTTTTGTTGTTTATGGAAGTAGGTATATTTATGACTGTTTGAAGTAGTTTCCAGAATGTTTGGTAACCGTTTTTCCTGGCAAGTATTAAAGAACAAGGAGTCACTTTAAGGGTAAATACATACTAGTTGGCCACTTCAGAAAGAAACATGCCAAACAAATATGTGTACTGCCACTGAGTTCTTTATTTTGTGCTATTTCCAAAAGTCATTGTCTCTTCTCCTATAATGGACACACGCATCCCTAACCTTATCCCCACATAGTCCAAGATCAGGGGCGTAATTTGTTGTGGGGCAGGGGGGTACTGCCCTCTACAGACCTAAGTTCTTCCCCAGACCTCGGTTTGCCACCCCCCCCCCATCTGAAACTTAGTTTCTGCAAAAAAAAAAACTGTCAAAATTAAGATAAGCCTGCATAATTTAAGTATCCAGGGAAAGAGGGCAGTTTTCTTTAGTATATCTTTGCCTTTATGGTAATATTTGACTCATTTTTCAGTTTTTCACTGTTATTTCCACTTAATTTGGGAAAATTGGCTCCAACTTCCCCCCCCCTCCCCATCAGGATTTTGACGAAATTACGTCACTGTCCCAGATAAAGCCCTAGGAATACATAATTTACAAAAAAAAAAAAAAACACAAAAACAATGAAGTCTTTATTTAATAAAACACGGGACGTTTCCATTAATCAGATTGTCAGGTTTCCTTCCATTGTTATCAAGTTTTCAAAAATATTTTAAATAGTACTGTTTTCCACATTCCAGTGTTATTTACAGATGAAAAAATTTCCTCATATCGAAATTGTAGAAGCCCGTTTGAACGAATATACTATGACGCATCAAGAGGCTCAAATGTTACAGAAATCTAAAGGGGGCGGGGTGGATTGTCAGAAAAGTGACTTTAATCTTTGAAAATAATACAAAATAAGGAATTTAATGCTACTGCTAATATTTATTTAGCATAGTTCCTTCTGAAATGGCCAACCACTAGATACTTACCCCATTCAGGGCTCAAAATTAAATTAACAAAGGAAGCAGGAGGGAATCTCCAGCATTTTCATTTGGGGGGGAGGGTCCATATCTGGATAGTCAAAGGGCAAAGGATGTATAATATTTTTTTCTCCATATTAATGCGGGGCAACTGCCCCCCCAACCCTTGCCACCCCCAAACGATGCCCCTGAAAGGAAGTGACTAGTACATAAGGAAAGAGCATAAAAAGACGCATCGAGTGATATGTTCACACTCTATATATCTAAGTAATGGGAAAAGAACTTCAAAGTAAATTCAGGCATATATACTGTATGTTATTGGCCTAAAGAACTAACTGGAGAGGAGGAAACATGTTAAGAAAACAGCTCTTACTTCATAATATGTAGAATAATTGTAGTTAACACATTTTTAATGCAGCATCACTATACCTTACCCCCCCCCCCTAATGCGCAAATATATAGCCAAAATTATAAATTTCTTATCTTAAGAAGACAATTCTTACTTCATGATATGCAGAATAATCATAGTTAACACGTTTTGCATGCAGATATGCTACACTTTACCCCCAAACCCCCTCCCCTGATCTGCAAATATATAGCCAAAATTATATATTTCATATCTACTCTCCCAATGCGTCTCAGTTGTTTCAACCTATCCTAACAGGTAGGGATTATTTATGTATTGAAAACAGCATTGAAACATTTTTATATCTGACTTTTTGGTACTTGTCAAGAATCCGGTGGTCACGCGAAAAAGCCCGCATCAAAAACTCAAAGATGCTTTATGAAAAACAGGTTTTCTCTGCCTTGTGAGGTATTGCTCACTCCGTGTCAAATGTTTAAACAAGTCGAAGGGCAAAAAAAGGTACCTAGGTTAGGTTACGTATTTAATATATGCTATGCTTTACCCTCCCCCTCCCCCCCTAATGTGCAAATATATAGCTCAAATTTGTTTCTGAACTCTTATATTTTCATCCTATTTTGTTTTATTTCATTGGCATTAACCAAACCTCACTTCTCGCGTGACTACCTGATTCTTGACAAGTACCCTATTAATTCCACACACAAAATAGAATATCCAAAAGTTTTTCGAAAAATTGATAACTTACTTGAAAAAATATATATAGTTTTATATAATTCAAGAATATATTTCACCTTCCATCAACTGTAATCTACTAGGTAATAACCAGCCAAATGCAATGAACTCGGTGATGAGTCACGCCACTGTTGCACGCTCCTTGATCTATCAAAAAAAAAAAAAAAGTCTTTTTTAACTGAAAGTAAGGAGCGACGTTAAAACTTGAAACAAAAAGAAATTATTCCGTATATGAAAGCGGCTGTCCCCTCCTCAGTAGTAATCAAGGTACTACTTTGCCGCCTTTATGTTCCATCCTGTTTTATTTGCGGCCTACAGGTCATCACACTCTTTGCCAAGAGGAATGACGCAGTTTCAAAGTTCACTGCCTTTTTGGTGATAAGCTCAAAAAAAAACCTGCACGTCTTGTTTCATTGTTATGCAATTATTTTTTGTATATATTTAGATTCCATATTTGATTCTCCATCAGTTTCGAATCGTTTATATTCGAGATTACAGGCATTTTTTGTAAAAAAAAGCATTTACATAGAAAAATGGATAATTCTATGCAATTTTTGGTGAGTAAAAATATTCTCATTATTAAAAAGAAATTGTCATTAAGTTAAGGAAGAAATTCTTTCCTTACACTAGAACTAAGGGATACTTATACACTTAGAAGCCTGTTGTTTTTTTAGGAGCTGAAAAAAAAACCTCTAATTCTCTTATAGGTTGAAATTTACGGTGTGATTTTTTATCGGGATCAATGGGTCTTTTAGATGTTTTTTTGAAAAAAAAGTGCTCAGCTTTCGATCGGTAAATTGGGATTAGAATAAAATGTTGATTCTTTTAATGTATTAATTGTTACAAAAGCTTCCTTTTTATCAAGATCAATGACCCTTTTTTTTTTAGGGGGTGTTTTTGAAAATACTTCCAGGCCAGTCTGCAAAAAAAAAAAAAAAAAAAAAAAAAAAAAAAAAAAATGTCTTGTCATTAAGTTAAGGAAGAAATTCTTTCCTTATTCTTTCCTTGTGGTTACCTCTTTTAAAAATATATTAATTGTTACAAAAGCTTCCTTTTTATCAAGATCAGTGGCTTTTTTTAGGAATGTTTTTGAAAATACTTCCAGGCCAGTCTGCATTTACGGTGTGATTTTTTATCAAGATCAGTGGCCTTTTTAGGGATGTTTTTGAAAAAGTGCTTAGCTTTCGATCGGTAAATTGGGATTAGAATAAAATGTTGATTCTTTTAATGTATTAATTGTTACAAGACCCTTTTTTTAGGGGTGTTTTTGAAAATACTTCCAGGCCAGTCTGCAAAAAAAAAAAAATGTCTTGTCATTAAGTTAAGGAAGAAATTCTTTCCTTATTCTTTCCTTGTGGTTACCTCTTTTAAAAATATATTATTTGTTACAAAAGCTTCCTTTTTATCAAGATCACTGGCTTTCTTTTTAGGAATGTTTTTGAAAATACTTCCAGGCCAGTCTGCATTTACGGTGTGATTTTTTTTTTATCAAGATCAGTGGCCTTTTTAGGGATGTTTTTGAAAAAAGTGCTTAGCTTTCGACCGGTAAATTGGGATTAGAATAAAATGTTGATTCTTTTAATGTATTAATTGTTACAAAAGCTTCCTTTTTATTACAGTGTGATTTTTTTTTTATCACGATCAGTGGTTTTTTAGGGATGTTTTTTTGAAAATATTTCCTGGCCAGTCTGTGTTGAAGAATCTCTTCCTCAAAAATAAAATTTGTTACCTTATAACCCTATTTAATAAATAACATTGTTAGCTTAGCTATACGGAAGTACTTGACTGTCACATGCAATTCTTCTCCATATTGTTTAATAAGGAACGCAAATACTGCTTTTTAAGTTTGAATTTACAAATACAGTCACGGAAGCATGGACCTAGGGGGGGGGGGAGGAGCAGTTTATAAAAGGCCCTCCATCCCACAATCAAAACCCCTGATTTTGAAATCAAGATGTTTTTTTTTACACTACTTTAAATGTCTAACATAAACTGAATTATTTTCCAAAAACCCGAAATGCATTTTTGCTACATGCTAAATTTTTTTGTCTTTTTTAAGGAAGAAGAGACGTGCAATAATCCTCCTTCCGAGAAGAAAGCTAGATATGGCGAACCTTCATTAATACAGCCCACAAGAGCGTCTGTTATCAAATTCGCTAGAAAAGTTACACGTGATTTGGACCATGCATCGAGCACTCAACTTATAGTGACAGAACCCTCTGACTCCCGCGTTGACTCCATGGCAAACCCTCCTCAAGTATTACAAAGGAGTTCAGATATAGAAGTCCAATCAGAATTTGTAAGTATATACATAATTTTTTTTTTCTATCTCTATTTTCAAAAATAAGACAAAATTTTCTCAGGCGCATAGCTTTTTAAAAACTTAAAATTTGTTTCTAAGCTATTTAATTTTCTTTCATTAACCAAATTAGCTGGTGTATATAAAGGAATGCTTATCATGCATTTCTAAATATATAAAAAAAAAAACTTACCAAGATCCCATCGCTTTTAATCTACTTTGAATTCTAAATGCCTTAAACAGGTATAATTGCACTAAAACCATTTTCGCTTTATCAAAGATCCCATCGCTTTTAATCTACTTTGAATTCTAAATGTCTTAAACAGGTATAATTGCACTAAAACCATTTTCGCTTTATCAAAGATCCCATCGCTTTTAATCTACTTTGAATTCTAAATGCCTTAAACATGCAAAAGAAAATTTTATTATTTTTGAAACAGCTCAGGCAAATAATTGTCTTTTTGAAAGGTTCAAGAAAAAGAATTTGAGACTGTTCTATTTGAAGTGTTGTGAAGGCCGATACCTCCTCCAACTCGGAAAGGATATCGATCCTCCTACCTCGAAGGAAGCCCCCGGTTCCCAAGGGTTCTCCCTGGGAGGGGTTTGGGGGAGGGGGGGGGGGTAACTTTTAAGTAAAAAAAAAAAAAAAAAAAAAAAAAAAAAAAAAAAAAAAAAAAAAACAATTCAAAATAGAACTAGATCTTAACTAACAATTGTTAGTGGTAGTGTTACAATTGTTACCATGTAGAACTACAGAATGATTTAAAACTGTATTAAAAGTTCAGAAACACATCTATACTATTTGCTAACAAACAGGGGTTCAGTTACATGGGGTCGGTGGTCGTTATAATACAAAAGTTCTATTTGAATAGTGTTGTGAAGGCTGATACCCCCTCCAACTCGGAAAGGCTATCGATCCTCCTACCTCGAAGGAAGCCCCCGGTTCCCAAGGGTTCTCCCTGGGAGGGGTTTGGGGGGGGGGGGCTCTAAAAAGGACCATCCAACATTTTAACTGTTGATATGGACGGAGAAAAAAGTTCTTCTCTCTTACAAGTATTTATTTAGCCCAGGTCGAAAAAATCCATTGGCAAAAGACAGAGGAAAATACGGATTATTGAGAAAGTAGCACCACCAAGCTCCGACATATGGAGTTCGTTTCCTTTAACTGAAGCCGAGGAGCAACTGCTCGTACAACATACTGCATCAGTCGAACAATGGTCAAATTTCATCGACAGTTATAATGAAGAGGCTCAAAGAATCGAATTGGACTCATATTTTGCGTTTTTATTTTAAAAAAAAAATTTGGAATAAAACCATTAATTTTTTCTATCATTCTCTTGTTCTAACTTACCCTTCTAATAAGAATAAGACTACATTTTCCCGACAAAAAAAAAATATTTTTTTTTTTAACATGTTCAGTTGACATTATGAAAGACATAAGGCAATGTAACTTTTTTCTTCTTTTAATTGTTCAGGTGGTGGGACAATGACTATGAGAAACTGACAAAAGTTTATTAACTATAAAAAAAAAATAATGATTATTTTACATAAAAAATAAAAAAACTTTTTTTTTCTACAGATTAAAAATATAGCACCCCCAGCGGCACCATTGAGTGATGATGCAAGTATATTTACAGAACCAATTCTGTCACCACCAGCAGAGTTCAGGGATGAACCTACACTGGTTCTAGAGAATATGGAGTGGCATGAGGGGTTCCTTAATGATGTTTTTGGGGAAATGGCCAGCCTGGAGGACTTAACTTGCGATATTGACATGCTTGAGGACCCAGAGTGGGCAGATAGTTTCATGCGTGAATATTTAGATGATGATGCTACATGTAAATCTGAACTGGGTCCTCATAACGAAATTCTATCAGAGGACAATGCAGCCTGGCTTGACCAATTGTCCCCAAACACCTTGGAATATGTGCTAGGGGACCTCATGTCACATCCCTCCAATGTGATTGAACAAACAGGGTCAGGACATCAAAACAGTACTACGTCCCCGGAATTGCCTGATTTTTATCTGTTAGTATCTGCTCTAGGTCATTTGCAAACATACAGGGTAGATTTTAGCCTTCCCGAGGAAAACGCTGGCATTATTTTAACTGACCCCGTGAAAAATCTCCATAGCTATATCGACAAAATTCGAGCACTTATTGATATTCAGATCCAGAAATGGGGAGGTCAGGGGGGAATTAAAGCATCAGTCAACCAAAAAGTTTATTTACAAAAGGGGACATCTGGGGACATTTTTTATTTTCATTTTTCGACGGGGAACCAGACTTTTTACCCAGGTCTAAACGATTTTGAAGACAACTTTTTCAACTGGGTAAATAAACTAATTTCAACTTTGGATACATTTAATGAGAGGGGGAGTGGTTCCACCATTTCATACATTGAACGAATGGATCTGAATCTCAGTAGATTTAAAAAAAACTTTATTTTAAGGGGAGCGGGTAATCTAAAAATAAAATGCCACCCGGATTTGTCGACTACAGGAGGAGTTCAGGGTTTCAGATTTGACACTGGACTTCAATGCTTTAAGTATGCATTTTTAGCGGCGGCCCATAAGACATTATATAATGAGTCAACAATGAAAAATCTTGACAAACTTGCACGTAACGGCGGGAAAAATTTCCCTAAAGTAAATTTTGATTGTTTAGAGGGAAAATATCCGGTGTCCTTTAAAGAAATAAGCATATTCGAGAAAGCAAATGAAAATCTTGGGGTGGGGGTAGTTGTTCTCCAGTACGACACAGAATTTGTAGATGGGGGAAAAAACCGAATAAAAAAGGGGTTTTGTACTCAGTGAGGACACCGATTGTGGAAAATGTTAAAAATTTTGTATGGGTTATTTACCAGCCTCCCAAAGATGTAAATTCTTATGGTCATTTTTTCCCCGTTACGGCGATAAGTCGACTCCTCTGTCAAGGTGCGAAGAAAGGTGAACGTTTCTATTGCCCCATGTGCCTCTCCCCATTTAGATCCGAGCGAACGTTTTCAGATCACATGGGGCATTGCAAAATTCACGGAAATCAAAGAATAGAAATGCCGGCAGAAGGCAAAGACATTTTACAATTTAAAAATTTTCAAAATTCTCTTCTGCAATCTGATAAAGTGTCTTTGGATTGTGAAACAAGACTGGTTGAGGTATCAGACCCATCAAGGCCAAATATAGTCAAGGAACACAAACTAGTTGCGTGTTCCTACGCACATGCCCGTCGCGACGCCAACAATAAAATGCTATTGGAAGAGTTTTTTTTGACTATGGACGAGGAGGGCAGTATGGAAAAGCTATTGGTTTCTTTAATAAAAACGGCAAACAGGGCAATTTCACGATTACGTCATACTAATTATCCGATGACATTGTCGGATAAAGAGCAACTGGCGTTGGAAAAGGGGACAATTTGCTGGGTGTGTAGGGGTGCCCTTGCCCCAAAAGACGCGGTGCAGGACCACAATCACCTTATTGACCCCAATTCAACGGGAAAAAGTAACTTTCGGGGGTGGGCTCACAATTCATGTAATTTAAAAATTAAACAACAACTTTTTCTACCGGTTTTTATACATAACTCTAACTACGATCTGAAGTTTGTGCTACCTGCATTGGCACATCTTCAAAGAAATCGAACAGTGGATGATGATGATGCATGGGTGATAGACAGCTTTACGTACAAAATCATACCTAAATCCGCAGAAAAGTTGCTTGTTTTGGAATTTATGTGGAAATTTGTTGAAGCCGGTGTTGAGTACACGAATAAAATTCGCTTTTTAGATTCCTACAGTTTTTTTCCCAAATCATTGAGCGAATTAATTCAAGTGCAGAAAAACGATGACGGCTGCAACGCTTTCCCCCTTCTCAAGCAACAATTTCCAAATGATTTATATGATTTGTTAACGGTCAAGGGCATCTATCCTTATGATTATTATTGTTCCATGTCGAGATTCGCCGAGGAGACTATTCCTTGTATTGAATCGTTTTACGACACTCTTCACGATCGTAGTTGCACCCCCGAGGAATACAGTTTTGCTAAAAAAGTTTGGGCAGCGGGAGGGTGTAAAAATGGATTTGACTACTGCAAGCTGTATTTGTCGAGTGACGTGTTAACTTTGTTAGACATTATGTGTAAAAATACGGATAAAATCTATGAGGAGTTTAATCTTGATTTGGGCTAATATTTTTCTTCGCCTCATCTAGTGATGGACCTCATCCTGAAAATTAGTGGGGAAAAAATCGGGCTAATCACTGACATTGATCAGCATCTGTTCATCGAGAGGTCAATGAGGGGGGGTTTTGTTTTTCACGGAGACCGTATCTTGGAAACTGATCCTACGGGGGAGAAGACGGGGACAAAATCAAATGCAGTTTTCCTCGATATGAATTCTCTCTACCCCTCGGCCATGTCCCATTATGCACTACCTTGCGGCGACTATAAATGGCTCAATGACCCTCAAGCTCCCCATTTCCCCAACATTGACAGTGGTGTTGAGGAGAATGGACCGGTTGGATGGTTTTTTGAAATTGATGGAGAGATACCAGTCGAGCTTCACGATTCAGTAAAGGATTTTGTTTTCCCGTGTATCAATAGACCTGTGACTAAGGACTCTTTGAGTCCTCGCAATAGGCGTTTAGTCGAGGTGGACGGATTGCATTGGGCGCCTTCAAAACAAAAACTTATTGCTGACCTTCTGCCGAAAAAAAACATAGTTGTACATCATGTAGCGTTAAAATGGATGTGTAACAATGGTTTCAACGTCACAAAGGTTCACCGAGCACTCGAGTTTAGTCAAAAGCCATATTTGAAAACGTTTGTTGACACTTTTGTCAGCAAACGTTCTGCAGCAAAGACGAAAGCTGAAAAAGAAATTTATAAACTCATTTTGAATTCAGCTTTCGGCAAAATGTGTGAGAGTGTTCGTAATAGGAATCGTTGCGACGTTGTGACCGATCCAGAACAATGTGCTCGAATTATTGCCGATCCCAATTACACTTCCTTTACAATCATTGGCCCGGACATGGTACTTTTGAATAGGAAAAAAAGACGTATTGTCCTGAATAAAAATATTGCTGCAGGCAGTGCTATCTTGGAGATCTCAAAAAAGCTCATGTTGGAGTTCTACTACAATGTGGCTAGGGTACAGTGGCCGGAAAAGGGGCAAGTAGAGGTCTGCTACGGTGACACGGATTCTCTACTGCTCAAAGTAAAAACATCAAATCTAATCGATGATTTGGCGCACGGTGAAATTATCAGCTCACGGATGGACTACACCAATTGGAGTGTTGGTCTTTACCCTGAGCTAGTAAAACGTCGGGCGCCCAATCAACTTTTATTTTTAAAATCTGAAACGGGTAGCGACTTGATTTCCCGTGGTATGTTTGTAGGTCCGAAGGTGTACTTTATACAGACACACGACGAGGAAATCAAGAAACGTTGCAAAGGAGTACCCACGCACTATGTGGACAAGAATTTCAATATGGACATTTATAGGAATTGTATTGTTCAAAATGCAATTCCACGAGCCAAATTGTTGGCAATTCGTTCATTGAAGTACAGGAACTATACTGTAAATGTAGAGAAAATAGCCATGAGTACCATTTCCGACAAGGTCTATGTTTGTCAAGATGGTGTGACCACCCTCCCCCTTGGTCACTATTTAACTTCAGACCGGATCGAATGTATTGCCCACCGGGAAAGTCTCGGTTTAAATAAAGTCCTGTAACTAATTTCCTAAAAACCTTTGGGGGGGGCCTCGCGGCCCGAGGGGGGGGGGCCTCGCGGCCCGGGGGGGGGCCGGCCGCCGCCAGCGCGGGAGGCGCACCGTCACCAAAGTTATCTCTTTTTTTTTTGGACTTAGAGCAGTTTTTTTTTTTTTCAAGTGTCATCTCTAATTTAACATTTTTTTCTCTGTAAAAAAAAAAAATGTTTTTCTCTCTCTGTACCCATGTAAATGTTGTTGTTGTATTTTATTATTATAAATAAATTAAAAAAAAAAATTTATTTTTTCAAGTGCTCTCTCTCTAATTTAATGTTTTTTTTTCTCTGTAAAAAAAAAGTGTTTTTTATCTGTGTGTACCTATGTAAATGTTGTTGTTGTTGTTGTATTTTTTTATTATGAATAAATTTAAAAAAAAGTGTATTTTTTCAATGTATTGTTACTTTTTTATCTGCATATAATAAAAGAAAAAAATATGATTCTTTGTCTTTTGTCTTTGTCTTCTGGAAGAACAGAGTAGTAGGGAAAAAAAAAATTATTTAGTCATTAGACAATTAGGGTCTACAGTTAGTTGTCCAGGTGAACTGTTGAAAGGAACATGTATCAATTTAAAACACCATTCAGATCGTTTCTGTGTGGGCCCTCAATGTCGGGCAAAACAACACTCTTAACTAAAATAATTAAAAATTGTGATAAAATGTTTGCGGAAAAGCCGAAAAAAATCTACTATTGCTATAGTATTTGGCAGGAGTCGTACAATAAAATAAAAGCAATTGCTGCCATGGGATCGATGCAGATACAGTTCATACAGGGACTTGATGTTTTCAACATTATTGAACCAAACTCTTGGCTGATCATTGACGATCTGGCTGAATCCATTGAACAATGGTCCCAGCAAATGTTGCAATTGTTCACTGTTCGCTCTCATCATGAACAGATTTCCGTTACTCTGGTTCTACACAATCTCTTTCATCAGAGCAAATGTATGCGAACACTTGCTTTGAACTGTACCTACTATATCATCTACAGAGTTGTTCGTGATTATAGCTCGCTAATAACCCTCAATAAACAAATCTATCCAGGTGCCCCTAAATTTCTGCTCTCGGCATACAATCAGGCAACTAATAAACCCCACGGTTATATCCTGCTGGATCTTAATCAAAATACACCCGAGGATCTGCGTGTAGTCACAGATATTTTCGACAATGAAATTACTGTATATCTCCCGGTGAACACTAAAAAGACCTATTAGTCGCTATCATGACACTGAAGAAACTACATGAAAATAGACACTTGTTTTCAGTTCTAAGCACTTCAAAACCTCAGCTTAGAAAAGCAATACTCAAACATGGTATTGACAATGATTTCATTAATCTAATATCTGAACTTTGTTTAAATTTGACCGAGGGTAATGTTCAACTACCAGAAGTAGTTAAGCAACAGGCAAAGCAACATCGTTCCATTGTACGTACATTGGCCTCTAAAAAGAAAGGAAAGAATTTTAAAAGGAAACGACTTCTTCAGGCGGGCGGTAGCTTTTTCACGCTTTTACTGCCAATAATTGCAGGACTTGTAAACAGTTTTCTCTAGTGAGAATGGCAAAACCCTATAAATTGACTCCAATAGAACTCGCTCTCTCACCCGTCGAACACTTTGAGGACAATCTGAGTAAATTCCTCGACAATGAAACTATTGATGATGATAAAAAACTGATTTTACTTCAAGATGCACTTCGCCGAGTGGACAAACACTATCGATCAAAGCCCACTGCTGCTGCTGATCCCAAAAAAGAATCATCTCCTCAAGAGTCTCCTGCTGCTGCTGCTGCTGGAACACAATTAAAGAAGGAGGAATTGGATTCAATTGTATTGAAAATTGGAAATCTAATGCCCCTCTCATATCGTGAACAAAGTAAACGACTCCTAATCTATCTCTTGGAAAGTGGTCAAATTCAAGTTGAGAGCAATGGGGAAAGGATTATAATTCAGGGCAAGAGCTATAATCTACTTGATTTAATGTATGACATGGTTACAAATCGTAAAGGACTATTATCATTTGACACTCATCTATACAACTTTCTAAATACATTAAACTTCCCCAAAAGTCTTATTGGCAATAGACAAATTCTAAAAAAATTAAATGAACGTGCATCATCATCATTAAAAGATGAACTTGAAGCAGAAGAAGATTTTAAATCAATTTTGGAAAATACTAGCACACCACTGATAGCTAGACAAAAGCGAAGACGTATCAAGTCGACGTCTCCGCCACCACCAGCAGCAGCAGCAGCAGCCAGTATACAAAAGGGTAGCGGACGTTACACAACGTGTTTACGTTCGAAATGGCTGAAGTTCTGAAAGGTGTTTATGAAAATATTGGCGAGGCGGGGAGTTTAAGTTCCCCCACAACTCTTTCCAAAGTCACAGGTGTTCGCACTAAAAGTGTACAAGACTATCTACAAAATGAACCAAGTTACACTCTGCATAGAAATCATAGACTTCGTGCCAATCAATATCGAAAAACTAAAGCCTTTTACCCATTGGATATAATGCAAGCAGATCTCCTGACTCTAGATGAGCTTCAAAGACGTCACAATACACCGTACAAGTACATTCTACTTGCAATCAGTGTTTTTAGTCGCTATGCATATGCAATTCCATTGCGATCAAAGAGAGGTGTTGAAGTTGCTCAGGCCATTGAAAGTATTCTCGAAAAGGATTCATATAAAAAAATTCAAACGGATCGCGGTAGTGAATTTGTTAATCCTCATGTTGCAAAAGTACTAGAGAAATATAGTACACTGCTCTATCATAGTCACAGTCCTATAAAGGCTGCATTGGCCGAACGATTGATAAGAACTATTCGACTTTTAATTTCAAGATATTGTACATTGAAAAATACGCCGGCTTTTATTCATGATCTAGATAAAATCATGTTGATTTATAATCAACGACCTCATCGCTCATTGTCCAACTCTACACCAACGGAAGTTCATCATTAGGATCATAATACAATTGACACCTTTCTTAAACAATATTCCAATGAATCAAAAGTCAAGAAGAAGAAAAATAAATTCAAGGTTGGTGATACTGTTCGAATTAATAGAACAACTAATGTTTTTGAAAAGGGGAATTACTTGTGGTCCACTGAACTTTTTAAAGTGGCAAAAATCCTAGACACTAAACCCATAACTTATCGCCTGCGTGATACCAAAGATGAAGAGATTCTCGGCGGCTTTTATGACTATGAATTGCAAAAAGTTAAAAATGCTAGTGAAATCTATCAAATTGAAAAGATATTAAAGACACGTACTCGCGGGGGTAAGAAACAGTTACTTGTTCGCTGGCTAGGATACAACTCCGATTTTGATTCTTGGATTGGTGTTGAAGATATTGACAATGCCCAATGATTTCTATGTAACTTTCATGTCCAACGTTTCCGATCCTCTCTACAATGACTTGAATACAACAAGTGATTTTTGGACAAAACTCTCACCCGCCATCAAATTTGACGGTGCATATGAAGTGGCCCTTGTCGACTGTATCCTCAAAAATACCTATGACATCCTGAGAAAGGATCGTAAATATGAAATAAAAATTAGACCGTTTGAATTCGGTGATGAAGGTGCAATGGCAACTTTTGACTCTAATCAGTACCCTATTGCTAACATCCCCTACAGGGAATACAATAACATGCATGAACTGTGTCGAGTTATCAACAAAAAAATTGCAAGTCGAAAAAAAGGTGGTTTCACTTTCAATTACTCGACGGAACAAAGGAGAATTTATATTACCAATCCATTTGAGAATGAAAGAATTTTCCTCAATGAGAATTTACGTGAGGTTCTTGGTTTTAAAAAACGTATTATTAAGACAGAAAATTTCAGTGGTAGTGACCATGCTATCTATGCAGACTATGCACCCAGCTTCTCCACGGACACTTGTATATTTCTCTACGCTTCATTTGTGGAAACATCTCGGGTTGGTAATTCAAATGTTCCCCTCCTACGAGTTCTTGAACGAAAAACCAATCAAGAACATGTTCACCACTACAATATAAAGCATCTTCAGTATATTCCCGTAAACACTTCCTATTTGGAACTCTGTCAGTTAACACTAAGAACCGAATTAGGTGATCCAATAGCAATTTCAAAGGGCCTAGCAGTGATTACATGTCATTTTCGACCTATTGTCAACGACAAAGACGGTACAATCACCTAAAAAATGAACAATAGAAGAATTCCATTTGTCTGTCCCGATATTGACTGTTATGTTGGTGCTTTGAGTCCACGTCAAATAGGCAATGGATTGGACTACTACAAGGGGCGTACTACAATGTCTGGCTATGGTCTTGGTAGCTGGTTTGCTAAGCTATTTCGTTCTGCACTACCCCTTGCCAGAAAATATCTTGTACCTGCTGCATCAAATTTTGCTGCCTCCACACTACAGGACTGGGGGTCGGGCAAGAATTGCAAGGAGAGTGTTAAAGAAAATATTAGATCTTCAGCAAGAGCCGTTGGCGAACAATTAAAATCTCGACAAAATGGGGAGGGATTGAAAAGGATGCGTTCGCGTCATTCACTCATCAGTCTCCACCCAGGCAGGAAGCAAAGGACATCAACAAGGACTTTGAGAAATAAAACAACAAAGACCAATAAGCAGCAGAAGAAGAAGAAGAAAAAGATTGTTTGATCAAAGAAGGATTTCTTCTCTTAAGATGACTTATCTCCCTCACAAGGAATCATATCCATCAATCACTTCCTCATTGAATCTATTCAATGCTGAAAATGTTGATGTCAGTGTCAAGTATGGCTACTATGAACAATTTCACCCTCAACAACCCCTCTCGGAAAATATACACTTTCAAATATTTTCCAATGAAGACTATTTCATTGATTTGTCATCAACATTTATTGATTTAAATGTTGTGGTGAAGAAAAAGTCAGATAATACAACTCCAAATGCTGGCGATGGTCTCTCCTATGAAAACTGTATTCTACACAACCTATTCAAACAAATTAATGTATTTATTAATGGGACATTGGTGAGCACTAGCAATAATTTATCCAACTATGCAAGCTACATACAATTTATGATGATGACGCCAAAGGCGTACAAGGAGATGAGAGGACAATCATTGGGTTATGAATATCGAACAGGTGTTGATACTGACGGTGAGTTGACTACAGCAGTGACCCAGGAGTATCATCTAGTTGGAAAATTAAATCATGAGATATTCAATATATCCCAATGGTTACCCCCCAATGTCAAGATTGACATAAAGTTACAGATGGCCCCATCGAATTTCATTCTGAGAAAAACACTTCCTGCAGCACCCGATGCAAATGTTATTATCACATCGGCAATTCTCCACGTCCGAAAACAACAAGTTATGAGCTCTGTTGCATTGGCAGTGGAAAAGCTAAGAGCCAATGGTAACAACATTAAACTTCTTGTCCCTCATACAATCACCAATCAACGTCACATTGCCACCGGTTCTCGTAGCTATAGCGATTCATCATTTATCAATGGAGAAATCCCATCAAAATTGGCTTTGACCTTTGTGAAGAGTGGCAGCGCCGTTGGATCCTGGACTGAATCCCCCCATGATTTTAATTTTTTCGGTCTATCTAGCCTTGTGTGCAAAGTTAATGGTATTCCACTGTACACTCTATCATTTGACAAAAAATCCTATAGAACTCTGTACGAGTTGACCATGCAATCCCTAGATCATGACTCTCAACTATTTGAAAATGGAATAACTGAATCAATGTTTTCAAAAAATCATGGGGTTATTGTTTTGGACTTGTCAGGCACACAGGATATGAGCATAGTACGAACTGGGAATGTACGTTTAGAGTGTACATTTGCCGATGCTCTGACTGAGAGTATCACGCTAATATCACTGAGTCAATTTGAAACCTATTGGGAAATCACACCCGACGGCAGTGTTCTACTAGACCTTGCACCATGAACACAAATCAAATAATCAATGTATTTAGTATGGACCCATACATGTCCCAATACAAGTCCTATTGCATACCCTCGGACTTCATTGAAAAAATTCCAAGTGTTAACAATACCCTAATCATTGTTAATAGCAGTCCATCGACTTTGAAGACCGGTCATTGGCTATGCATCTTTCAAACAGCGAAGAATATTGAATTTTTTGATCCTCTTGGCCTATCGTATAAATTCTATGTTCCATACATCAGCAACTTTATTGAAAGCAGTGGGAAAACCATTATTCAAAATCAACGAAGAGTACAGGATTTAACAACTAAGACATGTGGCTTTCATGCACTACTCTTTTTCATGTTCAGATGTCGTGGCTACACCTACAAGCAGTTTCTCAACATCTACGTTGACTTACCTCAATTGAACGACTTTCTAGTGGAGAATATACTTACAAGTGTATTTAATATTGATTTTAGTGCCCTAAGAATAAAATGTTCTAAAGATGTATGTGAAATTGTTTATTAATAAAAAAAAAAATTATATACATGATAAAACGACTTTTCTACTCTTTAGATTTCATCCACTACTAGGTATTTGTCAACGACAACTAGTGCAGGTAGATTATTTGAATTCACAGTGTACTGATTCTGATGTACTGCAATGTCAGGGTCACATTTTCTACAGTAGAGTGTGACTTCACTCTTGTCATATCTCTTTGTATAGTCAATGATACTATTCGCATTCATTCTATAGAATTCACATGTTTCAATTTGTGTATTTGAAGCAATTTCACAAACAGTGTCCTCAAGTGTCGAATCACATTCTGTCACTGCCAAATAAAAATCAGTGGGCTTATAATCATAACACCCAGTGTCTTCACAACAATGACGTAGAAACCATATTCTCTTGTTGTTCCAACAGTTGAATCGTTGACCTGGTTCCTCCTCCCAGAACAATCTTAAACCACGACGATACCAATCTCGTAGCAATAAACTAAAATCCCGGTTAGGATTCTTTCCAATCATACCGGGATATGTACTCTCCCATTGCTTACATTTTTCATAATGACAATTGGAGCATAGGTGGCCTCTAGGATGAGAGTCACACACCTCTTCAAGACAGGAATTACAACCTTTAATTTGTACAGCATATCCTCTATGCAATTTACACGGGTTGCATAATCTACACTTTTCATCATACTCCTCAATCATTGTGCAATTCTCACATGATGACCAACTGCCCAGTGAGTACATACATAGTGGACATGTATGGAACATTTTGTCATGTGTTGACGCTCTCACTGCCACAATGAAACTGAGCTAGCAACATCAAAAAATTGCCTGAGATAGAGAGAGAGAGAGGAGTAAATCATCCTTGAGCACCATCTTTCTTATGAAAAAAAAAAGTCCTAAATTTCTAAAAACTAATGTTTAAAAGCATATCCACAATATCATTTTGCTGTGTCGTGATCAATATATCAATAAATTGTGTAAATGCATTTGGACCACGATGTAGAAGCTTCATACAATAGTCTAATGATGGAGAATCAGTTTTCATTATATCGACAAGCATCCCCCGAGAAAATATCTTCCTTTGAATAGACAACTCTAGAAAATCATCATCTAGAATCAAACGTTTTTCCATAAGAATTAGATTCCTCATGATTCGATCTTTCTCGAATCTATCCATTTTTTAGAGTCCTAACTCTCTCACAACCAACTTCAGACTAATCAGAATCTCTTTTTGTACTCAAAATATACGCTAGTCTACTATAGAAAAAAAAAGAAAAAATACCATTGATTTAGAAACAGTTTTATTGAACATAATTACAATAATAATATTCACTGATGCATTTTGTTCTCATCAATATATTTCGATAGAACATCTAATGCTGACCGAAGTTTATTTATATGGAGAATATTTACTTTTCCAGCAAAACACAGCTGTTCCTCCTGCTTAAATTTGCTTAATGATATCACGTATCTAGCATACATAGTGTCCCATTCAAGACATAGTCTACAGCCAGCAGTTATTTCCACAGCTACATTGGGTACTCGTATATCGTTGCTGCTGCTGCTGTCAGTTCCATCATTAATCTCCAATAGTGTAAATGCACCACTCATTTTTTTTTCTCTCCACTAATATCCTTTCAAATAAAAAACTATTCTCTTTGAATCCAATTCTCTTACTAATATGAATTGTAAAGAAAACTATTCCTTATATTCAAATCCTAATCACCAATCAAGTTATACACGTTCCTCTTGGCAAAGAGTGTGATGACCTGTAGGCCGCAAATAAAACAGGATGGAACATAAAGGCGGCAAAGTAGTACCTTGATTACTACTCTCCTCAACGCCTCGCTCTTTACGCTAAAGTTTTTTATTGTTAAAAAAATAGAGTTGTGAGAAGGTCAAACTTTAGCGTAAAGAGCGAACCGTTGAGGAGGGGACAGCCTCTTTCATATACGCAATAATTTCTGTTCGTTTTAAGTTTTAAAATCGCTCCTTACTTTCAGTTAAAAAAAACTTGTTTTTTTTATATTTAATTTTTGAATGTTTTTGAATTAATGCAGGTTTTTATTTTGACTCACCGTACATGAATAATTAAAATGAAATGTTCATATTAATTTTACTTTTATTTGGTTAAATGTCTTTCTCAAAACTTGTTTAGATTTATTTACGAACGTTTTTATTAGTAATAAATATACGTAAACTACGAATTAACTTACATAACGAACTTCTATATTCATATATTTTTAATACGTATATTAGGGGGTTCGCCCTCTAGTCAATACCTTGCTCTTTACGCTAAACTTCGAATTTTGTTCTAATTCTTTAAAAATGACCCCTTAATTACAAAGGCCGTTAAGTAGAATAAATAGCTCTTATGAAAGTACTAATAAATATTTGGCTTAAAGAGCGAGGTATTGACTAAGGGGTGAACCCAATCATATATCTAATATTTTCTATTCGTTTTAAGTTTTGATGTTGCTCCTTACTTTTAGTTGAAAAACTTGTTTTTTATATTTAATTTCTGATCTTTTTTTTTTAAATAGTACTGGGAAATCCGGCGCCCCCTTCATAGCAATGTCCCTTGTCCCATGAAAACTTCCTCCATGGAAAGATCCTCTGAGCCGGGTCGCTCCTTACTTACAGTTCGTTACCACGAACTGTTTGATTTTATTTAGGCTATTTCAATTGAATGAAATGTTCAATCTATTCGTTACAATTCCGAGTGAAGCTTCATTGCTGTTTTTTTTTTTTTTTTTTTTTTTTTTTTTTTGCGACGTATATTTGTAAGTCAATTACATTGTTCCTTAACAGTAATCTGATAAGGATGACCAAATAATACCAACTTGTTACGTTGTTGTATTTACTTGTTGTCAAATTTGAGCCACTGAAAAGAACACGAAGCCTGATTATTTTTGGAACGAGGTCTTTTGATTGAGTTCAACATAACTCTTAACATTTCCCCGAAAATTCCAACTTTAACACTTTAGCCATTCTAGCAAAATTTCAAATAGACTCTTTTGAAAACTCTAATGTGTATAGGGTATTGTGATTTATTTCGACATCCCTTTCAATATTCTCTGAAAATTTGGAGTTAATGCCATTAAAAATTCTATGACATTGCACCCACCATTTTGACACAATGGATGCATATAGATTATTTTGATTTAGTTCAAAATCCTGCTCTACATTTCCTGAGAGTTTCAAATAAATATAATTATCCCTTTCTTAGATATTACGAATGTGCTGGTTTGACAACTGGGATGCATATAGTGTCTTTTGACTAAATTCCACTATCACCGGAAATTTGAACTTCATATCTTTCGTGCGATATTGCATATATATAAATTTATCAGCCTGGATACATATGGTGTGTTTTGATTTAGTTCGAAATTTCAGGTGAAATTACCTGAAAGTTTCAATCTAATAATCTTAGAAGCTCCTGAGATATTTTAGATACGCTGTTTTGACAACTAGGATGCACATAATGTCCTCAAGTACAACTTCCTCCTAAAAATTCTTTGTAGATTTCAGCTTAATATCCTTAACTGTTCTGTAGATATTTCAGATACACAGGCTCAACAACCTGGATGTAAGTAGTATCTTTTTATTTAGTTCAACATCCCCCCTAGCCCTGACTGACAGGTTCGGCCTAACATCTGTAGCCGTTCCTGCGATTATTATAGATAAAACTAGGATACGCTCTTTCGACAAATTGATGCACCCAGTGCCTTTTTATTTAGTAAAAATTACCCCTTAAAGTTCCCTTTAAGTTTCGGCTTAATACCCTTAGCAATTCCTAAGATATTACTGATACACCCTTTTAACCACTAGGATATACACACAGCTTTTTTTTATCTTGTTGAACATCCCCCTCGGTATACCATGAAATGTTCAACTCATAACCTTAGCAATTCATGTGGTATTGCAGATAAACCCTTTTGACAACAAGGGTGCACTTCAGTCTTTTGGATCAAATTCAAGTAGTAGTATTAAGAGTGGAGGAACGACAAAAACGATTTAAATCAAGCATCAAGTGGAAGGCCATACGCACATAGGGGCTTATTCATTAAATCTGTCTTTGTTTAAAAGAAGGGGATCGCCTATATCTGCATCTTATAGAAAGTGCTTGAAGCTTTTATTTGAACTTCTTGCTGCTGTAAGTGCGGTAACCTGTCCAACTATGCAAAAATAATTTAGTATGAAATAAAAAAAAAATTTGGGACCGAGGTCATACTAATCTATTTGTCGGGCTGACCTCTGTCCGTTTATTTTTGGAAATACCTTGGAAGATGGTAAGTTTTTAAGTATCTTATTGTCATTGCAATTTGTAATATTTGTTGATTTCTGGGACCATTAGTCCCCGTGGCATATATATATATATATATATATATATATATATATATATATATATATATATATATATATATATATATATTATATATATATATATATATATATATATATATATATATATATATATATATATATATATATATATATATATATATATATATATATATATATATAATATATATATATATATATATATATATATATATATATATATATATATATATATATATATATATAGCGTGGCATATAGGACCGTAGTATATAGACCATGTATCATGTGTTGCATTAATAAAAGTTCTATATTATAATCAACCTCTTTACAACGTTATTTAAGCTACTCGTTAACTCACAGTAGATAAGCTCAAGGTAATTAGAAGGGCCGAATCTAAGGACATGCTACCCGAATTTTAATCACCTTAGGACCGTAACTATACCCCATACAAAGGTCAGAATAACACCCGATCGAAACTTACTTTTCAATAGCTGACTGCATGTGGTAAAACCGGATCGAGAAGACTAAATAAAATTGTAGGTTAAAACAAAAATGACTTTACAAAACGAAAAAAATAGTAAAGAAGAGAAAAACAGAGATTTTACGAGCTTGTGAAAAATTTAGACTAAAATGCAAATGGTTTGGTCAAGACCTCCGCTTGACCGTCCTCAGTGGACGATAATACAATCAAAATTACTAATAAAAATCCAAGGATTATATAAAAAAAAAAAAATCAAACCTTAAAACAAAACACAACTCAAATTTGACGATCCTTTCCATGTAACGATGAAAAAGTTACTCTTTAACCGTTTCATGGAAAGGGTCATTAAATTTTAGTTGTGTTTTTTTTTAGGTTTGATTTTTTATATTGTCTTTGGATTTTTGTTAGTATTTTTTATTTTACTTTCGTGCAGTGATGACAGTTAAGTGGAGGTCTTGACCGAAATATTTGCATTTTAGTCTACATTTTTCACAAACTCGTATAATCCTCGTTTTTCTCTTCTTTACTGTTTTTTCGTTTTGTCATGATTCGGCAGTCTGGTCTCAGAAATTATTCAAAAATAACTTTACCAGAAGATAAAATGGCTTCCCTATCAACGGTGCTTGAAATTGCCAAAATTAAACCCGAATACGCGGGAATTTCGGATGTCGATGAATTCATCGAAAAATTGACAATTTTCGACGAATTTACAGAAATATTTGACGATCAAGTCAAAGAACAATGCGTATTAGCTAGATTAAGGGGAATTGCGCTAAGACATTTTGAATCGATTAAAGAAAAATAGCCAAAGGATATTGACACTGCCATAGAATCCTTTAAAACAAGGTTCATAGAACCGAGTGTTTACGAGAGTCTAAGAACAGAGGTAGTTGCGTTTAATGCCTCAACTAGTATTTGGGAGTATGTAGATAAAATTTCTCGGTCGGTATTCTTACAGTTGAGCAAAAGAGGAGGCGACGAGATGGTACAAAAGGTACAATTACACACCTCTACGCTAGGGTTACCGAAGAAACTGCTAAGGCTAATATTGTCACGTAAACCTGAGAATCGAGCTGGCTATAACCCTAGTAGAGACAGAGGTAAAAATTGATCAAACTATGAAAAAGTTTAATCAAAAGTCAATAAATAGCAGAGAAAACCAAGAAAATTTAAACTATGGAAGCGAGCAAAAGCGTTTGAGCTTTAAGGAGCAAGATTTTAAACAAAAATGGAGCGAGGAAAGCTGAAATATCTCACCATGGACTGACCCCTCCCCAGTTGACGACCAATCCCATGGTATTAGGTCCTTAATGTCTTGGAATACCAAGCATTATGGAGACCAACCTCCTCCTCCTCAATACAATAGTAAAGCAAATAGTGACAGGTCAAGAATATAAAGAAATAGCTACAGACCCTCTGCGGAACGGCAGATCACCAAGCAATATAAGAAAAGATTTCTTTGCTATTATTGTGGCAAACCGAATCACAATGCGGCAGCTTGTTGGCGCAGAATACAAAAGGAAGGTCCAAAATACAAAGCAAGACACCGGTTCAGAACACCGGGTGGCAGAAATTACAACAGCTGAAACACTTTAAAGCAAGAATCTTTAGCTAAGAATTTTAATGTCAAATCTGGAATATGTTTTTGCGTTATCACAATTCATTAAGAAATAATGCTCAAACATAAGAACCTTTGAATCTGAATGGTAAGTGTTTTTAAAGAACTTTAAGACTTTAACTTGAAGAACGAGGCTTTAGGAAAAGACAGCCCCTCATATACGGAAAAATTTATGTTTGTTTTAACTTTTAATGTTGCAACTTACTTTCAGTGAAAAAAAACATGTTTTTTTTTAATTTAATTTGTGAAAAGTGTCATTTCTTGGCAACAATAAAAAGCATTGCAATCGCCATTTAAGCTTGGTTACATAAATAAAAAAAAACTGCTTTTGCAGGACTTTGAAAATATAAATGCTTGTTTGGAATTATATCGTTTCATTATCAGAATGTACTACTTAAGATATGTTTTTAAGTTGTTTGTTTCTGAGCTTGAGCTGTGCTGAATTGTGAGGAAAAATAAAAAACTAAGCGTGATTTAATCAGTCTTTTAAATTTAATAGTTATTTATTGTTCAAACGTTTGAATGTCTTCTTCCTGTCGGAAAAGTGTTAATAAATTTCAGGATTTAGTGCTCCAATAAATTGGTAATCCAAATTTTCTACATAATTTTGTGTGTTTATATGTCTAGTCGCTATATCAATCCCCTCTCCCTTTATAAAATATTCTTTTTAACTTTTGTCCAAAGCTGTAAACTTTCCCAGATTAGTCTTTCACACCGGATCGATCTTTCTACTTGTTTGTATTTCTTCTATGGTTTTTAAAGCCCTGAATGACCAGAGTAATCATTTCATCTTAAATTTTCTATACGTCCAATAAACCATTCAATTTGTTTAGGAAAGTTAAAGCCCCATATTCAGCATTTTTTTTCTTTGATGTATAGTTTTTTTTCACCTCTGCAAGTTGTACTAGGAAAAGAGTGTCATTTAGTATAAAAAAAAACGGAAATATGTAGAAAAAAGGATAAAATAAAAGGTCAGGGCATCTACTTGGGTACACTTAGTGAATACCAACAAAGCCTCTTTGTACCAATTAATTTCTTTTCCATCGACCACTTTGTAAAGAAGGGGCGGATAGAAGTGCTCATTAACGATCCCGATTTTTGATATCTTTCAAATTGTGTCGCCTGGACTTTAGACCCTAGGCCACACCTAAGTAATACAGAACCAACTTCAGTTTTACCGACGAAAATGCTTCTCTCAAATATATATCAGGCCATTTATTTCTTTTGAGTCTCAGTTTCTGTGTCAATGAATGTTTGTATAGTTTACAATGTCTGGGTCCTTTGACATACTAATATAAGAACAAAGTTTCCCATGGAAATTAGTTGTTCAGCAAAGTTTTTTTATCTGTTTTGCAATCCCTTAGGACTCTCTGGGACATTTTGCTGTCTAATTACGACTGTTCTGGTACCACTGCATTGTTTAACTTTCCAATAATCTACTACACCTTTTCTAAATGATGACACATGTACATGGTGTATTCACTTTTGAATGGTGTATTCATTGTATGGATGTCACTGTATAGGCTTTACATTGTGCGGTAAGATAGGTAGCGCTATTTAAATCTTTACGAACTCATATATTTATTACCTGACTAAAAATAACTAACGAGGTGGTGAGCACCACCACATAGGTAAACAGATAAACAGTCAACCTCATTTTCAAAAACTTTTTGGAATTAATTAATTTACTTGATAATTAGACCTTTTTCCTCCTCTCACACATTAGGCAAGTGACATGGAAAGGCAAGTGTATTCACTGTATGCAGCAGTATGGATGTCGTGAGGTCGTCTACGTTATTATTGTTGACAATTCATTTTTCCATAAAGCACTCATTTTATGGTGACAGACATTTTGTAGAGGTTTTGGTTCCTAGTGGAACTAAAACCTCTTTGGTTCCGTTGCTAGTGGAGTAAAAATACGGGTTGACCTCAGGGAAACTGCTACAGAATCGTTTTCTACACCAAAATATTCAGAAAAGTCAACTTGATTGTACAAAAATCCACCTGAACCAAACTTGCACAAGGGCCGCAAATTTTCCCTTGAAGGGGGAAAATGAGGGGAGAAAATCGAATTTTGTGTTTATAAATGTTTTGGAGTTTAAATAGTCGTTTTCTATCAAATCAAGCATAACAAATCCGATTACGACGTCAGAAATCCAGTTTTCCATACCCCAGTATCAATTCTCATCTTCATGGAATGGAAGGAGGGGTGGGAAAAGTACGTAGATCATTATGTGACGGATTCCTGCGGCTAAAGGATCATTTTATATAAAACAAAGTACTGTATTGCCAAAATTGAGGTCAAAAAGCAGTTTATTTTACTATTTACCTAATTTCAACATCAGAGGAGCTTGTATTGTGAAGGGTTGTTAAGTATAACCTCTTGAAAATCGCTTCTTTAACCGGGATCAAAACTTCAGATAAATTATTTATAAGAAGGAATATTACGAGCTCAGATAAATTAATGACAAAAACATTTTGATTTTAAAGCATAACCTAATATTGATTCTTCTCCCTACTCGTCTTCGTTATCGTCCTAATCTAGTCTTCCTGCAGCGTTAGCACATAACAACCCTTTACATTCCCCGCAGGCAAAGCTGCAGGATAAACTTTCCGACGACAGCTCCATCTGAGAGAGTCACACCCTCTGGTGCACTGGCACAGCACTATCTTCAGCAGATTCTCTGGTTAAAGTGAAGCATCTGTCATAATTGGAAGATGCATATTCCGTGACGAAGAGAGGCACCAACCCCATTCTTCGGACTGTAGCGAGTTTAGCGTGTCTTGCCACTTCATTATTTGCAAATAGCACCTGTAAAAGTGGTACTTTGGGGCAGCCAAAGTCGGCGGAAGCTGCTCTGCCTGAACGAAAGCATTTGAACTTACAATCCACATAGTAAATGCCCGCATCCAGACATCCTTCAGAGTTTTCTCATTACTTCTCCTTTTGTATATGCGGAGCAAATTTTTCTCTCTAGCCTCGGTGATCTCCTGGTCCATGGTCCTGATGTCATGAAGATCTTGCAAGTATCCTAAAAAATACCATCTTCAAGTGACGTGGAAACCACTTCTGGTTTCTCTACGCCGTAAAGTCTCGATGTTGTATCACAGCCAGACATTGCGTGGCAAACGAGGAGGTTTTTGTTGCTTCGGTTCCTAGTTTATTCTTAATCCTTTTTAGGTCATAGACTCGTCAGTTATTATTGTGCATGTCTGTCTACATAAAGATGTCAAATGCATCAATCTTGGCATGGTACAGCAGAAGGACTAATAGGTCGGCATCAGTATAAATCAAAGCGGTCGACAAAGTTTCAGCACAACTGACTGCAGTTTGTACAACGAAGACATCGGCATCATCCTGAGCATGTAGAAGTTTACATCCTGAGTTCGACAGCCTCTCAGTGAGTAGGTCAATGGAGAGTTGTTTATCTTTGGGACTTCTCAAAAATTCCTCCTGACTTCTGAAGATCTTCATGTTAGGAAAGAATTCAATCGTTGGACACGAAAAACCTTTGGTTCTCTTCAGCTTTGTGTAATTTTTCGTCGTTGGTGTATCAGTGCAAGAGTAAAAAACTACCACTGCCTGGCTGAAATGTCTTATGAAAAAATCTACGTAAGATTCCGCAACCTTAGATTATGCAGATCTGGCAGTCCTCGGTATTTTGTGTACTAGCCAGCCACCGTCCAAAACTCTCTGCAAGGTTGGCAATGTCACTGGACCAACGAGCCTCTAAATTTTCATCAGTACATTTGTATATTGTACATTCTACATTCGCACATTTCATCAGTGCATTGTGATGATGGAAAATTACGAAGATGGAACGACAGAGTCTGGTTCAAATCAGAACAACTGGTGCTAGCCACTGCGGCTAGATGTTGGAAGATTATATCTGGTTCAACCGTTTCTCTGTTGCTATCTATCAGCAATGATAACTTCTCAGTCATAGTTACAGCTTTATCTTTCTTCTGAAAATATATTTGTCAATTTATTTCGGTAAATAATTCGATAAATTCTCAACCATAGTTACAGATTTATCCTTCTTCTGAAAATATATTTGTCAATTTCTTTCGGTTCCATGTCCTTCAGAATCTTTATTCCCATAAATTTGGCATCGTCTACGTTTACAGATGTATCGAGGGTTCTAGGAGGGTTCTAGAGGCTCAATGTATCAAGCTTTCTTTTCTATGCCCACAAGCTCTCCAGCTCTCCTGGAAGATATCGCTTCTGCGTGATTTTAAATAGTCAACTTTGCAAGGCCAGCCAGGTTCTGCTGCGTTTGTTAACGAGGATCAAAGTAGGCATATTAGATGTCCAAATTATCTGCAAATATTCAGTCATGCTATACCTCTCGTCAGACCGCCACTCATTTTCTTACTTCTCATTAACGTTTGTTTGATCACCAAATCAGGAGAAAGTGCCGCCCAGTAGTTGTCAGCTTTCCGGATAAACAGGTATTCCTGGAACATTCTGTACTGCTCTAGATTGTCTTTCCCCAAATGAATAGTCGACTGCAAGAACAGCTAAGTAGACTTTTTGTGAAGTCTATGGTGAAGTCTTCGTGTAAAGTCTTAGTGTGAAGATTATGGCCTGAAGCAGCATCGAATTACCACTTCGTTCAGCTCTTAAGTTCTTCCCCGAGACCCTAAGTAAGTCCAGATGCTAAAACCAGGGACGGGCAGTTCTGGACTCAAATAATCTTTCTTTTACATTATAAACTGTTTCATATATAAGATCTGCTGCTTCCGACACCTGCGTTTTGTCGATGATATCTCCTTCTAGGAGCGACTCTTACGCCTGTTTTGCCTTTCCGTGGGGTTCTGGTAGCATGTCATTGCTATCAAACACTCTGCTGTTCGGTTCTGATGATAAAATATTTGTATAAAGGGCTACCTCCAACAAACCTTGGCCTCACACAGCACGATAGACAGCTTTGCATTGTCACATACTTCACCCAGTATTAGAGACGTATACTTAACTTGCAATTTCCAAAAGTCCCGAATCAGCCATAAGGGAGGCAATGACTCCTAGGAAACTTATGTACGTGTGAAATCCACCTAAGACAACAATAACATTTCTTAAAGCACATGTGGCAGGCTCTGCATCGACGATACACTTTGGCTTCCAGTAAAGTGATTGGTCAAATGTAACGACTAGGGTTTTTTTCAGCCCAATTAGCGCGCTCGTTAGCTTTATTTTTTTTTCTGAAGTAAATAAAACGGCTTAAACCTTTTATATAGCCTTGAACCCAGTCATGTAGCAAGTACTATGGTAGATAGCCCCACTGATTAGATCAGCTAAAGAATCGCCCCAAAGAAGTGAAAATGCAAACTGGAGGGTGGAGGGGATCGTAAAATACTGGTTTGAAATTAAAATGTTCAAAACTCATATTCTAAGGCGCCAATCCTAGCTTGATAAGAAATGGTGAATCGACCAAAAATGATTAAAATAACTAGTTCATATAGGTCAATTTTCAAAACTGTTTTAGGTAAGATGAGGTATTTAACTACATAGAATCAAGTTTTTATCTTCATTTTCAAATTTACCAACATTCATTTTATAAGATACGATAGTATTAGCTAGAACCCACGCAAGAAGTGAAGTTTGGTTAATGCTAATGAAATAAAACATAATAGGATAAAAATATAATAATTTAGAAATAAATATCGGCTACATATTTGCACATTAGGGAGGGGGAATGGGGTGGGGGGTAAAGTATGGCATATATTAAATACGTAACCTTACCTAACCTAGGTACCTTTTCCCCCTAAACACCAAAAAACAAAAGTTTAAATACTGTAAACGCAATGACAAACCACGGTTTTCAATTCAATTATCTATTGAGAGAAACCCGTATGACTAGTTTCCTAAGCATCTTTCCTATATAATATATCGCGTGGGTTCCAGTTAATACAACAGTATCGAAACGATAAAAAAATACGATAACATCTTAATTTTGAATTTTAACCCTCCCAGTCCCTTTAGGGTGGAAATTTAGGGTATAATAGTAAGGAAAAATGGAAACCTGAATTCAGATTTGGAGTCAATATACTTGATTTCATAGGAAACGACTATTTAAACACCAAAACATTTATAAAAATAAAAATCGACTTCCTCCTCATTTTCCCCATTCAAGGGCAAATTTGTTACATTTCTGCAAGGGGGATTCAGGTGGATTCTTTTTGTGTAATTAAGCTGATTTTCCTGGTCATTATGGTGCAAAAAAAAATTCTGTTTCCTCCTGGTTTGACCATTTTTTTTACCGTATCTTTCCTCCACTATACCTCTTTTATAACTTGAAGAAGGCCTTTTAATCTAGAACGACCAATTGTATGGAATTTCAGTCATTAATAGAAACTGTTAATTATATAAATTGACAGAGCCACTTGGGGACCTCCAATAGGTTTAATTACCGTTCTACCCAATATATACAATAACATATTTTCAATTACTTTTATCCATGTCTTGTCTCTTCTTTTTGTGCTCGCCTTTCCCAAACTTCCATTTCTAATTTCATCAGAAATTCAATCATGAATTTCTGAATCAAGTATGAAGCAATCATGCTCTTTTTTCCCAAACTTCCATTTCTGATTTCATCAAAAATTCAATCATGAATTTCTGAATCAAATATGAAGCAATCATGCTCACTTTTCCCAAACTTCCATTCCTGATTTCATCAGAAATTCAATCAAGAATCATGAATGAAGAAATTCATCATGATTTCATTTTTATCTTTTATGATGATGTTTGTTTCACAAAATTTACATTGGATGATCTTTCGAATTTGCTGGCAGATTTTCCGATTATAATATAAGCCAAAAGTTATTGAGTATTAGTTTCATTTTCCTATTATTTTAACCTTTGCCATGGTACATGCACTTTTTGAATTTTTGGCTGAAGGTTTTTTTTTTTTACCATTGCATGTCTTTGCTTAGGTGTGCTATTTAGAATACATTTGTCAGCTTCAATCATAAGGATTAGGTCCTCGGCTTTATTATTTTTATCAATATCACACCATTTTTGACAATTTAACCAGTAGATAAAATAATGTGTTCAATTTAGTACTCTGAAAAAGAGTTTATCTATACATTTTGTCTTTTTCAGCCAAGATTTTTTGTTATAGTATGTGTAAATAAATGTATCACAACGGAAAACACCTTTAGCCTTTTCTTAGCCGGTACCTAGCAAAGAAAAAAATTTTATTTTTAAGATATTGGTCTACTAGAATGTCACTTCAACTAATGGTTTACTACAAAGTCTATGTATTTTTTAGGGCCGTATCCAGGGGATGGGTTACCCGGTTTTAACCCCCCTCCGAATTGTTTTTCTGACTCGTAAAAACGCAACAAAAATGGATATAAACAAATTTTGTATGCGTTTCTTGAATTTTTTTGTCTACCCCCCCCCCCAATTTTTTTTGTGGGGGGGGGGGGAAACCCCATCCGACAAAAATCCTGGGTACTGCCTGGGTATATTCAGAATTACAAGTTCTAGCATTTTTTTGAATTTTCTAATTTTCAGGCTTCAAGTGATCCAGGAACGGCTTCAGGAATGCTTAAAAATATTTTTATTAAATATATCACTCACAAGAAAAGGCCTTTGGCTTTTTCTTAGCAACAATCGAACAACCTGCTAAAGAACAATCTGCGTTGTCGACATTGGCTACGGTACCAAATAATTTTTTTTTGTCAAAATAGTACCTCATTTTGGTGCTATTACTTTTACCTAAGCTGCTCTTTGAAGTAACCATGCAAAACGGCGATTTTCCGTTTTGATCAAGGTGGAGGAATGTATGTTTCCTGTTTGGAGTTTTCGTTAATGGCGGTTCAAATGGCGTAATTTTGTTTCGATCCAACGCCATTTTTAAGGGGTTTCAGGCAGTTTTTTAAATTTCCATAAATTAGTTTTCGCAACAAGCTTTTACTATGAAGACGAATCGGAAAGTTACCGTTCCCGAATCATACCCTGAATCCTGAATCGTCATTCCTGAATTCATGACAATTTTTTCTCACAATGAAAAAACCATAGCGTATTTTGCACTTTAGTCTAACTAAAACTATTTTTTTCGAGCAGTGTGTGTCTATTCCTCATAAAGTCAAGATAAAAAAAATCTTCATAAGAACTAAGATCAATGAAAATAACAATGAACATGAATTGACAATTTAATATAAATTTATATTCATTCCTAAAATCTCAACGAATTTGAATTAATAACATTATAAAGGAGGAAAGTGTTAGCGCTATAGAAAGATAAAAAGATTGATTTTAGTAAAATTCAATTTAAATTCAGGTCTTTAGAAGTTACAGGGGGCGTTATCCCTCCTCCTAATTGTAGTAGTTTATATTCTTTTAGGTTTGACTGGGTTATTTATTGCAATTTCTTTTCGTTTTGCATTTTATTTGCTTATTGACGGTGATTAATCGTCGTTTGAATTACTATTAAACATGCGAAAAATTATTGAAATGTATGCTTTAAATATCATTTGACTTTATTTTCTTCTAGAATTCGGTTTAGTGTAGCTGTTTATCTTTCTTTGAATTTTTTTTTTCTCTGGAACATTTCTTTTTAAACTTATAAAATAAGGAGACACATCTCTGCTTCCAATACGGATAAGAGGTTTTTTTTTGTTACTCAAAATAAGGGAATGTAATTATCCTAAACAGGGTTTTCGGCATTGATCGTTCAAACGCAGCAGTTTGCATTTCCATTCGACATCATTTTATGGGGTTTTAGACTATTTTCACAATTCTCAAAATTTCGTTTTTACACCAATGTTTTATCATTAATATTAATAATGAGAACTCGCTATTCTTCCTCACTTGACTGTTTTTTCAAAACGCTTTTCCTAGATTTCCAGCAACTATGAACAACAGTTTGTTCTTTACTAGGTTGCCCCTAAGGGGGCAACCAAGATTTTTTGCTAATAGAAATGGATATCACATCTTTTAGTCACAACATTTTCTGTTGTCTAAAAGTGAACAGTCTGTTTGTCCGTGCCGGATCTTTTTTAAACAGAAGAAATACATCAGTATAGAGGCAGGTTGGCTTAAATTTATGTTGATGAATTTTAACTTCAGAACTCTTTGTTTTCGTTTGGACAGGGGTGGGGGCAAAGTACTATTTATAAAAATTAGAACACATAAAAGGTGAATTTGTAAGCACTTCTAATAACCTTTTAATATCACAGAAAGTTTAAATCCAGCAATTTTTACATCAATATTTTTCAATTATGCATTTCTTAGGGAAAATTAGAACTACTACTACTACTACTAATAACGAGTCATTGTAGCACAAAGCCGCCTGAAGCCAACACAGCTACGCATATTCCTTCTTCATCTCAATAATTTAAAAGGCTCCCTCTTTACATCCTCGCAGGAAGTTCCCATATCCCACAAATCTTTCCCCACGATGTCTTCCCAACCCATTTGGAGGCGACCTGCTTTTCGTTAGGCGCTAGTCGGTTGGCTGACAAGGACAATCTTCGGCAATCCGTCACCCTTCATCTGACAAAACGTAACCTAGCCATCTGAACCTGTCTCTCAATATATCCCTAAAAAGCGGGATGGAAACACACTTTTTGTACAGCCTACTGTTTGAGATACGGTCAGTCAGTTGGGTTCCCAAAACAGTCTGTAGGCAATTTTTCTACAAAATATTTAGCAAACAACACTTAATACAACGCTAGCATATCTTTAAGGCTTTTTTTTTTACAGCATTTACCAGAAATAAAAGAAGACAAAGGCAGAAAATTAAACCTATTTTAAGTCAGAATTGCTCCTAAATTCATTCTTTTCTTCTCTTTAAAAGAAAAAAAAAATGTATATGAAAGAGGAAAAGTTTCCTTCTAACATTTCTTACCTCAAGACTAAGATAAGAACAATTAACTATAAACAAACTTTCTTTCTTTCTTTCGGTTACTTTTACTGTTTAATCTGTCTCGACACTCGTTCTTGACGGGAAGGTTTCCTGAAATACGATACCAAAAAAAATAATCCCATTTTCTTGGTTTTTAGAAGCTTTTCCCAGTTCTTTGATAAAAATTGATACGTCAGATGGGAATTCCAGCTTCCCCGGTATATCAAACTTTAAATTCATTCATTTCGACTCTGAGGGAGAATTAGGATTTCTCTGCGCAATTTTTTAACCGTTTTCCTCAAGAGCTCATATACAATAGTCTAAAATGTGAACTTTATTCTTAAGGTTTTCGCGCTGAAATGTTAGAAACTATGTTAAAATTTTGTTAAAATTTTAAACTCTGGCTCAAACAACTCATAGAGATCAAAATCCTGCTTGTTTGCTAAAGATAATATTTAAATAATAATATATTTGTTCCTGCAAAGTCCAGTACTCCATATAAGAGAATGGTTAACATTGACATTCATCTCATTGATAAGCTTCACTAGGTAAATTCACTCAATTTTACCTGGAATTATGCTTAGTGACGTATAATTTTGCATCAGCAGTTGTGAAGGATGGGGTGTGGATCATTGTGTAGGTGGGGGGGGGCAGATACCTCTAAAAGAACGCAATTTGATGCCCGAATTATCTAGCTCTCAATGAGCCTTAAAATACATATAGGAAGTGGAGTGGGGGTGGGGTATTTCCCGCCCCCACTATTATTTCCCGCCCCCACTATATAGTTGAAAATATAATTTTCAACTTAACTTTGATTAAGCCCTAGTAAGCCGTTTCTAAAATTTATTTTAAAAACCTTATTTAACTAAAGTAATTTGCTTCACATTTCACAAAAGTGCTCATGAGCTATTATGAAACAGAGCTAGAGGTTCATTTTGTAATCAGGGGGGGGGTACTCAAAAAGTGTATTTTAATGTTAAATTTACTAACTTTCATTTAATCTTCCGTCATATACAGAACGAGTTTGGAGAAGGGAGGAATAGAAATTAATATCTAATACTTCTTGATTCCCGGGAATTTTTTCAACACCTTATATTTTTGATGCTGAAAGGGCGAATGGAAATAGTGCCTCCCCCTTTGCGACAATCTTTTTCTATATAGCATAAAATATTGCATCCACCTGCCTACCGGCACATAGATAGAAAAGGTGAGTCAGGGTATCATGAGCCTTGCCAGGAACTTTCTTGAGGGGGAGGGGGTTGCCAAGTGCTGTCAAGAGCTCTGTTTTTAGCAATTTTAAAACGTAAAGTTTCGCTCTTTCCACAAGTATATTTAAACACATATAAACAGTGTATTTAAACATCAGAAAACCCTATTGTAGGGACCCTAATGGCTTCAGCGATGTACGAGATCCAAAGTAACACATAATTTCCATAATATGAACAATAACACATCTCTCCGTCTTCATGAAATTCTGTAGTAAAGATATTAATTAGAACTTATTAAAAAAAAACTACTGTTCGTCAAGCATTAAGAGAAATACCCATATTAACCATTTATCGTATATGGGCTACGGAACTTTTCAGGAACAAATGCGCCACCATGTGGCATTACTGCCCCTGCACCGGGAAAGCATGAAATATTTGTTTTTCACTTTTAAATCGACTAGCTCTCTCAGAATTTTCCATCGATAGCAACTTCGTCCTCTTTAGGGCAGAATCGTTGTTTGATGCCAGAAATGGCAGAGAAAGACACTTTAAAGGTCATTTGAAAAGGGACCTAAAAATTGTAATTTGCATTCGAATGATTTTTCTTGGGAATTTGAAGGACCTTCAGTTTGTTACTATTATCCCTGGGGAATGAAAAGAAAACAAATAAACATATATCACCGGTCTTTTTCCCGGAAAAAGGGCAAACTTACAAACTTTTTTAGATAGAAGCTTGAAACCTCAACTCTGGACCCTTTAAAATCATGTTGCTAATAATGTGATTTTCATTAAGATTACTTTTGTTTTTGGGGATGTTTCCCCCCTTTTTTGAAAATCAGACAAATTTTCCCAGGCTCTTAGCTTTTGGTTGGAAATAATAAACTAAATGAATTTTATGTGTTTGGAGTCAGCATAAAAAGCCAACTCTGTCAATTTATGAATTGCAGCAAAAATTCCATTTTTAGAGCCTTGGGCAATATTGACCCGAGTTAGTTCTTACGATAAACAATTCTAATTGAACGTCTTCATTTTTTTTTTTTTTTTTTTTTTTTTTAGTTGAATTTGAGAATTGAAAGGAAAAGGGTCAATTTATAGCAGGATTGTAAGTTTAAAAATAGTTTTCTTTTGCTATTCTGTGTATTTTAAATATCTGAAGATACAACAGATTTCAGTTTGAGGGAGAGATAGGGTATTATCCTGTTATGAAAACGGTATATTTTACATGGCTATCATAAAATCAAAACATGGTATCTATGCAGGCAGGGGAATTTTTGAGTAAGGGCCCTTAGAAATGTTCAAATCTCCGCAAAAGCACCCTTTAGGAGTTTTTGAGAGCTTGGAATAAAATCAGAGCCTAAAATATCTCTTTAGGAGCTGCTATATCTGCTCTCTCTGCAAACTATTCTGAGGCATAGGAATTTGCATAAAGAAAACCAAGCTGTAATGACCCAGCTGAAACAGAGTCAATCATTTCTTAACATTAATTTAGAGAAAAAAAAAACTTTCAGATACATATATTTTTCAAAGAACAGTAGAGACATCTTAAACTTCAGACCAACAGAAATAAAGTCCTATACTAATTCAAACTCTAAACGACCAGAAATTACTATTAAAGAATAAATGAAACCAAAACCGAACAGAAATCGACATAAATGATCATATGAAACAAAATGATGACAGTTACTGATATAAATGCATAAACAAATCTTAGAGTGACTAGCAATTAAATTAAATATTCAATTAAAACCTAAGAAGAAGAAAAAATACTAAAAAGTTGAGTTTGGCTACCGCCCCCATGCCCCTTCTCCCTAACCGTAACACTTCTAAAGCCTATTGCGTCATTTGCTTTTTATTGAATTAAATGAAAAAAAACAAGTTTTTTTAAATGAAAGTAAGGAGCGACATTAAAACTTAAAACGAACAGAAATTATTCCGTATATGAAAGGGGCTGTCCCCTCCTCAACGCCTCGCTCTTTACGCTAATGTTTTTTATTGTTTAAAAAAAAATAGAGTTGTGAGAAAGTCAAACTTTAGCGTAAAGAGCAAGGCGTTGAGAAGGGGACAGCCCTTTCATATACGGAATAATTTCTGTTCGTTTTAAGTTTTAATGTCGCTCCTTACTTTCAGTTAAAAAAACTTGTTTTTTTATTTAATTTTTGAATGTTTTTGAATAAATGCAGGTTTTGATCTTGGCTCACAGTACATGAATAATTGAAACAAAATTTTCATATTAATTTACTTTTATTTGGTTAAAATGGCTTTCTCGAAACTTGTTTCATTTTATTTACGAACGTTTTTATTAGTAATAAATATATTTGACTTACGAATTAACTTACGTAACGAACTTCTATATTCATATATTTTTAATACGTATATTAGGGGATTCGCCCCCTAGTCAATACCTTGCTCTTTAAGCGAAAGTTTGAATTTTGTTCCAATTCTTTAAAAATGACCGCTTAATCACAAAGCCTGTTAATTAGAATAAATAGCTCTTATGAAAGTACTTAAAAATCTCTGGCTTAAAGAGTGAGGTATTGACTAGGGGGTGAACCCAATCATATATGTTATATTTTCTGTTCGTTTAAAGTTTTGATGTTGCTGCTGTTGCAGTTGAAAAACTTGTTTTTTTATATTTAATTTCTGATCTCTTTTTAAATAATGCTGGGAAGTCCGGCGTCCCCTTCATAGCAATGTCCCTTCCCCCATGAAAACTTCCTTCATGGAATGATCCTCCTACATAACCCCCGAACCCCCCCCCCCCCCCTACCAGGAAAAATCTCCCCTGAAAACGTCTGTACTGTATACTTCCCAATAACCAATACTATATGTTAACATTGGGTAAAGTTCATAACGTTCAGCCCTCCTCCCGGGAACTTCGGGGGATTAAGTCATCCTAAAAGACATACTTATAATATTTTCGAACATGCTGAAAAAAATGGCTATCTCAAAATTTTGATCGGGTGACTTTGGGAAAAAAATGAGCGTGGGAGGAGGCCTAGTTGCCGTCCATTTTTTGGTCACTTAAAAAGGGCACTAGAACTTTTAATTTCCATTCCAATGCTCCCACGATATTCTAGGACCACTGGGTCGATACGATCACCCCTGGGAAAAAAAAAACAAATACACACGCACCCGTGATCTTTCTTCTGGCAAAAAATGCAAAATTCCACATTTTTGGTGATAGGAGCTTGAAACCTCTACAGTAGTGTTCTCTGATACGCGGAATATGATGGTGTGATTTTCATTAAGGTTCTATAACTTTTAGGGGGTCTTTCCCCCTTTTTTTGAAAATCTGCCAAATTTTCTCAGGCGCTTAACTTTTGATGGGTAGGATTAAACTTGATGAAACATATATATTTGAAATCAGCATTAAAATCCAATTCTTTTGATGTATCTATTTGTATCAAAATACCGTTTTCTAGAGTTTCGATTACCATTGAGCCGGGTCCCAATAACCAATACTATATGTTAACATTGGGTAAAGATCATAACTTTCAGCCCTCCTCCTGGGGACTTCGAGGGATTAAGTCATCCTAAAAGACATAGTTATAATATTTTCGACATGCTGAACAAAATGGCTATCTCAAAATTTTGATCGGGTGACTTTGGGAAAAAAATGAGCGTGGGAGGAGGCCTAGTTGCCCTCCATTTTTTTTGGTCACTTAAAAAGGGCACTAGAACTTTTAATTTCCGTTCCCATGAGCCCACCCACGATATTCTAGGACCATTGGGTCGATACGATCACCCCTGGGAAAAAAAAACAATAAACACGCATCCGGGATCTTTCTTCTGGCAAAAAATGGAAAATTCCACATTTTTGTAGATAGGAGCTTGAAACCTTTACAGTAGGGTTCTTTGATACGCTGAATATGATGGTGTGATTTTCATTAAGGTTCTATAACTTTTAGGGGGTCTTTCCCCCTTTTTTCGAAAATCAGCCAAATTTTCTCAGGCGCGTAAATTTTGATAGGTAAGATTAAACTCGATGAAACTTATATATTTGAAATCAGAATTAAAATCTTACTCTTTTGATGTATTTATTGGTATCAAAATTCCGTTCTTTAGAGTTTCGGTTACCATTGAGCCGGGTCGCTCCTTACTTACAGTTCGTTACCACGAACTGTTTGAAACTACACATATTTTCCAAACAGTGCTTTATTTTTTTTTTTTTTTGAAATATCGACTACAACTAACAAACAAACCACTATGGTAATCAAGATGACTGGAAAAAAAAATATGAAATAACGTTAATATTTAATATATAAAAACATCAAGTCTTGAGATTATCAGCAATTAAGATTTTATTTCACGGAATTATTTTTCATGTTGTATATACAAAATAAAAATGTTTATAATATAGACTGCTACCCCACGGGCTATAAGGAGTTACGCTTGCCTGGAGGCAAAGTTATTTGATCTTTAAAACTATTTGGAACAGGATGATTATTTCAAATTCTGATAGGATATCTTTGGGAGGAGGGCAGATAGAAGGAAATCGAAAAGGACTAATTGACTACTGACCACTTTTCCACAACCAACTCAGCATTTCCTGACATTTTCAACTAAATACCCATAGCCGTTCTTAAGATATTACAGATATGCCTTTTTGATAAACTGGACGCGCATAGTTTATTTTGATTTTGTTTAACGTACCCCCGATCTTAGATTTTTCAGAAACACACAAAATTAAATATTCTCCCTTGTTATAATGAAAAATCTTGCGTGTGAACAATGAATAAATTGTATAATTTATATTCCTTGCCCCGAGACCGTGGGAGGCATTGAATCCCCGGCGGATAGCTATTAGACCTTTTGACTGTTTTGAACAAGATTTATTTTTCAAAATTTTCATCAGTGTTGATGGGAGGGAAATTTAAAAAGCACAGGGGGCTGGTTCGTTCCCTTCCAATTACTCTTCGACCCAACTTAAAAATTTCAATTTAATACTCTCAATCATTCCTTATATATTGCTGATACGCAATTTTGACAACCAGTATGCAAATAGTCTATACTGTTTGGGTCCGACGTATCTCTCAGCATTTACTCTAAGTCTCACCTTAATACCCTAAGCCCTTTTAAAGATAAAATATGCCCTGTTTTCTCCAAAAAACTTACATGCTAACAATGGGCAAGCTGCATAGCATATAACCTTTGCCAAGGGACTTTAAGGATTTATGTTACCCCTGAAGACATTTGACTTTTGGACTAATTTGTACAAAGTGGATATCTCAAAACATCTATTACTTGTGTCTGGGTGAAAAAAGGTATTGGAGGGGAGATAGTCACCCTTTGGTTAATTTTGACTATTAAAAAGTGTGTTAGAACTTTCAATTTCTCATCGGATGAACCCATGCCAAAGTTTATATAGTCACTCCATCCATACGTAGTGGCTATGGAAAAAAAAATATAAAAATAATACATTGAAATTATGGCTCTTTACTACAGGCAACTCTAGAGCGTTGCTTCTGATTTGTAAGTGTCGTCATCAAAATGAAATCAAGTTTTGACCCCTCTTTTATTACCTTACACGTTAACTATTTATTTTATCTATATATTCAGATCTCTATCCTGCATAAAAAACATTCAAAAGAATTTGCTTTCCATTCTAAATTATACCCTGCAAAAGATCATAAACCAAATGATTCCTCTTTATTCTTATTGGCCAAAAACTTAACAAATTCAGATAACTTATGAAAATTCCTAGAATTCTCCAAATCCCTAAATGAAAAAGTTTGCCCATGGGCTAAGCAAAAATCTTTATTTTAGGGACGAAATACCTAAAGTGGAAACACCCACACTCATTCAAGTATACATGCACTTTATTTTCAATCAACTGGCCGTTGCACTTGACCTATTAATTTTCTTCCTATAGTCTGTTCCATTGCGTTTAAAATCGATCATCAAACTGAACCCGGTTCGTTATTTTTCGTATTCGATTTAAGTAGAAAGGGGGGTGCTACTCCGACGAGAACACCCTGCTGCCACCTACAACTTTTTTTAACACCAAATTTGGGCATAGAGTCCCTAGGGAGAACACGTGGTTAATGGGTCAATGACCTCTTTTTCCAAGTGTGTCAACAACAACAACATCGACCTTGACATTCGCTGAGAGCGTGCACTTACAACAACAACAACATCGACCTTGGAACACCTGTGCTGTCGACCTCAATTCACCTATCGTGAATCAATAATTCCCCTTAGAAACAACAAATTAATTCCCCTTTCTTGACAGATTAATCAACCAATGACATCATCTGTCAGACTTTAAAAATTTCCGCCTAGAAACGATTCTCCAGGAATAGATCCAAGTCATTAATGTCTTTGCCTCGGAAACAGCTCTTTTGGTCGAACTCCAAAGGATATTAATAGCCAAAGGCCATGGAAACAATTCTCCAAGAAACATCTTAGCGATGAATTGTTTTAGCGCGGGAATCAGGTTTCTTATTAATTTGAAATGCATTAGCGCAGAGATGCCAAAAACAAAAGGAACACGCTGAATTACGTTTAGGGATTATTTGGGCGAAACTGTTTTAGACAGGTTATGGAACTATTTCGGCGAAACAGTTAGAGACATTTTAAAAGATGATTTTTGAAGAGATTTTAGAAGAGAATTTAATGGTGAAACTCTGTGGTCGTTATAATACACAAGTTTCATTTGAACAGCGTTGTGAGGTCCCCTAACCCAACCCCAAAGGGTTCCAATCCTCCTACCCCAACCCCGAAGGAAGCCCCCGGTCCTCAAAGGTCCCCCAAGCTCCCAAAGGGCCACCGGCGCCCCCAAAGGCCCACCCAAACCTCCAAAGGCCATCCCCGGGCCCCAAAGGCCCATCGAGCTCCCAAAGGACCAACGGGGTCCCAAAGGTCCTCCACCGGTCCCCAACTGCCCCCCCGGTACCCCAAAGGCCCTACCTGTGCCCCAAAGGCCCTCACTGTGCCCCAAAGGCCCTCCCCCGGCCCCCAAAGGTCCCCCGGACCAGAGAAGCGCTGCCGGGATGCGCCGTGGGCCAGGAAAGCGCCGCAGGATGTGCCGCAGGGATGCGCCGCGGGTCAGGAAAGCGCCGCAGGGGATGCGCCGCAAGGAGGCACTGCAGGAAAGCGCCGCAGGATGCGCCGCAGGGATGCGCCGCAAAAAAAAGTAAACTAAAAAATAAAAATTTCGAAATGTTATCCCCCAAACGCCCTCCTCAGACCCCCAAAGGTCCTCCCCTGGTTTTCAAAGGTCCCCCGGGCACCCAAAGGACCACCCGGCCCTCAAGGGCCCCCGGATCCCCAAAGGTCCTCCCTCGGGCCCCAAAGAGTCCCCTCTCCATTTTTTTAATACTTTTTTATGGCTTTATTATATCTTTTCAGAACAAGTTCCAGAACCTATTTTCCAGATCCACTTTTCAGAACAACTTCAGAGCAAGTTACTTTCTTAATGTCCCTCCTTAACCCATTTTCTAACTTGAAGTACTTATCTTTTTCACCCACAACTATACTTTACAGATTTGGATACCTCAACACCAAGAAATATTTTTCAAAAGTCATTTTAGAGCAAGTTACTTTCTTAATGTCCCTCCTAAACCCATTTTGCAACTTGAAGTACTTATCTTTTTCGATCACAACAATACTTTACAGGTTTTTGGATACCTCAACACCAAGAAATACATTTCAAAGACCATTTCAGAGCAAGTTACTTTCTTAATGACCATCCTAAACCCATTTTCCAACTTGAAGTACTTATCTTTTTCACCCTCAACTATACTCTACAGCTTTTTGGATACCTCAACACCAAGAAATACTTTTCAAAGACCATTTCAGAGCAAGTTACTTTCTTAATGTCACTCCTAAATCCATTTTCCAACTTGAAGCACTTATCTTTTTCACTCACAACTATACTTTACAGCTTTTGGGATACCTCAAAACCAAGAAATACTTTTCAAAGACCATTTCAGAGCAAGTTACTTTCTTAATGTCCATCCTAAACCCATTTTCCAACTTGAAGTACTTATCTTTTTCACTCGAAACTATACTTTACACCTTTTTGGTTACCTCAACACCAAGAAATACTTTTCAAAGATAATTTCAGAGCAAGTTGCTTTCCTAATGTCCCTTCTAAACCCATTTTCCAACTTGAAGTACTTATCTTTTTCACCCTCAACTATACTCTACAGCTTTTTGGATACCTCAACACCAAGAAATACTTTTCAAAGACCATTTCAGAGCAAGTTACTTTCTTAATGTCACTCCTAAATCCATTTTCCAACTTGAAGCACTTATCTTTTTCACTCACAACTATACTTTACAGCTTTTGGGATACCTCAAAACCAAGAAATATTTTTCAAAAGTCATTTCTGAGCAAGTTACTTTCTTAATGTCCCTCCTAAACCCATTTTGCAACTTGAAGTACTTATCTTTTTTCACCCGAAACTATACTTTACACCTTTTTGGTTACCTCAACACCAAGAAATACTTTTCAAAGATCATTTCAGAGCAAGTTGCTTTCCTAATGTCCCTTCTAAACCCTTTTTCCAACTTGAAGTACTTATCTTTTTCACCCGCAACTATACTTTACAGCTTTTTGGATACCTCAACACCAAGAAATACTTTTCAAGGACCATTTCAGAGCAAGTTACCTTCTTAATGTCCCTCTAAACCCATTTTCCAACTTGAAGTACTTATCTTTTTCAACCGCAACTATACTTTACAGCTTTTTGGATACCTCAACACCAAGAAATACTTTTCAAGGACCATTTCAGAGCAAGTTACTTTCTTAATGTCCCTCCTAAACCCATTTTCCAACTTGAAGTACTTATCTTTTTCATCACAACTATACCTTACAGCCTTTTGGATACCTCAAAACCAAGAAATACTTTTCAAAGACCATTTCAGAGCAAGTTACTTTCTTAATGTCCCTCCTAAACCAAGTTTCCAACTTGAAGTACTTATCTTTTTCACCCACAACTATACTTTACAGCTTTTTGGATGCCTCAACACCAAGAAATACTTTTCAAAGACCATTTCAGAGCAAGTTACTTTCTTAATGTCCCTCCTAAACCCATTTCCAACTTGAAGTACTTATCTTTTTCACCCACAACTATACTTTACAGCTTTTTGGATACCTCAAAACCAAGAAATACTTTTCAAAGACCATTTCAGAGCAAGTTACTTTCTTAATGTCCCTCCTAAACCAAGTTTCCAACTTGAATTACTTATCTTTTTCACCCACAACTATACTTTACAGCTTTTTGGATGCCTCAACACCAAGAAATACTTTTCAAAGACCATTTCAGAGCAAGTTACTTTCTTAATGTCCCTCCTAAACCCATTTTCCAACTTGAAGTACTTATCTTTTTCATCACAACTATACCCTACAGCTTTTTGGTTACCTCAACACCAAGAAATACTTTTCAAAGACCATTTCAGAGAAAGTTACTTTCTTAATGTCCCTCCTAAACCCATTTTGCAACTTGAAGTACTTATCTTTTTCAGCCGAAACTATACTTTACAGCTTTTTGGATACCTCAACACTAAGAAATACTTTTCAAGGACCATTTCAGAGCAAGTTACTTTCTTACTGTCCCTCATAAACCCATTTTCCAACTTGAAGTACTTATCTTTTTCATCACAACTATACCTTACAGCTTTTTGGATACCTCAAAAGCAAGAAATACTTTTCAAAGACCATTTCAGAGCAAGTTACTTTCTTAATGTCCCTCCTAAACCAAGTTTCCAACTTGAATTACTTATCTTTTTCACCCACAACTATACTTTACAGCTTTTTGGATACCTCAAAACCAAGAAATACTTTTCAAAGACCATTTCAGAGCAAGTTACTTTCTTAATGTCCCTCCTGAACCTATTTTGCAACTTGAAGTACTTATCTTTTTCACCCACAACTATACTTTACAGCTTTTTGGTTACCTCAACACCAAGAAATACTTTTCAAAGACCATTTCAGAGCCAGTTACTTTCTTAATGTCCCTCCTAAACCCATTTTCCAACTTGAAGTACTTATCTTTTTCACCCAAAACTATACTTTACAGCTTTTTGGATACCTCAACACCAAGAAATACTTTTCAAAGACCATTTCAGAGCAAGTTACTTTCTTAATGTCCCTCCTAAACCTATTTTGCAACTTGAAGTACTTATCTTTTTCACCCACAACTATACTTTACAGCTTTTTGGTTACCTCAACACCAAGAAATACTTTTCAAAGACCATTTCAGAGCAAGTTACTTTCTTAATGTCTCTCCTAAACCCATTTTCCAACTTGAAGTACTTATCTTTTTCACCACAACCAGATCATACAGCTTTTTGGATACCTCAACACCAAGAAATACTTTTCAAAAACCATTCAGAGCAAGTTACTTTCTTAATGTCCCTCCTAAACCCATTTTCCGACTTGAAGTACTTATTTTTTTTCATCCGCAACTGTAGTTTACAACATTTTGGTTACCTCAACACTAAAAAATACTTTTCAAAGACCATTTCAGAGCAAGTTACTTTCTTAATGTCCCTCCTAAACCCATTTTGCAACTTGAAGTACTTATCTTTTTCACCCACTTTCTCAATGAAAAAGAAATTAGTTTTTAATCAATTCTTTTTTTCCAAATAATATAAAAATTTTCCACTTCGGTTCAGATTTTTCTCAAGGGGATGAAAAAATTTAAAATAATGTTCCAAATTTTCTCAACAAAGTGAAGAAAAGTTTTTGATCTCTTCTGAATTTTACCAAAGAACACGCTCCAATTCTAATTTCTCCAGAGAAAACAAAAATCTTCCAATTCAGTTCTTTATTTCACAAAGACATAAAGAAATTTAAAGTTCAATTCTAATTTTTCGGTGGAAGATAGAAAAAGTAATATCAAACTTGTGAATATTTTCATGGAAGATGGAAAGTTCTTGTCTAATTTAAAATTTTCTCAACGAAGTGAAGAAAAGTTCAAGTTCTCTTCTGAACTTTACCAAAGAACACACTTCAATGCTAATTTCTCCAGAGAAAACAAAAATCTTCCACTTAAGTTCTTAATTTCACAAAGACATAAAGAAATTTAAAGTTTAATTCTAAATTTTTCGGTGGAAGATGGAAAAAGTAATACCATACTTGTGAATATTTTCCCGGAAGATAAAAAGTTCTAGTTCAATTTACAATTTCCTCAACGAAGTGAAGAAAAGTTCAAGTTCTCTTCTGAATTTTACTAAAGAACACAATTCAATTCTAATTTCACCAGAGAAAATAAAAATCTTCCACATAAGTTCTTTATTTTACAATGACATAAAGAAATTTAAAGTTCAATTCTAAATTTTTCGGCGGAAGATAGAAAAAGTAATACCATACTTGTGAATATTTTCATGGAAGATAAAAAGTTCTAGTTCAATTTAAAATTTTCTCAACGAAGTGAAGAAAAGTTCAAGTTCTCTTCTGAATTTTACCAAAGAACACAATTCAATTCTAATTTCACCAAAGAAAATAAAAATCTTCCACTCAAGTTCTTTATTTCACAATGACATAAAGAAATTCAAAGTTCATTTCTAAATTTTTCGGTGGAAGATAGAAAAAGTAATACCATACTTGTGAATATTTTCATGGAAGATGAAAAGTTCTAGTTCAATTTAAAATTTTATCAAAGAAGTGAAGAAAAGTTCAAGTTCTCTTCTGAACTTTACCAAAGAACACAATTCAATTCTAATTTCTCCAGAGAAAATAAAAATCTTCCACTTCAGTTCTTTATTTCACATAGACATAAAGAAATTTAAAGTTCAATTCTAATTTTTGGTGGAAGATAGAAAAAGTAATACCATACTTGTGAATATTTTCCCGGAAGATAAAAAGTTCTAGTTCAATTTACAATTTCCTCAACAAAGTGAAGAAAAGGTCAAGTTCTCTTCTGAATTTTACTAAAGAACACATTTCAATTCTAATTTCTCCAGAGAAAACAAAAATCTTCCACTTAAGTTCTTTATTTCACAAAGACATAAAGAAACTTAAAGTTCAATTCTAAGTTTTTCGGTGGAAGATATAAAAAGTAATACTATACTTGTGAATATTTTACCGGAAGATAAAAAGTTCTAGTTCAATTTAAAATTTACTCAACGAAGTGAAGAAAAGTTCAAGTTCTCATCTGAATTTTACTAAAGAACACAATTCAATTCTAATTTCACCGGAGAAAATAAAAATCTTCCACTTCACCTCTTTATTTCACAAGGACATAAAGAAATTTAAAGTTCAATTCTAAATTTATCCGTGGAAGATAGAAAAAGTAATACCATACTTGTGAATATTTTCAGGGAAGATAAAAAGTTCTAGTTCAATTAAAATTTTCTCGACATAGTGAAGAAAAGTTCAAGTTCTCTTCTGAACTTTACCAAAGATCACACTTCAATTCTAATTTCTCCAGAGAAAATAAAAATATTCCACTTCAGTTTTAAGTTCCCCAAAGAAATAAAGAAATTTAAAGTTCTATTCTAAATTTTTAGATGAAAGATAGAAAAAGTAATACTATGATTGTGATTATTTTCCATGAAGATCAAAAGTTTCACTTTATTTATAATTTTTCTTAAATTTGGTTCTGATTTTTCTCAAAGAAATAAAAAATTTAAAGTTCTGTTCCAAATTTTTCATAGAAGATAGAAAAAGTTATACATTGATTGTGAATATTCAACATGAAGATAAGGAACTCCACTTTAATTCAGAGTTTTCTCGTAGAAGTGCAAAATGTTCAAGTTCTCTTCTGAATTTTCTTAAAGAAGAGAAAAAAGTTAACTCAATTCTGAATTTTACCCATGAAAATGAAAAAACCTTCCACTTCAGTTCAAAATTTCTCAAAGACATAAAAATTTAAATTTCAGTTCTAAACTTTTCTGTAGAAGATAGGAAAAGTTATACTATGATTGTGATTATTTTCCAGTGAAGATAAAAAGTTTCACTTTAATTCTAATTTTCTTAAATTCAGTTCCGATTTTTTGCAAAGAGATGAAAAATTTAAATTTCTGTTCCAAATTTTTCATAGAAGATAGAAAAAGTTATACATTGATTTTGAATATTCGACATGAAGATAAGGTGCATCATTTTAATTCTGAGTTTTCTCGAAGAAGTGCAAAATGTTCAAGTTCTCTTCTGAATTTTCTTAAAGAAGTGAAAAAAGTTCGCTCAATTCTGAATTTTACCAATGAAAATGAAAAACCTTCCACTTCAGTTCAAAATTTCTCAAAGACATAAGAAATTCAAAGTTCTCTTCTAATTTTTCCAAGAAAATAAAAAGGTTCCACTTCACTTCTGGTGTTTTCTCAAAGAGATGAAAAATTTAAAGTTCTATTCTATTTTTAAATTAAATTTTATCTCCTTTGTCTTATGGATTTACCCCTCAAATTTTTAAATTAGAAAATGAGTGACTCGTTCTATTATTAAAGGCAATCGTTCAAACTCGTTCATCTAACCTCCAAAACAATAGGTTAGGTTAGGCATAAATAAATATTAATAAATAAATAGAAACATTTCTATATGTTTAAGTTAGATTAGGTTAGATTAACTTATCATGAGCGCTCATGATAAGATAACCTAAACTTTTCTGGCAAGTATGGTTAGAATAGGCTAGATTAAGTTAGGTTAGATTAGGTTAGGTTAGGTTAACCTACGTACGCTTCACTTAGGTTAGGTGAGAGTCAGGCAAAAAGTTAGGTGTATGATTAGATTAGGTTAGATTAAGTTAGGTTAGGCTAGGTTAGCCTACGTACGCGAGCGTACGTAGGCTAACCTAGCCTAACCTAACTTAATCTAACCTAACTTAATCTAACCTAATCTAATCATACACCTAACTTTTTGCCTGACTCTCACCTAACCTAAGTGAAGCGTACGTAGGTTAACCTAACCTAACCTAATCTAACCTAACTTAATCTAGCCTATTCTAACCATACTTGCCAGAAAAGTTTAGGTTATCTTATCATGAGCACTCATGATAAGTTAATCTAACCTAATCTAACTTAAACATGTAGAAATGTTTCTATTTATTTATTAATATTTATTTATGCCTAACCTAACCTATTGTTTTGGAGGTTAGATGAACGAGTTTGAACGATTGCCTTTAATAATAGAACGAGTCACTCATTTTCTAATTTAAAAATTTGAGGGGTAAATCCATAAGACAAAGGAGATAAAATTTAATTTAAAATTAGAATAGAACTTTAAATTTTTCATCTCTTTGAGAAAACACCAGAAGTGAAGTGGAACCTTTTTATTTTCTCGGAAAAATTAGAAGAGAACTTTGAATTTTTTATGTCTTTGAGAAATTAAGAACTGAAGTGGAAGCTTTTTCATTTTCATTGGTAAAATTCAGAATTGAGCGAACTTTTTTCACTTCTTTAAGAAAATTCAGAAGAGAACTTGAACATTTTGCACTTCTTCGAGAAAACTCAGAATTAAAGTGATGCACCTTATCTTCATGTCGAATATTCAAAATCAATGTATAACTTTTTCTATCTTCTATGAAAAATTTGGAACAGAAATTTAAATTTTTCATCTCTTTGCAAAAAATCGGAACTGAATTTAAGAAAATTAGAATTAAAGTGAAACTTTTTATCTTCACTGGAAAATAATCACAATCATAGTATAACTTTTCCTATCTTCTACAGAAAAGTTTAGAACTGAAATTTAAATTTTTATGTCTTTGAGAAATTTTGAACTGAAGTGGAAGGTTTTTTCATTTTCATGGGTAAAATTCAGAATTGAGTTAACTTTTTTCTCTTCTTTAAGAAAATTCAGAAGAGAACTTGAACATTTTGCACTTCTTCGAGAAAACTCTGAATTAAAGTGGAGTTCCTTATCTTCATGTTGAATATTCACAATCAATGTATAACTTTTTCTATCTTCTATGAAAAATTTGGAACAGAACTTTAAATTTTTTATTTCTTTGAGAAAAATCAGAACCAAATTTAAGAAAAATTATAAATAAAGTGAAACTTTTTATCTTCATGGAAAATAATCACAATCATAGTATTACTTTTTCTATCTTTCATCTAAAAATTTAGAATAGAACTTTAAATTTCTTTATTTCTTTGGGGAACTTAAAACTGAAGCGGAATATTTTTATTTTCTCTGGAGAAATTAGAATTGAAGTGTGATCTTTGGTAAAGTTCAGAAGAGAACTTGAACTTTTCTTCACTATGTCGAGAAAATTTTAATTGAACTAGAACTTTTCATATTCCATGAAAATATTCACAAGTATGGTATTACTTTTTCTATCTTCCACGGATAAATTTAGAATTGAACTTTAAATTTCTTTATGTCCTTGTGAAATAAAGAGGTGAAGTGGAAGATTTTTATTTTCTCTGGTGAAATTAGAATTGAATTGTGTTCTTTAGTAAAATTCAGATGAGAACTTGAACTTTTCTTCACTTCGTTGAGTAAATTTTAAATTGAACTAGAACTTTTTATCTTCCGGTAAAATATTCACAAGTATAGTATTACTTTTTATATCTTCCACCGAAAAACTTAGAATTGAACTTTAAATTTCTTTATGTCTTTGTGAAATAAAGAACTTAAGTGGAAGATTTTTGTTTTCTCTGGAGAAATTAGAATTGAAATGTGTTCTTTAGTAAAATTCAGAAGAGAACTTGACCTTTTCTTCACTTCGTTGAGGAAATTGTAAATTGAACTAGAACTTTTTATCTTCCGGGAAAATATTCATAAGTATGGTATTACTTTTTCTATCTTCCACCAAAAATTAGAATTGAACTTTAAATTTCTTTATGTCTATGTGAAATAAAGAACTGAAGTGGAAGATTTTTATTTTCTCTGGAGAAATTAGAATTGAATTGTGTTCTTTGGTAAAGTTCAGAAGAGAACTTGAACTTTTCTTCACTTCTTTGAGAAAATTTTTAATTGAACTAGAACTTTTCATCTTCCATGAAAATATTCACAAGTATGGTATTACTTTTTCTATCTTCCACCGAAAAATTTAGAAATGAACTTTAAATTTCTTTATGTCATTGTGAAATAAAGAACTTAAGTGGAAGATTTTTATTTTCTTTGGTGAAATTAGAATTGAATTGTGTTCTTTAGTAAAATTCAGAAGAGAACTTGAACTTTTCTTCACTTCGTTGAGAAAATTTTAAATTGAACTAGAACTTTTTATCTTCCATGAAAATATTCACAAGTATGGTATTACTTTTTCTATCTTCCGCCGAAAAATTTAGAATTGAACTTTAAATTTCTTTATGTCATTGTGAAATAAAGAACTTAAGTGGAAGATTTTTATTTTCTCTGGTGAAATTAGAATTGAATTGTGTTCTTTAGTAAAATTCAGAAGAGAACTTGAACTTTTCTTCACTTCGTTGAGGAAATTGTAAATTGAACTAGAACTTTTTATCTTCCGGGAAAATATTCACAAGTATGGTATTACTTTTTCCATCTTCCACCGAAAAATTTAGAATTGAACTTTAAATTTCTTTATGTCTTTGTGAAATTAGGAACTTAAGTGGAAGATTTTTGTTTTCTCTGGAGAAATTAGCATTGAAGTGTGTTCTTTGGTAAAGTTCAGAAGAGAACTTGAACTTTTCTTCACTTCGTTGAGAAAATTTTAAATTGGACAAGAACTTTTCATCTTCCATGAAAATATTCACAAGTTTGATATTACTTTTTCTATCTTTCACCGAAAAATTAGAATTGAACTTTAAATTTCTTTATGTCTTTGTGAAATAAAGAACTGAATTGGAAGATTTTTGTTTTCTCTGGAGAAATTAGAATTGGAGCGTGTTCTTTGGTAAAATTCAGAAGAGATCAAAAACTTTTCTTCACTTTGTTGAGAAAATTTGGAACATTATTTTAAATTTTTCATCCCCTTGAGAAAAATCTGAACCGAAGTGGAAAATTTTTATATTATTTGGAAAAAAAGAATTGATTAAAAACTAATTTCTTTTTCATTGAGAAAGTGGGTGAAAAAGATAAGTGCTTCAAGTTGATAAATGGGTTTAGGAGGGACATTAAGAAAGTAACTTGCTCTGAAATGGTCTTTGAAAAGTATTTCTTAGTGTTGAGGTAACCAAAATGTTGTAAACTACAGTTGCGGATGAAAAAAAATAAGTACTTCAAGTCGGAAAATGGGTTTAGGAGGGACATTAAGAAAGTAACTTGCTCTGAATGGTTTTTGAAAAGTATTTCTTGGTGTTGAGGTATCCAAAAAGCTGTATGATCTGGTTGTGGTGAAAAAGATAAGTACTTCAAGTTGGAAAATGGGTTTAGGAGAGACATTAAGAAAGTAACTTGCTCTGAAATGGTCTTTGAAAAGTATTTCTTGGTGTTGAGGTATCCAAAAAGCTGTAAAGTATAGTTGAGGGTGAAAAAGATAAGTACTTCAAGTTGCAAAATGGGTTTAGGAGGGACATTAAGAAAGTAACTTGCTCTGAAATGGTCTTTGAAAAGTATTTCTTGGTGTTGAGGTATCCAAAAAGCTGTAAAGTATAGTTTTGGGTGAAAAAAATAAGTACTTCAAGTTGGAAAATGGGTTTAGGAGGGACATTAAGAAAGTAACTTGCTCTGAAATGGTCTTTGAAAAGTATTTCTTGGTGTTGAGGTAACCAAAAAGCTGTAAAGTATAGTTGTGGGTGAAAAAGATAAGTACTTCAAGTTGCAAAATAGGTTTAGGAGGGACATTAAGAAAGTAACTTGCTCTGAAATGGTCTTTGAAAAGTATTTCTTGGTTTTGAGGTATCCAAAAAGCTGTAAAGTATAGTTGTGGGTGAAAAAGATAAGTACTTCAAGTTGGAAAATGGGTTTAGGAGTGAAATTAAGAAAGTAACTTGCTCTGAAATGGTCTTTGAAAAGTATTTCTTGGTGTTGAGGTAACCAAAAAGCTGTAAAGTATAGTTGTGGGTGAAAAAGATAAGTAATTCAAGTTGGAAACTTGGTTTAGGAGGGACATTAAGAAAGTAACTTGCTCTGAAATGGTCTTTGAAAAGTATTTCTTGGTTTTGAGGTATCCAAAAAGCTGTAAGGTATAGTTGTGATGAAAAAGATAAGTACTTCAAGTTGGAAAATGGGTTTATGAGGGACAGTAAGAAAGTAACTTGCTCTGAAATGGTCCTTGAAAAGTATTTCTTAGTGTTGAGGTATCCAAAAAGCTGTAAAGTATAGTTCCGGCTGAAAAAGACAAGTACTTTAAGTTGCAAAATGGGTTTAGGAGGGATATTAAGAAAGTAACTTTCTCTGAAATGGTCTTTGAAAAGTATTTCTTGGTGTTGAGGTAACCAAAAAGCTGTAGGGTATAGTTGTGATGAAAAAGATAAGTACTTCAAGTTGGAAAATGGGTTTAGGAGGGACATTAAGAAAGTAACTTGCTCTGAAATGGTCTTTGAAAAGTATTTCTTGGTGTTGAGGCATCCAAAAAGCTGTAAAGTATAGTTGTGGGTGAAAAAGATAAGTAATTCAAGTTGGAAACTTGGTTTAGGAGGGACATTAAGAAAGTAACTTGCTCTGAAATGGTCTTTGAAAAGTATTTCTTGGTTTTGAGGTATCCAAAAAGCTGTAAAGTATAGTTGTGGGTGAAAAAGATAAGTACTTCAAGTTGGAAAATGGGTTTAGGAGGGACATTAAGAAAGTAACTTGCTCTGAAATGGTCTTTGAAAAGTATTTCTTGGTGTTGAGGCATCCAAAAAGCTGTAAAGTATAGTTGTGGGTGAAAAAGATAAGTACTTCAAGTTGGAAACTTGGTTTAGGAGGGACATTAAGAAAGTAACTTGCTCTGAAATGGTCTTTGAAAAGTATTTCTTGGTTTTGAGGTATCCAAAAGGCTGTAAGGTATAGTTGTGATGAAAAAGATAAGTACTTCAAGTTGGAAAATGGGTTTAGGAGGGACATTAAGAAAGTAACTTGCTCTGAAATGGTCCTTGAAAAGTATTTCTTGGTGTTGAGGTATCCAAAAAGCTGTAAAGTATAGTTGCGGTTGAAAAAGATAAGTACTTCAAGTTGGAAAATGGATTTAGAAGGGACATTAGGAAAGCAACTTGCTCTGAAATGGTCCTTGAAAAGTATTTCTTGGTGTTGAGGTATCCAAAAAGCTGTAAAGTATAGTTGCGGGTGAAAAAGATAAGTACTTCAAGTTGGAAAATGGGTTTAGAAGGGACATTAGGAAAGCAACTTGCTCTGAAATGATCTTTGAAAAGTATTTCTTGGTGTTGAGGTAACCAAAAAGGTGTAAAGTATAGTTTCGGGTGAAAAAAGATAAGTACTTCAAGTTGCAAAATGGGTTTAGGAGGGACATTAAGAAAGTAACTTGCTCTGAAATGACTTTTGAAAAATATTTCTTGGTTTTGAGGTATCCCAAAAGCTGTAAAGTATAGTTGTGAGTGAAAAAGATCAGTGCTTCAAGTTGGAAAATGGATTTAGGAGTGACATTAAGAAAGTAACTTGCTCTGAAATGGTCTTTGAAAAGTATTTCTTGGTGTTGAGGTATCCAAAAAGCTGTAGAGTATAGTTGAGGGTGAAAAAGATAAGTACTTCAAGTTGGAAAATGGGTTTAGAAGGGACATTAGGAAAGCAACTTGCTCTGAAATGATCTTTGAAAAGTATTTCTTGGTGTTGAGGTAACCAAAAAGGTGTAAAGTATAGTTTCGGGTGAAAAAGATAAGTACTTCAAGTTGGAAAATGGGTTTAGGATGGACATTAAGAAAGTAACTTGCTCTGAAATGGTCTTTGAAAAGTATTTCTTGGTTTTGAGGTATCCCCTTGTTCTGAAAAGATGTAATAAAGCCATAAAAAAGTATTAAAAAAATGGAGAGGGGACTCTTTGGGGCCCGGGGGAGGACCTTTGGGGATCCGGGGGCCCTTGAGGGCCGGGTGGTCCTTTGGGTGCCCGGGGGACCTTTGAGGACCAGGGGAGGACCTTTGGGGGTCTGAGGAGGGCGTTTGGGGGATAACATTTCGAAATTTTTACTTTTTAGTTTACTTTTTTTGCGGCGCATCCCTGCGGCGCATCCTGAGGCGCTTTCCTGCGGTGCCTCCCTGCGGCGCATCCCCTGCGGCGCTTTCCTGACCCGCGGCGCATCCCTGCGGCACATCCTGCGGCGCTTTCCTGGCCCACGGCGCATCCCGGCAGCGCTTCTCTGGTCCGGGGGACCTTTGGGGGCCGGGGGAGGGCCTTTGGGGCACAGTGAGGGCCTTTGGGGCACAGGTAGGGCCTTTGGGGGTCCGGGGGGGGGCAGTTGGGGACCGGTGGAGGGCCTTTGGGACCCCGTTGGTCCTTTGGGAGCTCGATGGGCCTTTGGGGGGCCCGGGGATGGCCTTTGGAGGTCTGGGTGGGCCTTTGGGGGCGCCGGTGGCCCTTTGGGAGCTTGGGGGACCTTTGAGGACCGGGGGCTTCCTTCGGGGTTGGGGTAGGAGGATTGGAACCCTTTGGGGTTGGGTTAGAGGACCTCACAACGCTGTTCAAATGAAACTTGTGTATTATAACGACCACAGAGTTTCACCATTAAATTCTCTTCTAAAATCTCTTCAAAAATCATCTTTTAAAATGTCTCTAACTGTTTCGCCGAAATAGTTCCATAACCTGTCTAAAACAGTTTCGCCATAATAATCCCTAAACGTAATTCAGCGTGTTCCTTTTGTTTTTGGCATCTCTGCGCTAATGCATTTCAAATTAATAAGAAACCTGATTCCCGCGCTAAAACAATTCATCGCTAAGATGTTCCTTGGAGAATTGTTTCCATGGCCTTTGGCTATTAATATTCTTTGGAGTTCGACCAAAAGAGTTGTTTCCGAGGCAAAGACATTAATGACTTGGATCTATTCCTGGAGAATCGTTTCTAGGCGGAAATTTTTAAAGTCTGACAGATGATGTCATTGGTTGATTAATCTGTCAAGAAAGGGGAATTAATTTGTTGTTTCTAAGGGGAATTATTGATTCACGATAGGTGAATTGAGGTCGACAGCACAGGTGTTCCAAGGTCGATGTTGTTGTTGTTGTAAGTGCACGCTCTCAGCGAATGTCAAGGTCGATGTTGTTGTTGTTGACACACTTGGAAAAAGAGGTCATTGACCCCATTAACCACGTGTTCTCCCTAGGGCCTCTATGCCCAAATTTGGTGTTAAAAAAAGTTGTAGGTGGCAGCAGGGTGTTCTCGTCGGAGTAGCACCCCCCTTTCTACTGATTTATTATCTTATTTTGTCGGTTTGGTTCACTGGAGAGCTTACTTTTCTTACTTTTCCAGCCAGATAGGCAAAGTTGATTCAAGATTTTTGTAATCCAGTTTATGGAAATAGAGCCTTCGACAAGTGTTTACGGTAATTCGTTTGGGGTTATAAAACATGTCCTGAAAGACCGAACTGAAAAATATAACTGAAAAGATGTCTGAAAGATGAAACAGCAAAACCAAAAGATGTATTTAAGTCTATTAAAACAGGTAATTACTTGACTATTACATGAGATGCTAAAAAGATGGGAAGCCAAATAATCTAATGTCCTCACTTACAAGTCGGGCAAATGTTGAGCTGTGAAAACGATGTCCAACCATGTCTTGGAATCACCACTACTGAAGTTAGGATATATGTATTGGATGAAATGACATAGTGTGTTCGGACTTATAACGGGAAATACTATGATGCTTTAACATGCAGTCATATACGCTGACAGGGAGAGGGAGGGACAGGCTAGATGCTGGGAATGCCCTCCATTGTTTTTTGGGAAGCGAGAATACACCTAAGATGCATGAAAATAAACGGAGAAATATTCTCATTTTAATTATAGTGAAAACAAAGCTTCAGATATCACTGGGTCCCCTCCCCCGACAGGTATGAAAATTTTAGGTGGCTTACATACATAAAGTTGATGAGAATGGAAACTAAAAATTTGCTCTGGCAGTGTAGTATTAGATTCTCGACTAGAATACAAACTCAAAGTTAATTTAGATCCAACTTTGAGTTTTCCGAGAGTCAGCAGGTTATTCTTTTTATTTCATTAATTTAACAAATAAAACTCATAGAGGAAAGACAATAACAAAATGAAAAATAAAATAAAAAAAGGGTGAAAAAACTAGGATTTTGTCAGCCAGTGGTAAACCCTGAAGACGAAGAAACAAGCAAATATTTCGACAAGGACCTCCGCCAAGTCTTCCTCAGTGATAAAAAAAAAGAAAGAAAAAAAAAGACACCAACAAAAATTGAACCTTTCGAAGTTTACTTCACAACGACAGAACATAGAATGTTCTTAGAATGTATTTTCATTAATTTAAAAACTTTTCCCACAAAGCAAGTTTTTCAAAGAAAAGTAAAGAACTCCATTAAACCAAAAATGAGCAGAAATAAAGCCAAATAATCTCCCAAGCGCAAAACTACCACAAAATACCATCAATAAATAAATGAAACCCAAAACGAACAGATATTACATTAAATAGCCGAGTCATACTCGAAGCAAACAAAAATTAACATAAGTAGGGATGATAGCCCCCATGCCTTTTAAAGACCACAAAATAACTTGCACTTTACTGAAATAAAAAACAAATGACCGTGGATTGTCAGTTTTATTTACATAAAGGCTACTGATGTTTATTCCTTAAAGTTTTAATGATTTTTTACTTATTAAAGTAAAAAAAGGTAAAAACATCTAAAATTTATTTTGTTTTCAGTAAAGTGGAAATTATTTTCTGGTCTCGAGAAGGCAAAAATAAATCCTTGAAAATTTCACCTTGATACCCTTAGACATAGTTGTAATACTAGTCATAGTAGTAGTATTTGTATTACTACTTGTAGTAATAATAGTAATAGTGGTAGTAATAGTAGGAGCAGTATTAACGCATTGCATTTCCAAGTAGTTGCAATGCAAGCGGTAGTTGAATTAGTAGTAGGAGCCGTAGTAGTAGTAGTAGCAGTAGTAGTAAATGTAGCAGTGATATAAGTATTATAGTAGCGTGCATATATTGCCTTTTGGTCAGAAGATTTTCCCCAGTTAGCGTTCTCTGGAAGTTCAAACTTAATACCAAATCAATTCTTGAGATATGCACTTTTGACAATGTGCATGCACAAAGCGTATTTCCATTTAGATTTTTTCCCCCTCAAAACTGTAAATAGGGTAATGTGGTAGCAGTAGCAGTAGCGGTAATTGTAGTAGTAGGGGTAGCATGAAAATATTCCCTTTTTGATTATCTCACTATCAGTTTTGTCAAAATTCCGAATTAATTTACCCAGTCATTCATGAGTTACACCCTTTTTACTATCCATATACACATAAAGTGTTTTGATTTAGTTCAACAATCCCATCAAAATTTTCTGAAAGGTTTACCTGAATTCCCTTCGTCTTTTTGGAAAATAATTTTGAAATATGCATATCTTTCTCAATAACATATACTGTATTTAAACAATGAAGGAATTGCCCAACTTACAGCCCTTAACCTGAAGACTGGGGGAGGTTGCCATCGCCAAAGACACAATTACAGGACCTTTCAACAATAGTGAACAAAATGGTTCTAGTAAAATTTTGATCGGATGTGATTTGGGATGTGTGGGGCAGGGGCTGGTCCCCCTCTTTTCAATTTTGACTCTAAAAAAGGACACTAGAACTTCCGACTTCCAATCGAAAGAGACCCACGTAATTCAAAGTTTATACAACCATCCGATCCACAAAAACCTTGTATTCCCGGTTCATAACTAACAACCCTTGCCTCTGGGCTCTCGAGGGTTATGTCCACCCTGGAGGCATCGATATATGCTCTTTGGGATATTGGGAACAAAATGGCTATATCACAATTTGGTCGGATGCGTTTGGGGAAAAGAGGGAGACGGGCTAGTTTCCCGCCATCTCCTTTGACTCTTAAAAGGAAACTACAACTTTAAACTTCCAATCAAATGAGCCTCCTCTAAAATTCACACAGTTACCCTTTCTATAAGAGCTTATAAGCCGTCAGATCACAACTTACAACTCTTGTCCCCAGATTCTAGGGGGTTGGGTCAACCCCAAAGACATTGTTATGTGATCTTTAGACTTTTTGAAAATAAATCGTAAGGAGGAGAAGGGCTAGTTGCCCCTGATCAATTTGACTCTCAAAAGCGGTACTAGAACTTTTGATTTTCAATGCAATAAGCCCCCTTCAAAATTTGTGAAGCCATACTTCCTATAAGACCCTTATATACCTCTGGGGCATGTAGCCAAGGCAAAAACAACTGAAATAAAGATAAAGTAAACGGGGAAATTCAATTTGAAGATAGAGCAACGTATTAAGCATGTGTGAGAGCCATTGTTCAAATTTCCAGCTTACTCTCTCGAATATCAAAATCAAATGAATTCTTGGAATGGAGGCTCCATGTGTCTCCTCCTTAAGAAAAAGAGCACACACATGCGCAGAGACTTTCATACGCCAAGGGGAGGGGACAATCCGAACATATACAAAACGGATAAATCCCCGTTTGTCATGCAACCAGGCCTGGATTTACAAAAAAGCCCACTAGGATCGGGCCTAGAGGCGCGCAAAGCGAGGGGGCACAATAATTTTTTTCTGGGTGATTTTTTCTTTAAAAAACAGGACAGGTTTGATTTGTCTTCAAAGAACCAGGTGCACTCCACCGCCACGCTGCCTATTCACAGAAAATTGATTTTGAAACGGCACAGGAATTGTGTGGCCACTTATAAACTGTCAGATATCTCCCAAGAATGGCTGATGAAATTTAGATATCACTTCTCACTTTCATTACTTGTGTCTCATCAGTTGCGTCCTACTCAGTGCTTCCACTATCCTCAAAATTTTGGGAAATTCCCTGAAAATATCCCAAAAAACGAAGCGGGAAAAACGCTTGGGCCTAGAAGCGTCAAAGCTTTAAATCCGGCCCTGAATACAACAATTTTCTGCATTAGAGGAGGGAAGGCAAGCTCTTAAAACATCAAAAATAGACAACTCATACTTTTTGTAAATATTACAGTAAAAATGCATGTGCGCAAGGGGGGGGGATTTTAGGCCCATGATAATTTTATCATTGGCGTAGATTAAAAACAAACTTTGATGGGACATGCTTGTTTTCCGTTAAGTAGCCTAAAAGTGCAGTGTTGTCTATTCACAATTTTTTATACCCCCCCCTCCCTCACAATGACACCACAGCTAAGGCCGGTGAACTGTCGGAAATACAACAAAGGGTCGAATCAAGCCAAATTTAGCAGTAGGCAATTTATATTGTAAGTTTGGCAAGGTACATAACCACCATACCAATACCAGGCACATAACCAATAAATTCTTTCTGAATATAATGAAGTATGAATTTTTTCATTATATTGTTTAGTTTTAAGGAGACCATCAACAAGGCTGTTACCGAAAAACGAGGATTGCAGGGCAGTGGCACCAACTGAGGGGAGGGCATTTCCCCTAGATTTTTCTACCCCTCCCCCCCCTATATTTCGGAAAATCCACTTTTCGGGATTTTCATTGAGGAAAAGTGGAAAAACAACACATTTACCCATCTCCCTAAATACTCAAAAACACACTTACAACCCCCTCCCATGCATTTTGTGAATTGGCACGGCTGCTGAAGGGAGAAATTGCACCCCTCTTTTCCAACGGTAATTTAATCCTCCGCTTATTTACAATCTCATTTACTGTTTCTTATATCTTCCTTTTAAATTTCTTACTTCGACATTTTCTAAAATAGCTCCCCCCCCCTCCTAAAACCAACTCCTACGCAAGTCCCTGCTTGGAAACTTCGGGAAAAGTTTTGAAATTTCTTGGAGGATTAGGCTACTCAGCCCTATGTCTACTCAGAGTGCTTCAGTACTTTCCGCTCTGGGGGCAAGGCCAGAGAGTATTATATTGTAAAATTTCATCTTTCGTCATAGATGTTCTGTAAAACATAACAAAGCTTTTCCAACCTCAAATAGTTTGGAAGTTCAGTAATCCTGTAGACCTTTATGGACAAAGTTGCACAACAGCCTCGCAATATTGATGGCTATTTCAGATGAATGATAATAATCCAAAGCAAATCCAAAAAGAAAAATCAATGGTAATATCATGAACTTTAACAACCGAGGTTTTTTAAAGGTCAATGCGCATACATTAATTTATGATGTAATAGCCTAATTCATTTTGACCCATTTCAAAAATGTATTATTTGTCTTAGCAACACAATAGCTTAATAGTGGTGCCAAATGGAGGGGCATAGGGGGCGTGTACCCTCCCATATTTTTCTATTCCCCCCTGGATGTTAGCAATACCTTTCTGGGGTATTTTTATTGGGGAAAAAACGTTTTTGAATATTTTCGTTAAAAAATGGAAAAAAAAGACAAGTTTGCCCCCTACATTAAAAAAAAAAATTTTGCCCCCCCCTTAAATTTTCGTAAATTGACGCCACTGTGAACTTAATGACGGTTTTCGTAACAGATGTAGTAAAGTAAAAAAATAGAAATAAATAAAATGTAAATAAATTAAACAAAATTATATGGAAAAATGTAATGATACTTACGTGTTACACCGACTCCACTTTGTTCTTGATGTATAACAAAACCAGTTTTCTGTATCCACTCGGGGATCAAACAGGTCGTGGTAATGAGCTGTTAGTAAGGAGCTACAATTGTAACTGAAACTCTAGAAAATGGGATTTTGATACCAATAGATACATCAAAAGAATTAGATTTCAATACTAATTTCAAATATATAAGTTTCATTAAGTTTAGTTTTACCTATCAAAAGTTACACGCCTGAGAAAATTTGGCTGATTTTCTAAAAAAGGGAAAAAAACCCCTCAAAAGTTATAGAACCTTAATGAAAATCGCAAAATCATATTCAATGTGTCAGAGAACTCTACTGTAGAGGTTTCAAGCTCCTATATACAAAAGTATGGAATTTTACATTTTTTAACAGAAGAAAGATCACGGAAGCGTGTTTATTTTTTTTTTTTTTTTTTCCAGGGATGATTGTATCGACCCAGTGGTCCTAGTATATCGTGGGGGGGGGGCTCATTGGAACGGAAATTAAAAGGTCTAGTGCCCTTTTTAAGTGACCAAAAAAATGGAGGGCAACTAGGCCCCTTTCTACGCTAATTTTTTTCCCAAAGTCACCCGATCAAAATTTCGAGATAACCAATTTGTTCAGCATGGTCGAAAAATTATAACTATTTTTTTACGATGACTTAATCCCCCAAAGTCCCCGGGGGGGGGCTGAAAGTTATGAACTTTACCCAATGTTAACACATAGTTTTGGTTATTGGGAAGTATATAGACGTTTACAGGGGAGAATTTTACTGGTAGTGGGGGGGGGGGGGGTAGGGGGTTATGTGGAAGGATCTTTCCATGAAAGAATTTTGCAAGGGGGAAGGGACATTGCTATGAAGGGGACGCAAGATTTCCCAGCATTATTTAAAAAAAAATATTAGAAATTAAATAAATAAAACACAAGTTTTTCAACTGAAAGTAAGCAGCAACATCAAAACTTAAAACGAACAGAAAATACTATGTATATGATTGGGTTCACCCCCTAGTCAATACCTCGCTTTTTAAGCCAAAAAGATTTTTTAGTACTTTCAAAAGAGCTATTTATTTTAATTAACGGCCTTTGTGATTAAGCGGCCATTTTTAAAGAATTGCAACAAAATTTGAACTTTAACTTAAAGAGCAAGGTATTGACTTGGGGGTGAACGCCCTAATAAACTTATTAAAAATATATGAATATAGAAGTTCGTTACGTAAGTTACGTATATTTATTAGTAATAAAAACGTTCGTAAATAAAATTAAACAAGTTTCGAGAAAGCCATTTAACCAAATAAAAGTAAAATTAATATACAAATTGTGTTTTAATTTTTCATGTACGGTGAGCCAAAAATCAAAACCTGTATTAATCCAAAACGTTCAGAAATTAAATAAAAAAAACAAGTTTTTTTAACTGAAAGTAAGGAACGATGTTAAAACTTAAAACGAACAGAAACTATTCCGTATATTAAAGGGGCTGTCCCCTCTTCAACGCCTCGCTCTTTACGCTAAAGTTTAACTTTCTCACAACTCTATTTTTTTAAACAATAAAAAACTTTAGCGTAAAGAGCGAGGCGTTGAGGAGGGGAGAGCCCCTTTCAAATACAGAAAAATTTCTTTTTGTTTCAATTTTCAACGTCACTCCTTACTTTTAGTTAAAAAACTGTTTTTTTTATTTGATCACATAAGAACATACCATTTGGTTACCCATTCAACACTTTTCCAACACCCTATTCAACACTTTGGTTTGTATTATTTTTTGTTGGTTACTCATCACTATCTGCAAGGTTTTGCAAATAGCCTAGTACTATATAGGGCCATTCGAAGGAGGGGAGCGTAAAAGGAGGAGGGGAGGGGGCTGGTGAACAGCCGAAGTAGACATAACAATATAAAGAGCCTCAGTGTTTTGAGGCTCAAAACAGTTTCCGTTTGCATCTTTTATCCTTTAAGCATATTCTTGAAAGTTTAATTTTTTATAGCACAAAATAATGTCCAATTTTAATAAAGGTAAGTGTTGAAATAGGGAGAAGGAAAGGTAGATAGGCCAATGGCCTCCAATGGCCTCCATGACCATAATTTAGGCTATGGAACTGTTCCTGAAATTTTAATTCTCCTATCAAAACTGCCTTCCAAGACAGTATATAGCCCATCGCCCCCCTCCCTAAATGTCATCAATGGGGCTGAAATCAGGAAGTAAAAAACGAAATATACCATTAGATGCTCTATTTAATGGTCTTTTTGAGCTTCAAAACCTACTTAATGCGCCCAGACATGGTCTTAGGCTATATGCAAAATTGTTGCTGAATTTATTATTTTTTTTCAAGTTATCTTTATTTGTTATTATGAATCAACTATTAATTAGAAATAAGCACAAGAGGTAATATAATGAAAATATAATTATTATAGACAATATCAGATAAATGATATAATATAATATAATATATGATACACAAAATCAGTAAACTGTTGTATATTACTTGGGGCTATATATCACCCCCCCCCTAAAATGTAATCAGAAATTCCAAAACAACTTTTAAAAGACATTAACACTTACTTATCTAATTTCTAAAAGTGTATTAAATCAACTTAACCCCTCTTTCATTGATGGATGAATATAAAGTCCATTTTATGAACTCGAACTATATTTTTTAATAGCACAACTTTTTCTTCTTTAATGCTTTAAGATAAATACTTATAAATCAATGGGAAGAAAAGAGACGCGCTATTCAAAGAAATAGTGTGAATATCTATAGTGGGCTTTATATTTTTATATCCATCAGAGAGGGCAGGGGGCAAGTGTAGCGATGCCCTTTTGTTGTTTATGGAAGTAGGTATATTTATGACTGTTTGAAGTAGTTTCCAGAATGTTTTGGTAACCGTTTTTCCTGGCAAGTATTAAAGAACAAGGAGTCACTTTAAGGGTAAATACATACTAGTTGGCCACTTCAGAAAGAAACATGCCAAACAAATATGTGTACTGCCACTGAGTTCTTTATTTTGTGCTATTTCCAAAAGTCATTGTCTCTTCTCCTATAATGGACACACGCATCCCTAACCTTATCCCCACATAGTCCAAGATCAGGGGCGTAATTTGTTGTGGGGCAGGGGGGTACTGCCCTCTACAGACCTAAGTTCTTCCCCAGACCTCGGTTTGCCACCCCCCCCCCCCCATCTGAAACTTAGTTTCTGCAAAAAAAAAAAACTGTCAAAATTAAGATAAGCCTGCATAATTTAAGTATCCAGGGAAAGAGGGCAGTTTTCTTTAGTATATCTTTGCCTTTATGGTAATATTTGACTCATTTTTCAGTTTTCACTGTTATTTCCACTTAATTTGGGAAAATTGGCTCCAACTTCCCCCCCCCCCTCCCCATCAGGATTTTGACGAAATTACGTCACTGTCCAGATAAAGCCCTAGGAATACATAATTTACAAAAAAAAAAAAACACAAAAACAATGAAGTCTTTATTTAATAAAACACGGGACGTTTCCATTAATCAGATTGTCAGGTTTCCTTCCATTGTTATCAAGTTTTCAAAAATATTTTAAATAGTACTGTTTTCCACATTCCAGTGTTATTTACAGATGAAAAAATTTCCTTATATCGAAATTGTAAAAGCCCGTTTGAACGAATATACTATGACGCATCAAGAGGCTCAAATGTTACAGAAATCTAAAGGGGGCGGGGTGGATTGTCAGAAAAGTGACTTTAATCTTTGAAAATAATACAAAATAAGGAATTTAATGCTACTGCTAATATTTATTTAGCATAGTTCCTTCTGAAATGGCCAACCACTAGATACTTACCCCATTCAGGGCTCAAAATTAAATTAACAAAGGAAGCAGGAGCGAATCTCCAGCATTTTCATTTGGGGGGGAGGGTCCATATCTGGATAGTCAAAGGGCAAAGGATGTATAATATTTTTTTCTCCATATTAATGCGGGGCAACTGCCCCCCCCCAACCCTTGCCACCCCCAAACGATGCCCCTGAAAGGAAGTGACTAGTACATAAGGAAAGAGCATAAAAAGACGCATCGAGTGATATGTTCACACTCTATATATCTAAGTAATGGGAAAAGAACTTCAAAGTAAATTCAGGCATATATACTGTATGTTATTGGCCTAAAGAACTAACTGGAGAGGAGGAAACATGTTAAGAAAACAGCTCTTACTTCATAATATGTAGAATAATTGTAGTTAACACATTTTTAATGCAGCATCACTATACCTTACCCCCCCCCCTAATGCGCAAATATATAGCCAAAATTATAAATTTCTTATCTTAAGAAGACAATTCTTACTTCATGATATGCAGAATAATCATAGTTAACACGTTTTGCATGCAGATATGCTACACTTTACCCCCAAACCCCCTCCCCTGATCTGCAAATATATAGCCAAAATTATATATTTCATATCTACTCTCCCAATGCGTCTCAGTTGTTTCAACCTATCCTAACAGGTAGGGATTATTTATGTATTGAAAACAGCATTGAAACATTTTTATATCTGACTTTTTGGTACTTGTCAAGAATCCGGTGGTCACGCGAAAAAGCCCGCATCAAAAACTCAAAGATGCTTTATGAAAAACAGGTTTTCTCTGCCTTGTGAGGTATTGCTCACTCCGTGTCAAATGTTTAAACAAGTCGAAGGGGCAAAAAAAGGTACCTAGGTTAGGTTACGTATTTAATATATGCTATGCTTTACCCTCCCCCTCCCCCCCCCCCCTAATGTGCAAATATATAGCTCAAATTTGTTTCTGAACTCTTATATTTTCATCCTATTTTGTTTTATTTCATTGGCATTAACCAAACCTCACTTCTCGCGTGACTACCTGATTCTTGACAAGTACCCTATTAATTCCACACACAAAATAGAATATCCAAAAGTTTTTCGAAAAATTGATAACTTACTTGAAAAAATATATATAGTTTTATATAATTCAAGAATATATTTCACCTTCCATCAACTGTAATCTACTAGGTAATAACCAGCCAAATGCAATGAACTCGGTGATGAGTCACGCCACTGTTGCACGCTCCTTGATGTATCAAAAAAAAAAAAGTCTTTTTTAACTGAAAGTAAGGAGCGACGTTAAAACTTGAAACAAAAAGAAATTATTCCGTATATGAAAGCGGCTGTCCCCTCCTCAACGCCTCGCTCTTTACGCTAAAGTTTTTTATTGTTAAAAAAATAGAGTTGTGAGAAGGTCAAACTTTAGCGTAAAGAGCGAACCGTTGAGGAGGGGACAGCCTCTTTCATATACGCAATAATTTCTGTTCGTTTTAAGTTTTAAAATCGCTCCTTACTTTCAGTTAAAAAAAACTTGTTTTTTTTATATTTAATTTTTGAATGTTTTTGAATTAATGCAGGTTTTTATTTTGACTCACCGTACATGAATAATTAAAATGAAATGTTCATATTAATTTTACTTTTATTTGGTTAAATGTCTTTCTCAAAACTTGTTTAGATTTATTTACGAAACGTTTTTATTAGTAATAAATATACGTAAACTACGAATTAACTTACATAACGAACTTCTATATTCATATATTTTTAATACGTATATTAGGGGGTTCGCCCTCTAGTCAATACCTTGCTCTTTACGCTAAACTTCGAATTTTGTTCTAATTCTTTAAAAATGACCCCTTAATTACAAAGGCCGTTCCGTTAAGTAGAATAAATAGCTCTTATGAAAGTACTAATAAATATTTTGGCTTAAAGAGCGAGGTATTGACTAAGGGGTGGAACCCAATCATATATCTAATATTTTCTATTCGTTTTAAGTTTTGATGTTGCTCCTTACTTTTAGTTGAAAAACTTGTTTTTTTATATTTAATTTCTGATCTTTTTTTTAAATAGTACTGGGAAATCCGGCGCCCCCTTCATAGCAATGTCCCTTGTCCCATGAAAACTTCCTCCATGGAAAGATCCTCTGAGCCGGGTCGCTCCTTACTTACAGTTCGTTACCACGAACTGTTTGATTTTATTTAGGCTATTTCAATTGAATGAAATGTTCAATCTATTCGTTACAATTCCGAGTGAAGCTTCATTGCTGTTTTTTTTTTTTTTCTTTTTTTTTTTTTTTTTTGCGACGTATATTTGTAAGTCAATTACATTGTTCCTTAACAGTAATCTGATAAGGATGACCAAATAATACCAACTTGTTACGTTGTTGTATTTACTTGTTGTCAAATTTGAGCCACTGAAAAGAACACGAAGCCTGATTATTTTTGGAACGAGGTCTTTTGATTGAGTTCAACATAACTCTTAACATTTCCCCGAAAATTCCAACTTTAACACCTTAGCCATTCTAGCAAAATTTCAAATAGACTCTTTTGAAAACTCTAATGTGTATAGGGTATTGTGATTTATTTCGACATCCCTTTCAATATTCTCTGAAAATTTGGAGTTAATGCCATTAAAAATTCTATGACATTGCACCCACCATTTTGACACAATGGATGCATATAGATTATTTTGATTTAGTTCAAAATCCTGCTCTACATTTCCTGAGAGTTTCAAATAAATATAATTATCCCTTTCTTAGATATTACGAATGTGCTGGTTTGACAACTGGGATGCATATAGTGTCTTTTGACTAAATTCCACTATCACCGGAAATTTGAACTTCATATCTTTCGTGCGATATTGCATATATATAAATTTATCAGCCTGGATACATATGGTGTGTTTTGATTTAGTTCGAAATTTCAGGTGAAATTACCTGAAAGTTTCAATCTAATAATCTTAGAAGCTCCTGAGATATTTTTAGATACGCTGTTTTGACAACTAGGATGCACATAATGTCCTCAAGTACAACTTCCTCCTAAAAATTCTTTGTAGATTTCAGCTTAATATCCTTAACTGTTCTGTAGATATTTCAGATACACAGGCTCAACAACCTGGATGTAAGTAGTATCTTTTTATTTAGTTCAACATCCCCCCTAGCCCTGACTGACAGGTTCGGCCTAACATCTGTAGCCGTTCCTGCGATTATTATAGATAAAACTAGGATACTCTTTCGACAAATTGATGCACCCAGTGCCTTTTTATTTAGTAAAAATTACCCCTTAAAGTTCCCTTTAAGTTTCAGCTTAATACCCTTAGCAATTCCTAAGATATTACTGATACACCCTTTTAACCACTAGGATATACACACAGCTTTTTTTTATCTTGTTGAACATCCCCCTCGGTATACCATGAAATGTTCAACTCATAACCTTAGCAATTCATGTGGTATTGCAGATAAACCCTTTTGACAACAAGGGTGCACTTCAGTCTTTTGGATCAAATTCAAGTATAGTATTAAGAGTGGAGGAACGACAAAAACGATTTAAATCAAGCATCAAGTGGAAGGCCATACGCACATAGGGGCTATTCATTAAATCTGTCTTTGTTTAAAAGAAGGGGATCGCCTATATCTGCATCTTATAGAAAGTGCTTGAAGCTTTTATTTGAACTTCTTGCTGCTGTAGTGCGGTAACCTGTCCAACTATGCAAAAATAATTTAGTATGAAATAAAAAAAAAAATTTGGGACCGAGGTCATACTAATCTATTTGTCGGGCTGACCTCTGTCCGTTTATTTTTGGAAATACCTTGGAAGATGGTAAAGTTTTTAAGTATCTTATTGTCATTGCAATTTGTAATATTTGTTGATTTCTGGGACCATTAGTCCCGTGGCATATATATATATATATATATATATATATATATATATATATATATATATATATATATATATATATATATATATATATATATATATATATATATATATATATATATATATATATATATATATATATATATATATATATATATATATATATATATATATATATATATATATATATATATATATATATATATATAGCGTGGCATATAGGACCGTAGTATATAGACCATGTATCATGTGTTGCATTAATAAAAGTTCTATATTATAATCAACCTCTTTACAACGTTATTTAAGCTACTCGTTAACTCACAGTAGATAAGCTCAAGGTAATTAGTAGGGCCGAATCTAAGGACATGCTACCCGAATTTTAATCACCTTAGGACCGTAACTATACCCCATACAAAGGTCAGAATAACACCCGATCGAAACTTACTTTTCAATAGCTGACTGCATGTGGTAAAACCGGATCGAGAAGACTAAATAAAATTGTAGGTTAAAACAAAAATGACTTTACAAAACGAAAAAAATAGTAAAGAAGAGAAAAACAGAGATTTTACGAGCTTGTGAAAAATTTAGACTAAAATGCAAATGTTTCGGTCAAGACCTCCGCTTGACCGTCCTCAGTGGACGATAATACAATCAAAATTACTAATAAAAATCCAAGGATTATATAAAAAAAAAAAAAATCAAACCTTAAAACAAAACACAACTCAAATTTGACGATCCTTTCCATGTAACGATGAAAAAGTTACTCTTTAACCGTTTCATGGAAAGGGTCATTAAATTTTAGTTGTGTTTTTTTTAGGTTTGATTTTTTATATTATCTTTGGATTTTTGTTAGTATTTTTTATTTTACTTTCGTGCAGTGATGACAGTTAAGTGGAGGTCTTGACCGAAATATTTGCATTTTAGTCTACATTTTTCACAAACTCGTATAATCCTCGTTTTTCTCTTCTTTACTGTTTTTTCGTTTTGTCATGATTCGGCAGTCTGGTCTCAGAAAATTATTCAAAAAAATGACTTTACCAGAAGATAAAACGGCTTCCCTATCAACGGTGCTTGAAATTGCCAAAATTAAACCCGAATACGCGGGAATTTCGGATGTCGATGAATTCATCGAAAAATTGACAATTTTCGACGAATTTACAGAAATATTTGACGATCAAGTCAAAGAACAATGCGTATTAGCTAGATTAAGGGGAATTGCGCTAAGACATTTTGAATCGATTAAAGAAAAATAGCCAAAGGATATTGACACTGCCATAGAATCCTTTAAAACAAGGTTCATAGAACCGAGTGTTTACGAGAGTCTAAGAACAGAGGTAGTTGCGTTTAATGCCTCAACTATTATTTGGGAGTATGTAGATAAAATTTCTCGGTCGGTATTCTTACAGTTGAGCAAAAGAGGAGGCGACGAGATGGTACAAAAGGTACAATTACACACCTCTACGCTAGGGTTACCGAAGAAACTGCTAATTCTAATATTGTCACGTAAACCTGAGAATCGAGCTGGCTATAACCCTAGTAGAGACAGAGGTAAAAAAATTGATCAAACTATGAAAAAGTTAATCAAAAGTCAATAAATAGCAGAGAAAACCAAGAAAATTTAAACTATGGAAGCGAGCAAAAGCGTTTGAGCTTTAAGGAGCAAGATTTTAAACAAAAATGGAGCGAGGAAAGCTGAAATATCTCACCATGGACTGACCCCTCCCCAGTTTTGACGACCAATCCCATGGTATTAGGTCCTTAATGTCTTGGAATACCAAGCATTATGGAGACCAACCTCCTCCTCCTCAATACAATAGTAAAGCAAATAGTGACAGGTCAAGAATATAAAGAAATAGCTACAGACCCTCTGCGGAACGGCAGATCACCAAGCAATATAAGAAAAGATTTCTTTGCTATTATTGTGGCAAACCGAATCACAATGCGGCAGCTTGTTGGCGCAGAATACAAAAGGAAGGTCCAAAATACAAAGCAAGACACCGGTTCAGAACACCGGGTGGCAGAAATTACAACAGCTGAAACACTTTAAAGCAAGAATCTTTAGCTAAGAATTTTAATGTCAATCTGGAATATGTTTTTGCGTTATCACACAATTCATTAAGAAATAATGCTCAAACATAAGAACCTTTGAATCTGAATGGTAAGTGTTTTTAAAGAACTTTAAGACTTTAACTTGAAGAACGAGGCTTTAGGAAAAGACAGCCCCTCATATACGGAAAAATTTATGTTTGTTTTAACTTTTAATGTTGCAACTTACTTTCAGTGAAAAAAAACATGTTTTTTTTTTAATTTAATTTGTGAAAAGTGTCATTTCTTGGCAACAATAAAAAGCATTGCAATCGCCATTTAAGCTTGGTTACATAAATAAAAAAAAACTGCTTTTGCAGGACTTTGAAAATATAAATGCTTGTTTGGAATTATATCGTTTCATTATCAGAATGTACTACTTAAGATATGTTTTTTAAGTTTGTTTGTTTCTGAGCTTGAGCTGTGCTGAATTGTGAGGAAAAATAAAAACTAAGCGTGATTTAATCAGTCTTTTAAATTTAATAGTTATTTATTGTTCAAACGTTTGAATGTCTTCTTCCTGTCGGAAAAGTGTTAATAAATTTCAGGATTTAGTGCTCCAATAAATTGGTAATCCAAATTTTCTACATAATTTTGTGTGTTTATATGTCTAGTCGCTATATCAATCCCCTCTCCCTTTATAAAATATTCTTTTTAACTTTTGTCCAAAGCTGTAAACTTTCCCAGATTAGTCTTTCACACCGGATCGATCTTTCTACTTGTTTGTATTTCTTCTATGGTTTTTAAAGCCCTGAATGACCAGAGTAATCATTTCATCTTAAATTTTCTATACGTCCAATAAACCATTCAATTTGTTTAGGAAAGTTAAAGCCCCATATTCAGCATTTTTTTTCTTTGATGTATAGTTTTTTTTCACCTCTACAAGTTTTACTAGGAAAAGAGTGTCATTTAGTATAAAAAAAAACACGGAAATATGTAGAAAAAAGGATAAAATAAAAGGTCAGGGCATCTACTTGGGTACACTTAGTGAATACCAACAAAGCCTCTTTGTACCAATTAATTTTTTTTCCATCGACCACTTTGTAAAGAAGGGGTGGATAGAAGTGCTCATTCACGATCCCAATTTTTGATATCTTTCAAATTGTGTCGCCTGGACTTTAGACCCTAGGCCACACCTAAGTAATACAGAACCAACTTCAGTTTTACCGACGAAAATGCTTCTCTCAAATATATATCAGGCCATTTATTTCTTTTGAGTCTCAGTTTCTGTGTCAATGAATGTTTGTATAGTTACAATGTCTGGGTCCTTTGACATACTAATATAAGAACAAAGTTTCCCATGGAAATTAGTTGTTCAGCCAAGTTTTTTTATCTGTTTTGCAATCCCTTAGGACTCTCTGGGACATTTTGCTGTCTAATTACGACTGTTCTGGTACCACTGCATTGTTTAACTTTCCAATAATCTACTACACCTTTTCCTAAATGATGACACATGTACATGGTGTATTCACTTTCGAATGGTGTATTCATTGTATTGATGTCACTGTATAGGCTTTACATTGTGCGGTAAGATAGGTAGCGCTATTTAAATCTTTACAAACTCATAAATAACTAACGAGGTGGTGAGCACCACCACATAGGTAAACAGATAAACAGTCAACCTCATTTTCAAAAACTTTTTGGAATTAATTAATTTTACTTGATAATTAGACCTTTTTCCTCCTCTCACACATTAGGCAAGTGACATGGAAAGGCAAGTGTATTCACTGTATGCAGCAGTATGGATGTCGTGAGGTCGTCTACGTTATTATTGTTGACAATTCATTTTTCCATAAAGCACTCATTTTATGGTGACAGACATTTTGTAGAGGTTTTGGTTCCTAGTGGAACCAAAACCTCTTTGGTTCCGTTGCTAGTGGAGTAAAAATACGGGTTGACCTCAGGGAAACTGCTACAGAATCGTTTTCTACACGAAAATATTCAGAAAAGTCAACTTGATTGCACAAAAATCCACCTGAACCCAACTTGCACAAGGGCCACAAATTTCCCTTGAAGGGGGAAAATGAGGGGAGAAAATCGAATTTTGTGTTTATAAATGTTTGGAGTTTAAATAGTCGTTTTCTATCAAATCAAGCATAACAAATCCGATTACGACGTCAGAAATCCAGTTTTCCATACCCCAGTATCAATTCTCATCTTCATGGAATGGAAGGAGGGGTGGGAAAAGTACGTAGATCATTATGTGACGGATTCCTGCGGCTAAAGGATCATTTTATATAAAACAAAGTACTGTATTGCCAAAATTGAGGTCAAAAAGCAGTTTATTTTACTATTGACCTAATTTCAACATCAGAGGAGCTTGTATTGTGAAGGGTTGTTAAGTATAACCTCTTGAAAATCGCTTCTTTAACCGGGATCAAAACTTCAGATAAATTATTTATAAGAAGGAATATTACGAGCTCAGATAAATTAATGACAAAAACATTTTGATTTTAAAGCATAACCTAATATTGATTCTTCTCCCTACTCGTCTTCGTTATCGTCCTAATCTAGTCTTCCTGCAGCGTTAGCACATAACAACCCTTTACATTCCCCGCAGGCAAAGCTGCAGGGTAAACTTTCCGACGACAGCTCCATCTGAGAGAGTCACACCCTCTGGTGCACTGGCACAGCACTATCTTCAGCAGATTCTCTGGTTAAAGTGAAGCATCTGTCATAATTGGAAGATGCATATTCCGTGACGAAGAGAGGCACCAACCCCATTCTTCGGACTGTAGCGAGTTTGGCGTGTCTTGCCACTTCATTATTTGCAAATAGCACCTGTAAAAGTGGTACTTTGGGGCAGCCAAAGTCGGCGGAAGCTGCTCTGCCTGAACGAAAGCTTTTGAACTTACAATCCACATAGTAAATGCCCGCATCCAGACATCCTTCAGAGTTTTCTCATTACTTCTCCTTTTGTATATGTGGAGCAAATTTTCTCTCTAGCCTCGGTGATCTCCTGGTCCATGGTCCTGATGTCATGAAGATCTTGCAAGTATCCTAAAAAATACCATCTTCAAGTGACGTGGAAACCACTTCTGGTTTCTCTACGCCGTAAAGTCTCGATGTTGTATCACAGCCAGACATTGCGTGGCAAACGAGGAGGTTTTTTGTTGCTTCGGTTCCTAGTTTATTCTTAATCCTTTTTAGGTCATAGACTCGTCAGTTATTATTGTGCATGTCTGTCTACATAAAGATGTCAAATGCATCAATCTTGGCATGGTACAGCAGAAGGACTAATAGGTCGGCATCAGTATAAATCAAAGCGGTCGACAAAGTTTCAGCACAACTGACTGCAGTTTGTACAACGAAGACATCGGCATCATCCTGAGCATGTAGAAGTTTACATCCTGAGTTCGACAGCCTCTCAGTGAGTAGGTCAATGAAGAGTTGTTTATCTTGGGACTTCTCAAAAATTCCTCCTGACTTCTGAAGATCTTCATGTTAGGAAAGAATTCAATCGTTGGACACGAAAAACCTTTGGTTCTCTTCAGCTTTGTGTAATTTTTTCGTCGTTGGTGTATCAGTGCAAGAGTAAAAAACTACCACTGCCTGGCTGAAATGTCTTATGAAAAAATCTACGTAAGATTCCGCAACCTTAGATTATGCAGATCTGGCAGTCCTCGGTATTTTGTGTACTAGCCAGCCACCGTCCAAAACTCTCTGCAAGGTTGGCAATGTCACTGGACCAACGAGCCTCTAAATTTTCATCAGTACATTTGTATATTGTACATTCTACATTCGCACATTTCATCAGTGCATTGTGATGATGGAAAATTACGAAGATGGAACGACAGAGCCTGGTTCAAATCAGAACAACTGGTGCTAGCCACTGCGGCTAGATGTTGGAAGATTATATCTGGTTCAACCGTTTCTCTGTTGCTATCTATCAGCAATGATAACTTCTCAGTCATAGTTACAGCTTTATCTTTCTTCTGAATATATTTGTCAATTTATTTCGGTAAATAATTCGATAAATTCTCAACCATAGTTACAGATTTATCCTTCTTCTGAAAATATATTTGTCAATTTCTTTCGGTTCCATGTCCTTCAGAATCTTTATTCCCATAAATTTGGCATCGTCTACGTTTACAGATGTATCGAGGGTTCTAGGAGGGTTCTAGAGGCTCAATGTATCAAGCTTTCTTTTCTATGCCCACAAGCTCTCCAGCTCTCCTGGAAGATATCGCTTCTGCGTGATTTTAAATAGTCAACTTTGCAAGGCCAGCCAGGTTCTGCTGCGTTTGTTAACGAGGATCAAAGAAGGCATATTAGATGTCCAAATTATCTGCAAATATTCAGTCATGCTATACCTCTCGTCAGACCGCCACTCATTTTCTTACTTCTCATTAACGTTTGTTTGATCACCAAATCAGGAGAAAGTGCCGCCCAGTAGTTGTCAGCTTTCCGGATAAACAGGTATTCCTGGAACATTCTGTACTGCTCTAGATTGTCTTTCCCCAAATGAATAGTCGACTGCAAGAACAGCTAAGTAGACTTTTTGTGAAGTCTATGGTGAAGTCTTCGTGTAAAGTCTTAGTGTGAAGATTATGGCCTGAAGCAGCATCGAATTACCACTTCGTTCAGCTCTTAAGTTCTTCCCCGAGACCCTAAGTAAGTCCAGATGCTAAAACCAGGGACGGGCAGTTCTGGACTCAAATAATCTTTCTTTTACATTATAAACTGTTTCATATATAAGATCTGCTGCTTCCGACACCTGCGTTTTGTCGATGATATCTCCTTCTAGGAGCGACTCTTACGCCTGTTTTGCCTTTCCGTGGGGTTCTGGTAGCATGTCATTGCTATCAAACACTCTGCTGTTCGGTTCTGATGATAAAATATTTGTATAAAGGGCTACCTCCAACAAACCTTGGCCTCACACAGCACGATAGACAGCTTTGCATTGTCACATACTTCACCCAGTATTAGAGACGTATACTTAACTTGCAATTTCCAAAAGTCCCGAATCAGCCATAAGGGAGGCAATGACTCCTAGGAAACTTGTGTACGTGTGAAATCCACCTAAGACAACAATAACATTTCTTAAAGCACATGTGGCAGGCTCTGCATCGACGATACACTTTGGCTTCCAGTGAAGTGATTGGTCAAATGTAACGACTAGGGTTTTTTTCAGCCCAATTAGCGCGCTCGTTAGCTTTATTTTTTTTTTCTGAAGTAAATAAAACGGCTTAAACCTTTTATATAGCCTTGAACCCAGTCATGTAGCAAGTACTATGGTAGATAGCCCCACTGATTAGATCAGCTAAAGAATCACCCCAAAGAAGTGAAAATGCAAACTGGAGGGTGGAGGGGATCGTAAAATACTGGTTTGAAATTAAAATGTTCAAAACTCATATTCTAAGGCGCCAATCCTAGCTTGATAAGAAATGGTGAATCGACCAAAAATGATTAAAATAACTAGTTCATATAGGTCAATTTTCAAAAACTGTTTTAGGTAAGATGAGGTATTTAACTACATAGAATCAAGTTTTTATCTTCATTTTCAAATTTACCAACATTCATTTTATAAGATACGATAGTATTAGCTAGAACCAACGCAAGAAGTGAAGTTTGGTTAATGCTAATGAAATAAAACATAATAGGATAAAAATATAATAATTTAGAAATAAATATCGGCTATATATTTGCACATTAGGGAGGGGGAATGGGGTGGGGGGTAAAGTATGGCATATATTAAATACGTAACCTTACCTAACCTAGGTACCTTTTCCCCTACCTTTTCCCCCTAAACACCAAAAAACAAAAGTTTAAATACTGTAAACGCAATGACAAACCACGGTTTTCAATTCAATTATCTATTGAGAGAAAACCCGTATGACTAGTTTCTTAAGCATCTTTCCTATATAATATATCGCGTGGATTCCAGTTAATACAACAGTATCGAAACGATAAAAAAATACGATAACATCTTATTTTTGAATTTTAACCCTCCCAGTCCCTTTAGGGTGGAAATTTAGGGTATAATAGTAAGGAAAATGGAAACCTGAATTCAGATTTGGAGTCAATATACTTGATTTCATAGGAAACGACTATTTAAACACCAAAACATTTATAAAAATAAAAATCGACTTCCTCCTCATTTTCCCCATTCAAGGGCAAATTTGTTACATTTCTGCAAGGGGGATTCAGGTGGATTCTTTTTGTGTAATTAAGCTGATTTTCCTGGTCATTATGGTGCAAAAAAAAAATTCTGTTTCCTCCTGGTTTGAACATTTTTTTTACCGTATCTTTCCTCCACTATACCTCTTTTATAACTTGAAGAGGGCCTTTTAATCTAGAACGACCAATTGTATGGAATTTCAGTCATTAATAGAAACTGTTATTTATATAAATTGACAGAGCCACTTGGGGACCTCCAATAGGTTTAATTACCGTTCTACCCAATATATACAATAACATATTTTCAATTACTTTCATCCATGTCTTGTCTCTTCTTTTTGTGCTCGCCTTTCCCAAACTTCCATTTCTGATTTCATCAGAAATTCAATCATGAATTTCTGAATCAAGTATGAAGCAATCATGCTCGCTTTTCCCAAACTTCCATTTCTGATTTCATCAGAAATTCAATCATGAATTTCTGAATCAAATATGAAGCAATCATGCTTACCTTTCCCAAACTTCCATTCCTGATTTCATCAGAAATTCAATCAAGAATTATGAATGAAAGAAATTCATCATGATTTCATTTTTTATCTTTTATGATGATGTTTGTTTCACAAAATTTACATTGGATGATCTTTCGAATTTGCTGGCAGATTTTCCAATTATAATATAAGCCAAAAGTTATTGAGTATTAGTTTCATTTTCCTATTATTTTAACCTTTGCCTTGGTACATGCACTTTTTGAATTTTTGGCTGAAGGTTTTTTTTTTTTACCATTGCATGTCTTTGCTTAGGTGTGCTATTTAGAATACATGTTTCGGCTTCAATCATAAGGATTAGGTCTTCGGCTTTATTATTTTTATCAATATCACACCATTTTTGACAATTTAACCAGTAGATAAAATAATGTGTTCAATTTAGTACTCTGAAAAAGAGTTTATCTATACATTTTGTCTTTTTCAGCCAAGATTTTTTGTTATAGTATGTGTAAATAAATGTATCACAACGGAAAACACCTTTAGCCTTTTCTTAGCCGGTACCTAGCAAAGAAAAAAAATTTATTTTTTAGGATATTGGTCTACTAGAATGTCACTTCAACTAATGGTTTACTACAAAGTCTATGTATTTTTTAGGGCCGTATCCAGGGAGTGGGTTACCCGGTTTTAACCCCCCTCCGAATTTTTTTTCTGACTCGTAAAAACGCAACAAAAATGGATATAAACAAATTTTGTATGCGTTTCTTGAATTTTTTTGTGTAACCCCCCCCCCCCCCCGATGTTTTTTTGTGGGGGGGGGGGGTAAAACCCCATCCGACAAAAATCCTGGGTACTGCCTGGGTATATTCAGAATTACAAGTTCTAGCATTTTTTTGAATTTCCTAATTTTCAGGCTTCAAGTGATCCAGGAACGGCTTCAGGAATGCTTAAAAATATTTTTATTAAATATATCACTCACAAGAAAAGGCCTTTGGCTTTTTCTTAGCAACAATCGAACAACCTGCTAAAGAACAATCTGCGTTGTCGACATTGGCTACGGTACCAAATAATTTTTTTTTTTGTCAAAATAGTACCTCATTTTGGTGCTATTACTTTTACCTAAGCTGCTCTTTGAAGTAACCATGCAAAACGGCGATTTTCCGTTTTGATCAAGGTGGAGGAATGTATTTTCCTGTTTGGAGTTTTCGTTAATGGCGGTTCAAATGGCGTACTTTTGTTTCGATCCAACGCCATTTTTAAGGGGTTTCAGGCAGTTTTTAAAATTTCCATAAATTAGTTTTCGCAACAAGCTTTTACTGTGAAGACGAATCGGAAAGTTACCGTTCCCGAATCATACCCTGAATCCTGAATCGTCATTCCTGAATTCATGACAATTTTTTCTCACAATAAAAAAAACCATAGCGTATTTTACACTTTAGTCTAACTAAATCTATTTTTTTCGAGCAGTGTGTGTCTATTCCTCATAAAATCAAGATAAAACAAATCTTCATAAGAACTAAGATCAATGAAAATAACAATGAACATGAATTGACAATTTAATATAAATTTATATTCATTCCTAAAATCTACTACTACATTCTACTACTACTAATAAGAACGAGTCATTGTAGCACAAAGCCGCCTGAAGCCAACACAGCTACGCATATTCCTTCTTCATCTCAATAATTTAAAAGGCTCTCTCTTTACATCCTCGTAGGAAGTTCCCATATCCCACAAATCTTTCCCCACGATGTCTTCCAACCCATTTGGAGGCGACCTGCTTTTCGTTAGGCGCTAGTCGGTTGGCTGACAAGGACAATCTTCGGCAATCCGTCACCCTTCATCTGACAAAAAGGTAACCTAGCCATCTGAACCTGTATCTCAATATATCCCTAAAAAGCGGGATGGAAACACACTTTTTGTACAGCCTACTGTTTGAGATACGGTCAGTCAGTTGGGTTCCCAAAACAGTCTGTAGGCAATTTTTCTACAAAATATTTAGCAAACAACACTTAATACAACGCTAGCATATCTTTAAGGCTTTTTTTTTTTACAGCATTTACCAGAAATAAAAGAAGACAAAGGCAGAATATTAAACCTATTTTAAGTCAGAATTGCTCCTAAATTCATTCTTTTCTTCTCTTTAAAAGAAAAAAAAATGTATATGAAAGAGGAAAAGTTTCCTTCTAACATTTCTTACCTCAAGACTAAGATAAGAACAATTAACTATAAACAAACTTTCTTTCTTTCTTTCGGTTACTTTTACTGTTTAATCTGTCTCGACACTCGTTCTTGACGGGAAGGTTTCCTGAAATACGATACCAAAAAAAATAATCCCATTTTCTTGGTTTTTAGAAGCTTTTCCCAGTTCTTTGATAAAAATTGATACGTCAGATGGGAATTCCAGCTTCCCCGGTATATCAAACTTTAAATTCATTCATTTCGACTCTGAGGGAGAATTAGGATTTCTCTGCGCAATTTTTTAACCGTTTTCCTCAAGAGCTCATATACAATAGTCTAAAAGGTGAACTTTATTCTTAAGGTTTTCGCGCTGAAATGTTAGAAAACTATGTTAAAATTTTGTTAAAATTTTAAACTCTGGCTCAAATAACTCATAGAGATCAAAATCCTGCTTGTTTGCTAAAGATAATATTTAAATAATAATATATTTGTTCCTGCAAAGTCCAGTACTCCATATAAGAGAATGGTTAACATTGACATTCATCTCATTGACAAGCTTCACAAGGTAAATTCACTCAATTTTACCTGGAATTATGTTTAGTGACGTATAATTTTGCATCAGCAGTTGTGAAGGATGGGGTGTGGATCATTGTGTAGGGGGGGGGGGGGGCAGATACCTCTAAAAGAACGCAATTTGATGCCCGAATCATCTAGCTCTCAATGAGCCTTAAAATACATATAGGAAGTGGAGTGGGGGTGGGGTATTTCCCGCCCCCACTATTATTTTCCCGCCCCCACTATATAGTTGAAAATATAATTTTCAACTTAACTTTGATTAAGCCCTAGTAAGCCGTTTCTAAAATTTATTTTAAAAACCTTATTTAACTAAAGTAATTTGCTTCACATTTCACAAAAGTGCTCATGAGCTATTATGAAACAGAGCTAGAGGTTCATTTTGTAATCAGGGGGGGGTACTCAAAAAGTGTATTTTTAATGTTAAATTTACTAACTTTCATTTAATCTTCCGTCATATACAGAATGAGTTTGGAGAAGGGAGGAATAGAAATTAATATCTAATACTTCTTGATTCCCGGGAATTTTTTCAACACCTTATATTTTTGATGCTGAAAGGGCGAATGGAAATAGTGCCTCCCCCTTTGCGACAATCTTTTTCTATATAGCATAAAATATTGCATCCACCTGCCTACCGGCACATAGATAGAAAAGGTGAGTCAGGGTATCATGAGCCTTGCCAGGAACTTTCTTGAGGGGGAGGGGGTTGCCAAGTGCTGTCAAGAGCTTTGTTTTTAGCAATTTTAAAACGTAAAGTTTCGCTCTTTCCACAAGTATATTTAAACACATATAAACAGTGTATTTAAACATCAGAAAACCCTATTGTAGGGACCCTAATGGCTTCAGCGATGTACGAGATCCAAAGTAACACATAATTTCCATAATATGAACAATAACACATCTCTCCGTCTTCATGAAATTCTGTAGTAAAGATATTAATTAGAACTTATTAAAAAAAAAAAACTACTGTTCGTCAAGCATTAAGAGAAATACCCATATTAACCATTTATCGTATATGGGCTACGGAACTTTTCAGGAACAAATGCGCCACCATGTGGCATTACTGCCCCTGCACCGGGAAAGCATGAATATTTGTTTTTCACTTTTAAATCGACTAGCTCTCTCAGAATTTTCCATCGATAGCAACTTCGTCCTCTTTAGGGCAGAATCGTTGTTTGATGCCAGAAATGGCAGAGAAAGACACTTTAAAGGTTATTTGAAAAGGGACCAAAAAATTGTAATTTGCATTCGAATGATTTTTCTTGGGAATTTGAAGGACCTTCAGTTTGTTACTATTATCCCTGGGGAATGAAAAGAAAAACAAATAAAACATATATCACCGGTCTTTTTCTCGGGAAAAAGGGCAAACTTACAAACTTTTTTAGATAGAAGCTTGAAACCTCAACTCTGGGCCCTTTAAAATCATGTTGCTAATAATGTGATTTTCATTAAGATTGCTTTTGTTTTTTGGGGATGTTTTCCCCTCTTTTTTGAAAATCAGACAAATTTTCCCAGGCTCTTAGCTTTTGGTTGGAAATAATAAACTAAATGAATTTTATGTGTTTGGAGTCAGCATAAAAAGCCAACTCTGTCAATTTATGAATTGCAGCAAAAAATTCCATTTTTAGAGCCTTGGGCAATATTGACCCGAGTCAGTCCTTACGATAAACAATTCTAATTGAACGTCTTCATTTTTTTTTTTTTTTTTTTTTTAGTTGAATTTGAGAATTGAAAGGAAAAGGGTCAATTTATAGCAGGATTGTAAGTTTTAAAAATAGTTTTCTTTTGCTATTCTGTGTATTTTAAATATCTGAAGATACAACAGATTTCAGTTCGAGGGAGAGATAGGGTATTATCCTGTTATGAAAACGGTATATTTTACATGGCTATCATAAAATCAAAACATGGTATCTATGCAGGCAGGGAAATTTTTGAGTAAGGGCAAGTAGAATGGGGGGGGGGGGGGTACCAGCCCCACGGGGACTCCTTATATGGGCATAGAATACTGACGGGGACTCCATATATGGGCATAGAGTCATTAGGGAGAACACGTGGTTAATGGGGTCAATGACCTCTTTTTCCAACGTCGATTTATTTGATGTTTCTATGTGTAATAACTCCGGGGCGAAGGTTGCACATGCGCATTGAATTCTAACGGGGACAATGTTATTGATCTAGGACTCGAGGGGGAAGTGAATTTCCGAGAACTTGATTGCGTAATCGATTGGGAATTTTATTGATCCGATAACGGGAAACAGCTAGATCACGTGTTTCCTTCTCAGCCAATCAGCGAGTCGGTTACATCCCCCTTCTCAGCCAATCAGCGAGTCGGTTACATATTAGCGGCGGAGGGAATATAAGGAAGGGATTTTGCTATAGTTTTATTAGTCTGTGAATACAATTCAAAGGAGTGAGAAGAAGAAGAAGAACAGTTTGACTTTACTCATTTGGATATATATTTGTGTGTGTGTTGATGATGATGACGAGTGGAATGTTTACCCTATTAGAAGTTGATTAGTGGAGTTGATGATAATAATACAAGAGCACCAAGCATTGCGGTGGAAATCACGAAAGGATCACGGCTTTGTCTGGAATGGGATGCAGTATATGCAAGATATGTGATATCCTTGAGCAAATTTAAAATGGAGGATCAATTATGTTTCGCCGCTAAAGTTGATATAGCACATGTGAATAGACTTCAATGTGCTTTAAGTGCATTGGTGAAACATATTGAAGACAATAAACAGTATCGTTAATTGTACATGCTCTGTATTATTGATGTTGTTGTTGTTGTAATTATTCAATAAAATTGTTTCGAAATCGAAAATGTTCTCTTTCTTTTCTGGTTAGGGCTAACGAATCAGGGTCAGTCTAGAGTCACCAGTCGGAGTGAAAGGATTGAAAAATGAATAAATTTGAGAAAGAGAGAATTAGATCAAATCTAGTGTTTATGGAAAAACATTTGATTTTGGATGATGATTTTCTCGAGTTATCTCTTAAACGCAGGATATTCTCATGTCAGGGAACAATTGACAATATAATGAGGAGTGATTCTCCCCCATTGGACTATTGTATGAAACTTTTTAAAATGTGATTCAAATGCTTATAGTCAATTTATTGATATATTAATTGGAACAAAGCAGAATCATATTGTGGATATACTTTTGAAAATATTGCCAATGGATTCAATGTAGATGGCTCCCCCATCATTCGAAAGAGGTAACGTCACAGAGCTACTCCTCTCTCCCACCATTTCCCTCCACCTTGAATTTATCGAACGAAGAGGATCAGTTTCGTTTTAGCTGTGAGTGAGTTGACATCGGAAACCGAAAAATGCTCTATATATGTCCATTGTGCATGTACACTCTTGGCAGTTGGAATCAATGTGAGAATTGTACAATTATTGATGACTATAGGGAAAAGTGTAAATTATGTAATCCTTGTAAATTACATAGAGGCTATGCAGTACAAATTAAAGGATGTAATTCATGTCTTGAGGAGGTGTGTGACTCTCATCCTAGAGGACACCTGTGCTCCAATTGTCACTATGATAAATGTGATCAGTGGGAGAATACTTACCCCGCTATGATTGGAAAGAATCCTAAACGTGATTTTAGTTTATTTCTACGAGATTGGTATCGTCGTGGATTTAAATTATTCTGGGAAGAGGAATCTGGTCTACGATTCAACTGTTGGGGTAACAAGACAATCTGGTTTCTACGTCATCGTTGTGATGACACCACCTACTATGACTATAAACCAAGTGATTTTTATTTGGCTGTGACGGAATGTGATTCACCATTTAAAAACATTGTATGTGATATTGCTTCAAATAGACAGATTGAAACTCGTGAATTTCATAATATGAATGCAAATAGTATCATTGACTATACAAAGAGATATGACAAGAGTGAAGTTACATTGTACTGTAGAAAATGTGACCCTGACTTTGCAGTCAATCAAGATCAATATAGAGTGAATCCAAATGATTTACCAGCATTAGTGGTTCACGACAGTTGCCTATACATCGAAGATGATGAAATCTAAAGTGAAGATTTCAAGACATTGTTGTATATATATATGCATTTTATTAATAAACAAATTCACAAACATTTTTTAAGCACTTTACTCTTAGGGCACTGAAATCAATACTATATAGGTCTGAGAGGATATTTTCCACTAGAAAGTCATTCAGAAGGGGATTGTCACTATAAATGTGGAGAAACTGCTTGTAAGTATAGCCGCGACATCGGAACACAAAATATAGTAGTGCATGGAAGCCACAGCTTTTAGTCGTTAGATCCTGAACCCTCTTCCGATTTTGAATAATAGTTTTCCCCACTGCTCTCAATATAGTTGCTGATGTGGGGCGTGTAGAATGTATAGGGTAGACCAAGAGGATCAAAAAATTCAATCGTCTTCATTGTTTGAAAGATGCACAGCCAATGACCCGTCAGCACAGTCGACGGACTGCTATTAACAATAATCAAGGTATTGTTCGCGCTTTGAATTTTTCCAAGATAGTCCGAGGGCAGACAATAGGATTTGTAGTGGGACATGTAGGGGTCCATATTAAATACATTGATTATTTAACTGGTGTTCATGGCGCCAAGTCTAGTAGAACACTGCCTTCGGGGAGTGATTTCCCAATAGGTTTCATATTGATTTAGTGAGATTAGTGCAATACTCTCAGCCAATGGGTCGGTAAATGTACACTCTAAACGCACACTCCCCGTACGTACTATACTCATATCCTGTGTGCCAGACAAATCCAGTACAATGATACCATGTGTTTTAGCAAACATATCTTCGGTTATACCAATTTCAAATAGTTGAGAGTCATGGTCTAGGGTTTGCATGGTCAACTCGTACAATGTTCTATAGGATTTATCAAAAGATAGATGGTAGAGTGGGATGCCGTTTACTTTGCACACAAGAGATGAAAGTACAAACATCTCGAATTTATGTGGGCATTCAGTCCATGATCCTATTGCACTGGCGCTTTTTACAAATGCCAAAGCCAATTTCGAGGGGATTTCGCCATTGATAAAGGATGAATCGGTGAAGGTGCGTGAGCCCATTGCAATATGACGTTGATTGGTGATTGTATGAGGAACAAGTAGTTTAATATTGTTGCCATTGGCTCTCAGTTTTTCCACGGCCAAAGCAACAGAACTCATAACCTGTTGTTTGCGTACATGAAGTATTGCCGAGGTGAGGGAGAGACTTACATCAGGATTGGCAGCAAGTTCCTTTCTCAATATGAAATTGGAGGGTGCAAGCGTTAGTTTTATATCCACTTTAACATTGGGTGGCAGCCATTGGGGTATATTAAATATTTCATGATATATTTTTCCAACTAGATGTAATTCACTAGTTGTAGCATTTTTAAGTGCATCTGTACTATCAGTATTAGTAATATATTCATATCCATTGGAGGTGCCTCTCAATTCCTTGTATGACTTGGGTGTCATCAGCATGAATTGCATATAGCTTGTATAATTTGAGAGATTGTTGCTTGTGCTCACCAGCGTGCCATTGATGTAGACACTAATTTGACGAAATAAATTATGTAATATACAATTTTCATAGGATATTCCATCGCCCCGAATTGGCATTGTATTATCGGATTTCCGGACTTTTATTTGCAAATCTATAAATGTTGAAGACATGTCCATAAAGTAGTCTTCATTGGAATAAATTTGAAAGTGGATATTATCGGAGAGGGGTTGTAGTGGATAAAATTGTTCATAGTATCCATGCTTGACACTCACATCAAAATTTTCAGCATTGAATAGATTCAATGAGGCGGTGATTGAAGGTTGAGAATCCTTATGCGGTAGGTAGGACATTTTAGGAGAAGAAATCTAGTTTCGATCTGACAATTCTATTCTTCCTGGGACTTCTGTTTACAGCACGTGTCGGCTTTTTCCTTCTTTTCTTTGACAAGAGGGATGATGTCTTTCGTTTCCGACCTGAGTGGAGACTGATGAGTGATGCATTGTTTCTTGACCTTTTTAAGCCTTTACCATTCTGTTTTAATCTCTCGCCAAGGGTTCGCGCACTGGACCTAAGATTTTCCGAAGCACTTTTTTTAAAATCCTTGCCAGAGCCCCAATCGTATAGTGTAGAGGATGCAAAATCTGTCGCAGCCGGTACAAGATATTTTCTAGCCAGTGGTAGTGAAGAGCGAAACAGCTTAGCAAACCAACTGCCAAGACCGTAGCCAGACATTGACGAGCGACCTTTGTAGTAGTCCATTCCATTGCCCTGTTGTCTCGGGCCAAGAGTATTAACATAGCAGTCAATATCAGGACAAGTGAATACCACTTTTTTATTAGACATATTGCTTTTGAACGATGGGTCGAAAATGGCATGTAATCACAGCCAAACCTTTTGAAATTGCTATGGGATCACCCAATTCGGTTCTTAGTGTTAACTGACAGAGTTCCAAATAGCAAGTGTTTACGGGAATATACTGAAGATGCTTTATATTGTAGTGATGAATATGTTCTTGATTGGTTTCCGTTCAAGAACTCGTAGGAGGGGAACATTTGAATTACCAACTCGAGATGTTTCCACAAATGAAGCGTAGAGAAATATACAAGTGTCCGTGGAGAAGGCAGGCGGGTAGTCAGCAAAAATGAAATTAGTGTTTCCGGCACTTTTACCATTGATTATATTGAGCTTAAAGCCAAGAACATCCTTTAGATTATCGTTGAGAATAACCTTTTCACTGGCAATAGGTGAACTAATGTAGATCTTGCCCTCCTCCTTTGAATAGTTGAAATGAAAAGCTCCCTTTTTACGAGCGGAAATTCTTTTATTAATAGAACGACATAAATCATTCATACAGGTGAGTTCCTCGTAGGGTAATTCAATGTATGGATAATCCGTCCAATTGATTTTTTGAATTTGTTCTTGATCACTTGAGGATGGTGGAGGCGGCCAATCATAGGGTCTAATTTTTATTTCATATTTACGATCCTTTCTCAGGATGTCATAGGTATTTTTGAGAATACAGTCGACAAGAGCCACTTCATACTTTCTATTGTCGTCGAATTTGATGGTGGGGGAGAGTTTTGTCCAAAAATCACTTGTTCTATTCAAGTCATTGTAGAGAGGATCAGAAACATTGGACATGAAAGTCACATAGAAATCATTGGGCATTGTCAATATCTTCAGCACTGACCCAAGAATCAAAATCTGAGTTGTATCCTAGCCAGCGAACAAGCAACTGTCTCTTGCCATGGCGTGTACGACTCTTTAATATCTTTTCAATTTGATAAATTTCACTAGTGTTTCTAACTTTTTGCAGTTCATATTCATAAAAACCGCCGAGAATCTCATCATCTTTGGTGTCTCGCAGTCGATATGTCGTGGGCTCGGTGTCCAGGATTTTGGACACTTTAAAAAGTTCAGTGCTCCATAAATAATTCCCTTTTTTCAAAAATATTGGTGGTTCTATTAATTCGAACAGTATCACCAACATTGAATTTCTTCTTCTTTTTCTTCTCATTGCCATTGGAGTATTGCTTTAGAAAAGCATCAAATGTATTTTCATTGTAGTGAACATCCGTTGGTGTAGAGTTGGACAGAGATCGATGGGGTCGTTGATTATAAATCAACATGATTTTATCTAAATCATGAATAAAAGCCGGTGTATTTTTCAATGTGCAATATCTTGAAATTAATAGACGAATCGTTCTTATTAATCGTTCAGCCAATGCAGCCTTTATCGGGCTGTGACTATGATAAAGTATTGTATTATATTTCAAAAGAACCTTTTGTACATGGGGATTAACAAATTCACTGCCGCGATCCGATTGAATTTTTCTATACGAATCCTGTTCAAGAATACTTTCAATGGCCCGAGCAACTTCAACACCTCTCTTTGACCACAGTGGAATGGCATAGGCATAGCGACTAAAGACACTGATTGCCACCAGAATATATTTGTAGGGTGCATTGTGACGTTGTTGAAGTGCGTCTAGAGTTAAAAGATCCATTTGCATTATATGCAGAGGGAAAAAGGCTTTAGTTTGTCGATTTTGTTTACTGCGAAGCCTGTGATTTCGATGCAGTGTGTAACTCGCTTCATTTTCTAGATACTTTTTTGCTTTTTTCAATGTGGTGGTGGTGCTGGAGACAGCTTTGGAAAGCGTTTTGGGAGAACTTAAACTTCCCACCTCGCCAATATTTTCATAGACACCTTTCAGAACTTCATCCATTTTGAGCGTAAACACGTAGCGTAATGACCACTCCCCTTTTGCACACTGGCGGGCGAATCAATTCGTCCTTGCTTTTGACTAGCAGCCACAGGTGTTGTAAAATCACTGGTGCTGCTAGTATCTTCAAATATTGAATCTTCTTCTTTTTTAAATGGTGTTGTTGGAGGACTATATTCTCTTAGTTTCTTTAGAATTTGCTTATTGCCAATAAGACTTTTGGGAAAGTTTATTGCACACAGAAAGGTGTATAGATTATCGTCAAAGGATAAGAGTCCTTTACGATTCGTCACCATATCACAAATTAAATCATCTAGATTATAACTTTTTTCCCTGAATTATAATTCGTTTACCTGTGCTCTCGACTTGAACTTGATGTTCACCACCAGTTTCCAACATGAGATAAGATAATACTCTTTTACTCTGTTCTCAATAGGTCAATGGCAATAGGTTTCCAATTTTCAATACAATCGAATTCAATTCCTTCTCCTTTGATTGCAGTGCTGCTGCAGAATCTTGAGGAGATGTTTCCTGTTTAGAGGGATCAGTGGCGGCGGTGGCGACAGGTCTCTCACGATAAGGTTTATGTTTGTCCACACGTCGCAATGCATCTTGAAGTAAAAGCAGTTTTTTGTCAACAGCAATATTCTCATCGTTAATGAATTTGCTTAGATTGTCTTCAAAATGTTCGATGGGCGAGAGGACAAGTTCAAATGGTGTCAATTTATATGGTTTTGCCATTCTCTCTCTAGAGAAAACTGTTTACAAGTCCTGCAATTATCGGTAGTAAAAGTGTGAAAAAGCTACCGCCTGCTTGAAGGAGCCGTTTTCTTTTAAAATTTTTTTCCCTGTTTTTTACAAGCCAAGGCGCGTACAGTGGAACGATGTTGCTTTGTCTGTTGTCTAACACCTTCTGGCAGTTGAACATTGCCCTCAGTTAAATTTAAACAAAGTTCAGATATTAGATTAATGAAATCATTGTCAACCCCATGTTTGAGTATAGCCTTCCTAAGCAATGGTTTTGAAGTGCTTAAAACGGAAAACAGATGCCGTTTGTTCGTGTAGTTTTCTTCAGTGTCATAATGGCGACTAATAGTCTTTTCTACTGTTCACCGGAAGATATACTGTAATTTCATTGTTGAAAATGTCGGTGACTACACGTAGATCCTCGGGCGTGCTCTGATTAAGATCCAGCAAAATGTAACCGTAGGGCTTGCTAGTCGCCTGAGTGTACGCTGACAACAGAAATTTAGGGGCGCCGGGGTATATCTACTTATTGAGAGTTATGAGCGAGCTAGAATCACGAACGACTCGATAGATAATATAGACGGTGCAATTCAAAGCAAGGGTTTGCATACATTTGCTCTGATGAAACAGATTGTGTAGAACTAGGGTAACGGAAATGTGTTCATGATGGGAGCGAACGGTGAACAGTTGTAGCATTTCCTGTGAGAACTGTTCAATGGATTCAGCCAAATCATCAATAATCAACCACGAGTTCGATTCAATAATATTGAAAACATCAAGTCCTCGTATGAATTGTATTGGTATGGTTGTGGCAATAGCTTTTATTTTATCATAGGACTCCTGCCAAATACTATAGCAATAGTAGATTTTTTTCGGCTTTTCCAAAAAACATTTTATCGCAATTTTGAATTATTCTAGCTAAAAGCGTTGTTTTCCCCGACATTGAGGGACCACACAGAAACGATCTGAAGGGTGTTTTAAATTGATACATGCTGCTGCTGCTGCTGTTGGGGACAACAGTCGGACTGTAACTAACTGTAAATCATATGTGTCCAATGAATAAGTAGTAGCAATAATTTTCTCCATAGATCTATCTATTCAAGAACAACAAAAAAAAAAAACAATATTTCATGGCAGCATTTATTTCGACACTGCATGAAAACAAATATTTGCAGTCAACATGAACTGCACAACGATAAAAATAATAATAATAACACTTGTTCAACAAGAAACAGTTGACAAAATTTCATGGTGGTCAAAATGAAAACTCTATTTGTTCAACATGAACACAGGGCAATGATAACACTTTATAAAAAAAAAAACACTTATTGTCTTTAAAAACACTTTTCTGTACAACACTTTATGTACAATAAAAAAAAACACTTTTTGTCCATCATCAACAACACTTTTCTGTACTACAACACTTTTTGTCAACTTAAACACTTTTCTATACAACACTTTTTGTACAACAGAAAATACACACACTCAGGGAAACGCTAGTAGTAGCACAGTTGAACTTGATTACGGTGAATTTAAAGGTGTGTGGGATCCCCCCTCCCCCCGGGGGCCGCAGGGCCGAAGGCCGGCCGGCCGCGGGCGGGGACCCCCCCCCCCCCCTGGGCGGCCGCGGGAAGGGACCCCCCCCCTCCCCCCGGGAGCGGCGCAGGAAAAACAATAGTTGTCGTCACTGCTATGGGATAGGTTAGTGGTTGAGGTTGGGTTAGTGGTGGTGGTGGTTAGTGCTTGGGTTACATGAGGTTGAGTTAAGGTGGTTTGTTAGATTAGGTTAATTTATCCAGACCAAGTTGATTGCGATAGTCAATGCATTCAACTCGATCTGAAATACGGTAGTGGCCGTGGGGTAGAACACTCACACCATTCTCGAGCACATAGACCTTGTCGGATATACACGACATTGCATTCTTTTCCACTCTCACAGTATAATTTCTATACTGTAGAGAGCGAATTGCAAGCACTTGTGCTCTCGGCACTAGGCTACTTTCTACACAGTCTCTGTACACGCTCATGTTGAAATTGCTCTTTACAAAGTGTGTAGGCACCCCTTTACACGCCTTCTTTTCTCCCCACTATGTGTTTCCACGCAATAAACTTTGGGGCCCGGGAACACCCCCCGGGATATCAAATCACTCCCCGTCTCTGATTTTAATTTTAATAGTTGGTTGGGGCTTGACGTTTCACCAGCTCGGGGTAGAGAGATGGATTCCAGTTGGTGAAATCCATCCGCGAGCTGATGTGCACCCCCTTTTGCAAATCACCCAATAAATCCAATTCAGTCCCATTTACCTTTAACAGCAGAGAATCTGTATCCCCATAGTAGACTTGAACCTCCCCCTCCCGTGGCCATTGCACCTTGCACACATTGTAAAAGAACGACAACATGAGCTTTTTGGAAATTTCTAGTACTGAACTGCCACCTGCAATATTCTTGTTCAGTACTACATTTCGCTTTCGCCTGTGTAGAAGAACCATGCCAGTCTCTATGCTCGTGAATGATGTAAAGTTGGGGTCGGCAATAATTCGTGCACACTCTAGAGGGTCAGTCACGACGTCGCAGCGAGATCTATTACGAACGCTTTCACACATTTTGCCAAACGCTGAATTTAGGATGAGCTTATACATTTCCTTCTCCACCTTTGAATTTGCCCTAGAGCGTTTATCGACAAAGGTGTCGATAAACGTTTTCAAATAGGGTCGCTGATTGAACTGCAGGACCCTATGTATTTTGGTGATCTTGAAGCCTCTGCTCACCATCCAGTGCAAAAGCACATGGTGAACAACGATATTCTCCTTAGGGTCCAAATCAGCAATCAGTTTCTGTTTAGAGGGAGTCCAGTGCATCCCCATATCCTCAACCAATGAACGATTGTAGGGGCTCAGAGAGTCCCTGCTCACGGGCCGATTGATACAGGGAAAGACAAAATCTTTGACTGAGTCGTGAAGCGCCAGCGGAATGTGACCGTCAACTTCAAAGAACCATCCTTGTGGCCCATTGTCCTCGACGGTGGTAATGTCGGGGAACTCACAAGGATTCTCAAGCCATTGATAGTTCCCACACGGCAAAGAGTAGTTGGACATTGCCGAGGGGTACAATGAGTTCATGTCCAAGAACACTGCATTTGACTTTGCACCGGTGCTTTTCCGCTCGGATCGGTTGATAAGACGCGGTCCCCATGAAAAAACATACCCTCCCCGCATTGAACGCTCTACAAAAAGGTGCTGATCTACGTCGGTGATTAGGCCTATTTCCTCCCTGCTAATTTTTAAAATTAAATCCATCACTAAATGGGGTGTTGAAAAATAATAACCTATATCTAACCCGAACTCTGAATAGATTTGGTCTGTATTCTTACAGACTATATCCAACAGAGTTAGAACGTCACTGGCCAAGTACAGTCTACAATAATCCAACCCATTTTTACAATCCCCCTCGGACCACACCTTCTTGGCAAACTCATACTCCTCGTCTGTGCATTCACTGTTGGTCAGTGAATTGTAAAAAGCTTCAATTGGAGGTAGTTTTCTCCTCACTTAAGCGTGCGCCAGAACAGTAATAATCGTATGCGTATATACCTTTGCAGGTCAACAGGTCATACATTTCACTGTTTGGAAAGTGCTGTTTAAGCAAGGGAAAGCTATCAAAATTGTCGCTTTTTTGCACTTGAATCAATTGACTCAATGCCTTGGGGAAAAAACTAAAGGAATCTAAAAACCTGATTTTATTCCAGCACATATGCCCATTATTCACTACCTGCCATTTCAGCTCGAGAAGCAATAACTTCTCAGCCGATTTGGGAATTATATTGTAGATAAATGAACTATTTACCCATGGACAATCTACTCCCCCTCCCTCCCTGTGCATACGTGCCAGTGCCGGTAAAATAAATTTCAAATCATAATTGGAATTATGAATAAAAACAGGGATAAAAAACTGCTGGCTAACATTTAAATTACACGATTGATGCGCAACCCCCCTAAAATTACTACCCCCCGAGGATATTTCCTGCCACAAGTGATTATGATCTCTGACTTTCCCCCTCCCCCCTCTTTTCCCTTTAGTCCCCTTATCCACCTCTGCAAACTCCCCCTTACATACCCAACATATTTTTTGATTTTTAATCGCGAGACGATCCTCTGCAGACAACACCATTGGATAATGCGTATTTCTCAAACGAGAAATAGCACCATTAGCCGTGCCAATCAGTTTAGTCAATGCCCTTGACCATGCACTCGTCCCCCTCATCCAATGTTTCAACTATTTCTAACAACCGCATGGTGTTAGAACTATCTCTTTGCGCGTGGGCGTAGGACACTGCAATAGCCTGATGTTCTTTGACTCGGTTTTGAAATTGGGGGTCCTTCACCTCCACCAGCTTAGCTTCACAGTCTAAAGATATTTTGTTGCACTGGAGAAGGGTATTTTTGAAAATTTTTGAAACGTAGAATGGCCCTATCCCCTGAAACCGTTTCCACTGTCTGATAGCCATGCCGTCTACAATGCCTCATGTGACCCCGTAGTTTTATATCACTACGGAATTGTGACAAGCTTGTTGGACAGTAGAAACGTACCCCTAGATCCCTACCACCACCCAGAACTCTACTAATGTCAGTGATAGGGTTAAAATGACCGATTGTGTTCGGTTGACTAGGTGGTGTGTAAAGCAACCAAACCCAGTGTTTAACCAAATCAACTGAGGGACCCCTTACGGGGAAAACCACTCCCTTCTTTTTAGAGCGAGTCCCATCTTCAAATTCTGTTTCATATTGTACCACAGTAACGCCAATATTCAAATGGGCATTAGCCCTTTCAAACATGTCAATAGATCTTAGCGTTACTGGGTATTTTCCTTCTAGGCAAGAAAAATCTACAACTGGGAAATCGGACCCTTCCTTCCCATGTACAGCCCAGTGATCTAAATTCTTCTTGGTAGCGTCATCTGCTAGAGGCTGAAAGGCTGATATGAGGAAAGCATATCGGAAACACTTTTGACCTGTTTCAAAACAGATCTTCTGGACACCCACCACAACCTACTAGATCTGGATTATATTTTAAAACTATGCCCTTATCCCTATGCCCCCCTCTTAAAATAAAATCTTTCTTAATTTTACAAATATTTACGCTTAAATTTTCAACAAAAAGAACTAGAGAGCCACTACCGTTTTCATTAAAGTTCTCGAGATGTGTTATAATTTGATCGACCCAATCTATGAATGCACCCTCAAAATTTTCTAAATTTGGATAAACCAAACGCATCTCGGAATGTATAAAATGATAGTAAACCTCGCTTTTTCCCTCATTCAAATAAAACACTTTTAAGACAATGGAAACCTTAATTGAACCCCTACCTCCCCACAACTGAATTTGATTCTCCAGAAGTGCACGAATTTTATCTACATAGTTGTGTACAATTTCTACAGGGTCATAAACAAAATTACCACACAAAAGCGAATTAAAAGGATCACCAAACGTTGCAGTGAAAACAACTATACTATTTAAAATTCTGTTGGACAGCTGAAAGTCTGGGAGAGTTGTACCCCCTCCCCCTCTTGTATATTACCCCCTCCTCCAAGCTGTTCAACAATATCTGGCGAATGCTCCACTTCAGTTGTTCGAAGTGGAGTCGTTAGGGTATCGGAGGTTGGAGGGTTCCCTGTTAATTCCCGGGTAAAATCGTCTAAATCCTCGATTTGCAATGTGTTTTGGACTCAGCAAAGGTAAGTCCCCCTGTTCAACTGTGCTACTATCCACATTAAAATAATTAGTTATAAACTCGTCAATATTATCTGGACTTTGATGTAAATCATCCCATAGTGAATTGTTGGGGAGCTCCACATGTGCATCTTCTTCTCCTTCTCCAACTGACGACACAAGGGGGAGATGGGGAGTATGGAACCAGGACAACCTACAAATGAAAAAATAGCTTATTTTCAAAGTGTTCAAATCACCCCTACTGCTTTTAAAATTTGGATTATTATTGCTTAATAACATTTGGTTAATTCAACTGAAGATAATCTAAGATATGACATAGAAGGCGGCAATTTGTTCGTTTTATTTCAGTGTTAAAATTTTTTTTTTTTTTCGCGGCACTTTCCCGCAGTGCACCCCTGTGGCGCTTCCCTGACCCGTGGCGCTTTTCGGAGCCACAGCGCATCCCTGTGGAGCTTCTCGGGCCCGCATCGCTTCCCGCGATGCTTCTCGAGCCCGTGACGCTTCCCTGGTCCGTGGCGCATCCCTATGGCGCTTCCCTGGCCCGTGGCGCTTCCCTGACCCGTGGCGCTTCTCCGGCCCGCAGCGCTTCCCGCAACGCTTCCCCGCCCCACAGCGCTTCTCGGACCCGCGGCATATCTTATATTAGTATAAGATATTTACAATCTAAAACATGACATAGTAGGTTTTGATTTTGTTCAAACAATTCCTTCAAATAAAATTTCATATTAATACTCTTTATCTGCTCTGGAAAAAAAACATGATTTGAAAAGGATAGCCATCTCCTCTCATGATACACAACTCATTCAGATATAAAGTTTTTTTTTATAATATTTGTAGAGGCAAGGTGAACCATTCGTTTATATCGCAATAGAAATTACCAAACCCTACTATGACCAGAATATAGTGCCTTTTTTGGCTTCACTAATCTAATTTAGCAAAAGGGTGAAAACATGACATAGTAGGTTTTGATTTTGTTCAAAAAATTCCTCCAAATAAAATTTCATATTAATACTCTTTATCTGCTCTGGGAAAAAAACATGATTTGAAAAGGATAGCCATCTCCTCTCATGATACACAACTCATTCAGATATAAAGTTTTTTTTTATAATATTTGTAGAGGCAAGGTGAACCATTCGTTTATATCGCAATAGAAATTACCAAACCTTACTATGACCAGAATATAGTGCCTTTTTTTGGCTTCACTAATCTAATTTAGCAAAAGGGTGAATGCATACACTTGACATGATTCAAAAGGGAGAACATTATATTTCCTTTGGGGAGAAAAGATCTTTCAATATTCCCGCTGAGATATACTTTTATGCAGTGTTCGAAAATGGTGCATGTAGAAAAGGCCTATAAAAGTTGGATGAAATTGATAGATATTTCTATATGATAGGTAAGAAAAAAATGCTTACATTTGCAAAATTCGTCTGGTCTTGGGTGCCCGAAGGTCCGGGTAGTGCATGCTGGAGGGCCACTTCCTGACCTTGCATAAGTGGAGCAGCTCTTGAAGGCCCAGGCAACGTATGATGGAAGGTGGACGGGCCGGCGGCGTTTTGGGGCCGAGCCAGCGTACTTAATAATGGATGGTCTTGTCTCGTCCACTCTCGGTTTCTTAGCGGGCGGCGGCACCATACATTCTTCATAATTTGCCTTAAAAAGAAGAGAAAAATTAGTATCATAATAATTTGTCCCCTTTTTACAGAAAGAAAGTTAGTATCACCATCCATACAATTTTGTCTAGAAAAGGCATTTATCACTAAGAAAGCACAACGTAAAAAAATTTCGTGAAATATACTAATTGCATCCTTTTTTGAATCTGAGAAAGAAGAATTACGACTCACTGAGCCGTTCAAAAGCCGGCCTAGTTTGTATATTTATCACACCCCCAGAAAAACAGCCCACGGAAAATAACCCCCACGGAAAATATCCCTGAGAAAAGACATGGAAAAATATCCCCTCCCCCCACCGAAAGATATCGCGTCCTTTTGAATCTGAGAATTACGACTCACTGAGCCGTTCAAAGCCGGCCTAGTTTGTATATTTATCACACCCCCAGAAAAACAGCCCACGGAAAATAACCCCCACGGAAAATATCCCTGAGAAAAGACATGGGAAAATATCCCCTCCCCCCACCGAAAGATATGGTAAAAATGCTATTCAATTTACGCATAATAAAGCAATGTATCTTTTTCTTAAACCCACTCCCCTTACTTTTCACGCGAAGAAGCAGTTTGTTTTCACCTTACAATGGAGGTGTTAGACTTGAGGCATTGTCAAACCCTTCTCAGGGAAACCTTTTGGTTAAGCCGATATCCAAATTCTTGTATATTTACCGAGCCGGATGTACTTTAAAGGGTGTCAGTAATTATCAGCTATTTAAATCATTGCGAGAAATCTGTAAGTCAAGCCATAGCGGTGAAAAACAGTATATTAAGGGATTGACAGAAAGTTGACAGTTGCTTTTAGATAAGATATGGAATTTATCAAAAACAGAATTAAGGTCGTAAACAGAGGGGAAGGAAGGATGGGGTTTACGTAATGAAAAAAGAGCGTATTTTACACTTTTTATCGAGTATAAACATCATATAGTGGCGTTTGTATAGGGGGGGGGGTTTACCCGAATATAGTAGAGGGTAACCACGGAAAACAATTTTATCTTGAAAATAAAAATGTATTAAATCAGAACTTACATGGTAAATTGAAGTTGCCAAGGCTTCAAGCTCATCAAAAATGTCAAGTGTTCTATCCATTGTCAGGTTACTTAACTTTCTGATAATTGAATCACACTGCATGCCCGTTATATACGAAATCTCAAGGGCGAATTGTTATGTAACGGGGAAATCATATGTAAGCAGGCCTCTGATTGGCTGAGAAGGAGGATGTATCCGACTCGCTGATTGGCTGAGAAGGAAACACGTCATCTAACTGTTTCCGGGAAAGTCATAACATTGCCCAGAGCAACAACAACAAATACTATTTCTGGACACCATGACACTCACGATCGATTACGCAATCAAGTTCTCGGAAATTCACTTCCCCCTCGAGTCCTAGATCAATAACATTGTTCCCGTTAGAATTCAATGCGCATGTGCAACCTTCGCCCCGGAGTTATTACACATAGAAACATCAAATAAATCGACCTTGGAAAAAGAGGTCATTGACCCCATTAACCACGTGTTCTCCCTAATGACTCTATGCCCATATATGGAGTCCCCGTCAGTATTCTATGCCCATATAAGGAGTCCCCGTGGGGCTGGTACCCCCCATTCTACTAAGTGCCCTTAGAAATGTTAAAATCTCCGCAAAAGCACCCTTTAGGAGTTTTTGAGAGCTTGGAATAAAATCAGAGCCTAAAATATCCCTTTAGGAGCTGCTATATCTGCTCTCTCTGCAAAACTATTCCGAGGCATAGGAATTTGCATAAAGAGAACCAAGCTGTAATGACCCAACTGAAACAGAGTCAATCATTTCTTAACATTAATTTAGAGAAAAAAAAACTTTCAGAAACATATATTTTTCAAAGAACAGTAGAGACATCTTAAACTTCAGACCAACAGAAATAAAGTCCTATACTAATTCAAACTCTAAACGACCAGAAATTACTTTTAAAGAATAAATGAAACCCAAACCGAACAGAAATCGACATAAATGATCATGTGAAACAAAATGATAACAGTTACTGATATAAATGCATAAACAAATCTTAAAGTGACTAGCAATTAAATTAAATATTCAATTAAAACCTAAGAAGAAGAAAAAATACTAAAAAGTTGAGTTTGGCTACCGCCCCCATGCCCCTTCTCCCTAACCGTAATAGTTCTAAAGCCTATTGCGTCATTTGCTTTTTATTGAATTAAATGAACAAAAAAATAAAAAAAAAAAAAAAAAACAAGTTTTTTTAAATGAAAGTAAGGAGCGACATTAAAACTTAAAACGAACAGAAATTATTCTGTATGTGAAAGGGGCTGTCCCCTCCTCAACGCCTCGCTCTTTACGCTAATGTTTTTTATTGTTTAAAAAAAAATAGAGTTGTGAGAAAGTCAAACTTTAGCGTAAAGAGCAAGGCGTTGAGAAGGGGACAGCCCCTTTCATATACGGGATAATTTCTGTTCGTTTTAATTTTTAATGTCGCTCCTTACTTTCAGTTAAAAAAACTTGTTTTTTTATTTAATTTTTGAATGTTTTTGAATAAATGCAGGTTTTGATCTTGGCTCACAGTACATGAATAATTAAAACAAAATTTTCATATTAATTTACTTTTATTTGGTTAAAATGGCTTTCTCGAAACTTTTTCATTTTATTTACGAACGTTTTTATTAGTAATAAATATACTTAACTTACGAATTAGCTTACGTAACGAACTTCTATATTCATATATTTTTAATACGTATATTAGGGGGTTCGCCCCCTAGTCAATACCTTGCTCTTTAAACGAAAGTTTGAATTTTGTTCCAATTCTTTAAAAATGACCGCTTAATCACAAAGCCTGTTAATTAGAATAAATAGCTCTTATGAAAGTACTTAAAAATCTCTGGCTTAAAGAGTGAGGTATTGACTAGGGGGTGAACCCAATCATATATGTTATATTTTCTGTTCGTTTAAAGTTTTGATGTTGCTGCTGTTGCAGTTGAAAAACTTGTTTTTTTATATTTAATTTCTGATCTTTTTTTAAATAATGCTGGGAAGTCCGGCGTCCCTTCATAGCAATGTCCCTTCCCCCATGAAAACTTCCTTCTTGGAAAGATCCTCCTACATAACCCCCGAACCCCCCCCCCACTACCAGGAAAAATCTCCCCTGAAAACGTCTGTACTGTATACTTCCCAATAACCAATACTATATGTTAACATTGGGTAAAGTTCATAACCTTCAGCCCTCCTCCCGGGAACTTCGGGGGATTAAGTCATCCTAAAAGACATGCTTATAATATTTTCTAACATGCTGAAAAAAATGGATATCTCAAAATTTTGATCAGGTGACTTTGGGAAAAAAATGAGCGTGGGAGGAGGCCTAGTTGCCGTCCATTTTTTTGGTCACTTAAAAAGGGCACTAGAACTTTTAATTTCCATTCTAATGCTCCCACGATATTCTAGGACCACTGGGTCGATACGATCACCCCTGGGGAAAAAAAACAAATAAACACGCAGCCATGATCTTTCTTCTGGCAAAAAATGCAAAATTCCACATTTTTGGTGATAGGAGCTTGAAACCTCTACAGTAGGGTTCTCTGATACGCGGAATATGATGGTGTGACTTTCATTAAGGTTCTATAACTTTTAGGGGGTCTTTCCCCTTTTTTTTTTAAATCTGCCAAATTTTCTCAGGCGCTTAACTTTTGATGGGTAGGATTAAACTTGATGAAACTTATATATTTGAAATCAGCATTAAAATCCAATTCTTTTGATGTATCTATTTGTATCAAAATACCGTTTTCTAGAGTTTCGGTTACCATTGAGCCGGGTCCCCAATAACCAATACTATATGTTAACATTGGGTAAAGATCATAACTTTCAGCCCTCCTCCTGGGGACTTCGAGGGATTAAGTCATCCTAAAAGACATAGTTATAATATTTTCGACATGCTGAACAAAATGGCTATCTCAAAATTTTGATCGGGTGACTTTGGGAAAAAAATGAGCGTGGGAGGAGGCCTAGTTGCCCTCCATTTTTTTTGGTCACTTAAAAAGGGCACTAGAACTTTTAATTTCCGTTCCCATGAGCCCACCCACGATTTTCTAGGACTACTGGGTCGATACGACCACCCCTGGGGAAAAAAAACAATAAACACGCATCCGTGATCTTTCTTCTGGCAAAAAATGGAAAATTCCACATTTTTGTAGATAGGAGCTTGAAACCTTTACAGTAGGGTTCTCTGATACGCTGAATATGATGGTACGATTTTCATTAAGGTTCTATAACTTTTAGGGGGTCTTTCCTTCTTTTTTTGAAAATCAGCCAAATTTTCTCAGGCGCGTAAATTTTGATAGGTAAGATTAAACTCGATGAAGCTTATATATTTTGAAATCAGAATTAAAATCTAACTCTTTTGATGTATTTATTTGTATCAAAATTCCGTTTTTTAGAGTTTCGGTTACCATTGAGCCGGGTCGCTCCTTACTTACAGTTCGTTACCACGAACTGTTTGAAACTACACATGTTTTTCCAAACAGTGCTTTATTTTTTTTTTTTTTGAAATATCGACTACAACTAACAAAACAAACCACTATGGTAATCAAGATGACTAGAAAAAAAAATATGAAAATAACGTTAGTATTTAATATATAAAAACATCAAGTCTTGAGATTATCAGCAATTAAGATTTTATTTCACGGAATTATTTTTCATATTGTATATACAAAATAAAAATGTTTATAATATATAGACTGCTACCCCCCACGGGCTATAAGGAGTTACGCTTGCCTGGAGGCAAAGTTAGTAGAGAGGGGGGTCCGACTCGTGACAGTACAAAATTCGGCTATCAAAAGAATGTATCTCCTATCAGTACACCAAATATGGGCATAGCCTCCCTAGGGGAGATGGATTTCTGAGAAAATTGATTGCGTAATCAAAGTGTATCAATGACCTAAATTTCCAAGGTCGATGTTGTTGTTGTTGCTCGAGGCGAATGTTATGATCCAGAAATAGTATTTGTTGTTGTTGTTCGAGCCAAATGTTATGCCGTCCAGGAATTTGGAACACCTGTGCTGTCGACCTCAATTCACCTATCATGAATCAATAATTCCCCTTAGAAACAACAAATTAATTCCCCTTTCTTGACAGATCAATCAACCAATGACATCATCTGTCAGACTTTAAAAATTTTCGCCTAGAAACGATTCTCCAGGAATAGATCCAAGTCATTAGTGTCTTTGCCTCGGAAACAACTCTTTTGGTCGAACTCCAAAGGATATTAATAACCAAACGCCATGGAAACAATTCTCCATGAAACATCTTAGCGATGAATTGTTTTAGCGCGGGAATCAGGTTTCTTATTAATTTGAAATGCATTAGCGCAGAGATGCCAAAAACAAAAGGAACACGCTGAATTACGTTTAGGGATTATTTGGGCGAAACTGTTTTAGACAGGTTATGGGATTATTTCGGCGAAACAGTTAGAAGAGAATTTGAGCGTCAAACTCTGTGGTCGTTATAATACACAAGTTCCATTTGAACAGTGTTGCGAGGTCCTCTACCCCAACCCAAAGGGCCCCGATCGCTCTAACCCCAACCCCAAAGGGTTCCGATCCCCCTACCCCAACCCCGAAGGAAGCCCCCGGTCCTCAAAGGTCCTCCAGGCTCCCAAAGGACCCCCCGGACCCCCAAAGGCCCTCACCCGGTCCCCAAAGGTCCACCGGGCTCCCAAAGGGACCCCCGGACCCCCAAAGGGCCCCCCGGATTCCAAAGGTCCTCCCCCGGTCCTCAAGGGTCCCCCAGACCCCCAACGGACCCACCGGGCCCCAAAGGGCCCCTCCCCCCTTGGCCCCAAAGGGCCCCTCCCCTCTCTCTTCCTCCCTATCCTCCCCCCTCCTCACCCGCCCCCTCCCCTCCCTCCTCCTCCCCTCCCCCCTCCCCCCTCCCTCCCCCTCCCCTCCCCTCCTCCTCCTCCTCCTCCCCTCCTCCCCCTCCTCCTCCCCCCTCCTCCTCCCCCTCCCCAATTTTTTATATTTTTTTGTGCATTTAAACACAGAACGACCCCCCCCCCTCCCCCCCATTTTTCAAAGTTCATTTTGAATTTCTTTCGTTGAAGTGCAAGAGTTGGAATATTTCAGTAGTGTTTGCTTGTGGTTTACCTTTGTCACAGTTACATTTTCTTTATTTTTCAAAGTTCATTTTGAATTTCTTTTATTGAAATGCAAGAGTTGGAATATTTCAGTAGTGTTTTGTTGTGGTTTACCATGTCACAGTTACATTCTCTTGATTTTTCAAAGTTCATATAGTTTAGTTTTAGTTAATAGTTTAGAGTTTTAGCTTAGAGTCTTAGCTTAGAGTTTTTGTTAGGGTTCTAGTTTAGTTTAATTTTAGTTAAGAGTTTGATGTTTTACCTTTGAGTTTCAGTTAGAGTTCTAGTTTAGTTTAGTTTTAGTTAGAATTTAGAGTTTTTTTAGCTTAGAGTCGTAGCTTAGAGTTTTTGTTGAAGTTCTAGTTTAGTTAAGTTTTAGTTAATAGTTTAGAGTTATAGCTTAGAGTCTTAGCTTAGAGTTTTTTTGTTAGAGTTCTACTTTAGTTTAATTTTATTTTAGAGTTTAGAGTTTTAGCTTAGTCTTAGCTTAGAGTTTTTTGTTAGAGTTCTAGTTTAGTTTAATTTTAGTTAAGAGTTTTTATTTTTTTTACCTTTGAGTTTCAGTTAGAGTTTTAGTTTAGTTTTAGTTAAGAGTTTGGTGTTTTACCTTAGAGTCTTAGCTTAGAGTTTTAATTTGAGTTCTAGTTTAGTCTGGTTTTAGTTAAGATTTTAGAATTTTAGCTTAGAGTTTTTTTTGTTAGAGTTCTAGTTTAGTTTAATTTTAGCTAAGAGTCTGATTTTTTACCTCTGAGTTTCAGTTAGAGTTCTAGTTTAGTTTTTTAGTTACGAGTTTGGTGTTTTACCTTAATGTCTTTAGCTTAGAGTTTTTAGTTAGAGTTCTAGTTTAGTTTAGTTTTGGTTAAGAGTTTAGAATTTTAGCTTAGAGTCTTAGCTTAGAGTTTTTTTAGAGTTCTAGTTTAGTTTAGTTTTAGTTAAGAGTTTAGAGTTTTTTGTTGAAGTTTTAGTTTATTTTAGTTTTAGTTAATAGTTTGGTGTTTTAGCTCAGAGTCTTAGCTTAGAGTTTTTGTTAGAGTTGAAGTTTAGTTTATTAATAGTTAAGAGTTTAGAGTTTTAGCATAGAGTTTTTTTGTTAGAGTTCTAGTTTAGTTTAATTTTAGCTAAGAGTCTGATTTTTTACCTCTGAGTTTCAGTTAGAGTTCTAGTTTAGTTTTAGTTACGAGTTTGGTGTTTTACCTTAATGTCTTAGCTTAGAGTTTTTAGTTAGAGTTCTAGTTTAGTTTAGTTTTGGTTAAGAGTTTAGAATTTTAGCTTAGAGTCTTAGCTTAGAGTTTTTTTAGAGTTCTAGTTTATCTTAGTTTTAGTTAAGAGTTTAGAGTTTTTGTTGAAGTTTTAGTTTATTTTAGTTTTAGTTAATAGTTTAGAGTTTTTAGCTTAGAGTCTTAGCTTAGAGTTTTTGTTAGAGTTGAAGTTTAGTTTATTAATAGTTAAGAGTTTAGAGTTTTAGCATAAAGTCTTAGCTTAGAGTTTTTTGTTAGGGTTCTAGTTTAGTTTAATTTTAGTTTAAGAGTTTGATGTTTTACCTTAGAGTTTTTGTTGAAGTTCTAGTTTAGTTTAGTTTTAGATAAGAGTTTAGAATTTTAGCTTAGAGTCTTAGCATAGAGTTTTTTGTTAGAGTTCTAGTTTATTTTAGTTTTAGTTAAGAGTTTAGAGTTTTTAGCTGAGAGTCATAGCATAGAGTTTTGTCGAAGTTCTAGTTTAGTTCAGTTTTAGTTAAGAGTTTAGAGTTTTAGAAAACTTACACACACACGCCAAACTTACACACACACACAAAAACTTACACACACACACACACACAAAAACTTACACATGAACACAACAACAAAAAACTCACACACACACGCACAAAAACTTACAAACACACACACACACACAAAACTTACACGCACACACACGAAAACTTACACACACACGCCAAAACTTACACACACAAAAACTTACACACACACACACACACACACACACAAACTTACACACACAAAAAACTTACACACACAAAACTTACACACACACACACAAAAAACTTACATCCACACACGAAAGCTTAGACACACAAAAACTTACACGCACACACAAAAACTTACACCCACACGCAAAAACTTACATGCACACAAAAACTTAGATGCACACAAAAACTTACACACACGCACAAAAACTTACACACACACACAAAAACTTACACACACACACAAAAACTTACACACACACAAAAACTTACACACACACACACACAAAAAAAAAAACTTACACATGCACACGAAAACTTACATGCACACAAAAACTTACACACACACACACACGAAAACTTACACACCACAAAAGCTTAGACACACAAAAACTTACGCACAAACACACAAAAACTTACACCACACGCAAAAACTTACATGCACACAAAAACTTACATGCACACAAAAACTTACACACACACTAAAACTTACACACACGCACAAAAACTTACACACACACAAAAACTTACACACACACACACGAAAAACTTATGCACACACACACACACAACAAACAAAAAAAAAACTTACACATGCACACGAAAACTTACATGCACATAAAAACTTACATGCACACAAAAACTTACACACACGCACAAAATCTTACACGCACACACAAAAACTTACACACACACACGAAAACTTACACACACACACGAAAACTTACACACACACACACACACAAAAACTTACACACACACATGAAAACTTACACACACACACGACACGAAACTTACACACACACCCCAAAACTTACACACACACAAAAACTTACACACATCACACAAAAACTTACACATGCACACGAAAACTTACATGCACACAAAAACTTACATGCACACAAAAACTTACACGCACACACACACACACACACAAAACTCACACACACACACACACGAAAACTTACACACACACACCAAAACTTACACACACACAAAAACTTACACACACACACAAAAAAACTTACACATGCACACGAAAACTTACATGCACACAAAAACTTACATGCACACAAAAACTTACACACACACACACACACACAAAACTCACACACACACACACACATACGAAAACTTACACACACACGCCAAAACTTACACACACAAAAACTTACACACACACACACATACACACACACACACACAAAAACTTACACATGAACACAACAAAAACTCACACACACACGCACAAAAACTTACAAACACACATGCACACACAAAACTTACACACACACACACACGAAAAACTCACACACACACTCCAAAACTTACACACACAAAAACTTACACACACACACACACACACACACAAACTTACACACACATACACAAAAAACTTACACACACACACAAACACACACAAACTTACAAACACACACAAAAACTTACACCCACACACACAAAGCTTAGACACACAAAAACTTACACACACACACAAAAACTTACACCCACACGCAAAAACTTACATGCACACAAAAACTTACATGCACACAAAAACTTACACACACACAAAAACTTACACACACGCACAAAAACTTACACACACACACAAAAACTTACACACACCCAAAACTTACACACACACACCACACACACACAAAAACTTACACATGCACACGAAAACTTACATGCACACAAAAACTTACACACACACACACACGAAAGTTCCCCAAAGTAGATTTTAATTGTTTAAATGGTCAATATCCCGTGACACTAAAAGGAATAGATATTTTTTGAGCGGGCTAATGCACATTTAAAGATTGGTGTCACGGTGTTACAGTATGAAACAGAATTTGAAGAGGGTCAGCGTTCCGATGTTCCAGTGCGGGCTCCTTCAATTGAATCAGTAGAATATTGGGTATGGCTTCTATATACACCCCACCCACAGACTCCGATTCAATTGGTCATTTCAATCCGATTACGGATATTAGTAGGGTTCTAAGTGAGGGTAAAACGGGGCGAGGTGGTGTGTGTTATTACTGTCCAACATGCCTCTCAAGATTTCGCTCTGATATAAAGTTAAAGCATCACATGAAACACTGTAAACGTCATGGATACCAGGCTGTGGAGACGGTAAGCGGAGATAGAGCGATCTTACGTTTTAAAAATTTCAAAACACGCTCCTGCAGAGCAGTAAGATCGCTTTGGACTGCGAAGCTAAGCTGACAGACGTGTGCGATCCGTCAAATTCAAATCATGTTAAAATACATGAAGCCATAGGGGTCTCTTACGCTCACGCGCAACGAGATTCCAATAATACCATGCAAGTGCTGGAGGTAGTTGAGATGTTGAGTGACGGTGAAGACTGCATGCGCTCGGCATTGGTCAGTCTAGTGAAAACAGCGAACGGTGCAATTTCGCGCCTTCGTTATACAAACTATCCTATGCTCCTATCACCAGATGACATAGTGGCCATTAAAAATCGTAAAATGTGTTGGGTTTGCAAGGGAGAATTTGATGATGGTGTTGGGAATGGGGGAGGAGGAAGGTGATCGACCATGATCATTTGTGGCAGGAAATTACATCGGGAGGGAGTAACTTTAGAGGGGTAGCACACCAGTCATGCAATTTAAACGTTAGACAACAATATTTCGTACCTGTTTTTTATACACAATTCCAATTATGACTTAAAGTTTGTTCTTCCGGCGTTGGCCCGCATTGCCAAGGGAGGAGTTTTAGATGACGCATGGATAGATGGTTCTTTTTCATATAATATCATACCCAAATCATCGGAGAAGCTACTGCTGCTAGAATTCATGTGGAAAACAGTTGACAGGGTAACACGTGCCTGAATAAAATCCGTTTTTTAGACTCTTTCAGCTTCTTCCCCAAATCTTTAAGTCAATTGATTCAGGTGCAGAAAAGTGACAATGTTGATAGCTTCCCCCTCCTCAAACAGCGCTTCCCCGATGATGAAATGTATGATTTATTAACATGTAAGGGTATATATCCATATGATTATTACAACTCTGGCTCGAGGCTAGATGAGGTGTCACTACCGCCCATTGAAGCTTTTTTACAATTCTCTTACTGAGAGCGAGTGCACCACTAGCGACTATGAATTTGCTATAGAGGGTTTGGGCAAAGGGTGGATGTAAAAATGGGTGGGATTATTGTAAACTTTACTTGGCCAGTGACGTACTCACTCTTCTGGATATTGTGTGCAAAAATACGGATAAAATCTATGGGAATTTGGGTTGGATTTAGGTTATTATTTTTCCACTCCCCATTTGGTGATGGACTTGATACTTAAAATCAGCAAAGAAGAAATAGGTCTGATCGCCGATGTGTATCAGCATCTGCTTGTAGAGAGATCAATGAGGGGTGGGTATGTTTTTCACGGGGATCGTATCATGAAAACTGATCCGAGTGGACAGCACACCGATGAAAAGTCGGACGCATTTTTTTTGGATATGAATTCTCTTTACCCATCGGCAATGTCTCACTACTGTTTGCCGTGTGGCAATTATAAATGGCTTGACAATCCCTGTGCTTCGAATTTCCCCGACATTGCCAGTGTTGAGGAGAATGGGGCACAGGGATGGTTTTTTGAAATTGACGGTGAAATACCCATGGAAATCCATGACTCGGTAAAAGACTTTGTTTTTCTGTGCATAAATAGACCGGTGGGTAGGGACTCTCTGAGCCCCTACAATTTATCTTTAGTAGAGGACGGGAGTATGCACTGGGTACCTTCAAAACAAAAACTAATTGCCGATCTCAACCCGAAACAGAATATCGTTGTTCATCACGTGCTATTGAAATGGATGGTGTCCAATGGTTTCAAGGTCACAAAGATTCATAGAGCCCTCCAATTTGATCAAAAGCCTTACATGAAAACGTTTATTGACACCTTTGTCAGTAAGCGTTCACAAGCGAAAACAAAAGTTGAAAAAGAAGTCTATAAACTCATTTTGAACTCAGCTTTCGGTAAAATGTGCGAGAGCGTACGACACAGAAGTCGATGTGACATTGTAACCAACCCCAAAGATTGTGCTCGAATCATTGCGGATCCAAACTTCACATCGTTCACAATCATAGACTCCAATATGGTTCTCCTACATCGCAAGAAAAGAAACATTGTATTAAATAAAAATATTGCAGGCGGAAGTGCAATAACTGAAATATCCAAGAAACTCATGTTGTCATTTTATTATATTGTATGCAAGGTACAGTGGCCGATTGAGGGACAAGTTCAAGTGTACTACGGGGACACTGATTCACTCCTGTTAAAAGTCAAAACTGAAAATCTATTGAATGATTTGGAAAATGGCGAGTACATTAGCTCACGAATGGACTACACTAATTGGGACGAATCCCTCTACCCAGAGCTAGTGAAACGCCAGGCCCCAAATCAATTGTTACATGTTAAAATCTGAAACGGGTAGCGATCTGATATCCAGTGGTGTGTTTCCTGGACCGAAGGTATACTGTGTGGAAACGCACGGCAAGGATATCAAACAAGTTTGCAAGGGGGTACCTACACACTTTGTAAAAAATAATTTCGACATGAGTGTGTATAGAAACTGTGTGGAACGTAGTTTTAGTGCCAAAGGGCGAAAGTCATGGCGATTCGCTCTTTACAATTTAAAAACTACACAGTTAGAGTTGAGAAAAACGCCATGTCTGCCATATCGGACAAAGTCTATGTACTTGAGGATGGTGTGAAGGTACTACCACACGGTCATTATTTAATTTGAGACCGAGTTGAATGTACAGAGTACAGAAAACACTCGGTCTAAAAAAATTAACTTAAATTCACTAAAAAAAAAAAAAGTATAAATTGGGTGGGAGGGATTTTTTTTTTGGGTAATTAGGTTTTTTTTTAATTCTTTTTTTTTTCTATCACAATCAGTTTTCAATGTGTGTGTGTTTGCAAGGCAGATCAATTTCCAGTATTTAATGCCGGCCCCGGCCCGGGCCCGCCGCAGCGGGCCCCCGGCGCCGGTGCTTCCCGGCCCCGGCCGCCGCAGCGGCCACCCCCCCGGGGGGGGGGGGGAGGGGGGACCCCAAAATTTAAAATGTTGTAAGTAAAAGTGATATTTCAAGTGCGCATTATTCCAATAAATGTGTATTTTTTTTATAAATAATAAACAGAAAAAAAAGTGTATTTATTTAAGTGTTTTTTTTTTTCTAGTGGTTATGTAAATGTTGTTTTTTTTTTATTATAAATAAATTTAAAAAAGTGTATTTTTTTTTTATTCATGTTTAATGTGCCTTTTTCAATGTAGTATTTTTTTTTAAAGTATTGTCACCTTTTTTATGTATATAATAAAAGAAAATATTATTCTTTATTCTTCTTCTTCTTCTTCTCGTTATTATTCTTGAAGGGAGTAGTAGTAGTAGTAGTAGTAGTAGTAATAGGGAAATTATTTAGTTATTAGACAGCCATAGTCTACAGTTAGTTGTCCAGGTGAACTGTTGAAGGGAACATGTATCAATTTAAAACACCATTCAGATCGTTTCTGTGTGGACCGTCAATGTTGGGCAAAAACAACACTCTTAACTAAAATAATTAAAAATTGTGATAAAATGTTTGTGGAAAAGCCGAAAAAATTTACTATTGCTATAGTATTTGGCAGGAGTCATATGATAAAATAAAAGCAATTGCTGCCACGACAGGGTTGGTGCAGATACAATTCATACAGGGACTTGATGGTTTTTTAGCATTATTGAACAAAACTCTTGGTTGATCATTGACGATCTGGCTGAATCTATTGAACAATGGTCCCAGGAAATGCTACAACTGTTCACTGTTCGCTCTCATCATGAACAAATTTCCGTTCCTCTGGTTCTACACAATCTCTTTCATCAGAGCAAGTGTATGCGAACACTTGCATTGAACTGTACCTACTATATCATCTACAGAGTTGTTCGTGATTCTAGCTCGCTAATAACTCTCAATAAACAAATCTATCCGGGAGCCCCAAATTTCTGCTCTCAGCATACAATCAGGCAACTAATAACCCTACGGCTACATCCTATTGGATATTAATCAAAATACACCCGAGGATCTGCGTGTAGTCACAGATATTTTTGACAATGAAATTACAGTATATCTCCCCGTGAACACTAAAAAGACCTATTAGTTGCTATCATGACACTGATGAAACTACATGAAAAATAGACATTTGTTTTCAGTTCTAAGCACTTCAAAACCTCCGCTTAGGAAAGCAATACTCAAACACGGTATTGACAACGATTTCATTAATCTAATATCCGAACTTTGTTTAAATTTGATCGAGGGTAATGTTCAAGTGCCAGAAGTAGTTAAGCAACAGGCAAAGCAACATCGTTCCATTGTACGTACATTGCCTCTAAAAGAAAGGAAAGAATTTCAAAAGGAAACGACTTCTTCAGGCGGGCGGTAGCTTTTTCACACTTTTACTGCCAATAATTGCAGGACTTGTAAACAGTTTTCTCTAAAAGAGAATGGCAAAACCCTATAAATTGACTCCAATAGAACTCGCTCTCTCACCCGTCGAACACTTTGAGAACAATCTGAGTAAATTCCTTGACAATGAAAATATTGAGGATGATAAAAACTGCTTTTACTTCAAGATGCACTTCGCCGAGTGGACAAACACAAGTCCTATCGCTCGAAGCCCACTGCTGCTGCTGCTTATCCCAAAAAAGAATCATCTCCTCAGCATTCTGCTGCTGCTGCTGAGACACAATTGAAGAAGGAGGAATTGGATTCAATTGTACTGAAAATTGGAAATCTAATGCCCCACTCATATCGTGAACAAAGTAAACGACTCTTAGCCTATCTCTTGGAAAGTGATCACATTCAAGTTGAGAGCAATGGGACAGGGATTATAATTCAGGGCAAGAGCTATAATCTACTTGATTTAATCTATGATATGGTTACAAATCGTAAAGGACTATTATCATTTGACACTCATCTATACAACTTTCTAAATACATTAAACTTCCCCAAAAGTCTTATTGGCAATAGACAAATTCTAAAAAAATTAAATGAACATGCATCATCGTCATCATCAACAACAACATTGACACCATTAAAAAATGAACTTGAAGAAGAAGATTTTAAATCAATTTTGGAAAATACTAGCACCCCGCTGATAGCTAGACAAAAGCGAAGACGTATCAAGTCATCATCACCACCATCACCACCACCAACAGCCAGTATACGAAAGGGTAGCGGACGTTACACAACGTGTCTACGTTCAAAATGGTTGAAGTTCTGAAAGGTGTTTATGAAAATATTGGTGAGGTGGGGAGTTTAAGTTCCCCCACAACTCTTTCCAAAGTCACTGGTGTTCGCACTAAAAATGTACAAGACTATCTACAGAATGAATCAAGTTACACTCTGCATAGAAATCATAGACTTCGTGCCAATCAATATCGAAAAACTAAGCCTTTTACCCATTGCATATAATGCAAGCAGATCTCCTGACTCTAGATGAGCTTCAAAGACGTCACAATACACCGTACAAGTACATTCTACTTGCAATCAGTGTTTATAGTCACTATGCATATGCAATTCCATTGCGATCAAAGAGAGGTGTTGAAGTTGCTCAGGCCATTGAAAGTATTCTCCAACAGGATTCATATAAAAAAATTCAAACGGATCGCGGTAGTGAATTTGTTAATCCCCATGTTGCAAAAGTACTAGAGAAATATAGTACACTGCTCTATCACAGTCACAGTCCTATAAAGGCTGCATTGGCCGAACGATTGATAAGAACTATTCGACTTTTAATTTCAAGATATTGTACATTGAAAAATACATTGGCTTTTATTCATGATCTTGATAAAATCATGTTGATTTATAATCAACGACCTCATCGATCGTTGTCCAACTCTACGCCAACGGAAGTTCATCATTCTGATCATGATACAATTGACACCTTTCTTAACAGTATTCCAATGAATCGTTGGCTGTCAAGAAGATGAAAAATAAGTTCAATGTTGGTGATACTGTTCGAATTAATAGAACAACTAATGTTTTTGAAAAGGGGAATTACTTGTGGTCCACAGAACTTTTTAAGGTGGCAAAAATCCTAGACACTAAACCCATAACTTATCGCCTGCGTGATACCAAAGATGAGGAGATTCTCGGCGGCTTTTATGACTATGAATTACAAAAGTTAAAAATGCTAGTGAAAATCTATCAAATTGAAAAGATATTAAAGACACGTACTCGCGGGGGTAAGAAACAGTTACTTGTTCGGTGGCTAGGATACAACTCTGATTTTGATTCTTGGATCGGTGTTGAAGATATTGACAATGCCCCATGATTTCTATGTAACTTTCATGTCCAACGTTTCCGATCCTCTCTACAATGACTTGAATACGACAAGTGCTTTTTGGACAAAACTCTCCCCCGCCATCAAATTTGACGGTGCATATGAAGTGGCTCTTGTCGACTGTATTCTCAAAAATACCTAAGACATCCTGAGAAAGGATCGTAAATATGAAATAAAAATACGACCGTTTGAATTCGGTGATGAAGGTGCAATGGCAACTTTTGACTCTAATCAGTACCCTATTGCTAACATCCCCTACAGGGAATACAATAACATGCATGAACTGTGTCGAGTTATCAACAAAAAAATTGCAAGTCGAAAAAAAGGTGTTTTCACTTTCAATTACTCGACGGAACAAAGGAGAATTTATATTACCAATCCATTTGAGAATGAAAGAATTTTCCTCAATGAGAATTTACGTGAGGTTCTTGGTTTTAAAAACCGTATTATTAAGACAGAAAATTTCAGTGGTAGTGACCATGTTATCTATGCAGACTATGCACCCAGCTTCTCCACGGACACTTGTATATTTCTCTACGCTTCATTTGTGGAAACATCTCGGGTTGGTAATTCAAATGTTCCCCTCCTACGAGTTCTTGAACGAAAAACCAATCAAGAACATGTTCACCACTACAATATAAAGCATCTTCAGTATATTCCCGTAAACACTTCCTATTTGGAACTCTGTCAGTTAACACTAAGAACTGAATTAGGTGATCCAATAGCAATTTCAAAAGGCTTAGCAGTGATTACATGTCATTTTCGAGCCATTGTCAACGACAACGACGGTACAATAACCTAAAAAATGAACAATAGAAGAATTCCATTTGTCTGTCCCGATATTGACTGTTATGTTGGTGTTTTGAGTCCACGTCAAATAGGCAATGGATTGGACTACTATAAGGGGCGTACTACAATGTCTGGCTATGGTCTTGGTAGCTGTTTGCTAGGCTATTTCGTTCTGCACTACCCCTTGCCAGAAAATATCTTGTACCTGCTGCATCAAATTTTGCTGCCTCCACACTACAGGACTGGGGGTCGGGCAAGAATTTCAAGGAGAGTGTTAAGGAAAATATTAGATCTTCAGCAAGAGCCGTTGGTGAACAATTAAAATCTAGACAAAATGGGGAGGGATTGAAAAGGATGCGTTCGCGTCATTCACTCATCAGTCTCCACCCAGGCAGGAAGCAAAGGACATCAACAAGGACTTTGAGAAATAAAACAACGAAGGCCAATAAGCAGCAGAAGAAGAAAAAAAGAAAAAGATTGTTAGATCAAAGAAGGATTTCTTCTCTTAAGATGACTTATCTCCCCCACAAGGAATCATATCCATCAATTAGTTCCTCATTGAATCTATTCAATGCTGAAAATGTTGATGTCAGTGTCAAGTATGGCTACTATGAACAATTTCACCCCCAACAACCCCTCTCGGAAAATATACACTTTCAAATATTTTCCAATGAAGACTATTTCATTGATTTGTCGTCAACATTTATTGATTTAAATGTTGTGGTGAAGAAAAAGTCAGATAATACAACTCCAAATGCCGGTGATGGTCTCTCCTATGAAAACTGTATTCTACACAACCTATTCAAACAAATTAATGTATTTATTAATGGAACATTGGTGAGCACTAGCAATAATTTATCAAACTATGCAAGCTACATACAATTTATGATAATGACACCAAAGGCTTACAAGGAGTTGAGAGGACAATCATTAGGCTATGAATATCGAACAGGTGTTGATACTGACGGTGAGTTGACTACTGCAGTCACCCAGGAGTATCATCTAGTTGGAAAATTAAATCATGAGATATTCAATATATGGCCACCCCCCAATGTCAAGATTGACATAAAGTTACAGATGGCCCCATCGAATTTCATTTTGAGAAAAACACTTCCTGCAGCACCCGGTGCAAATGTCATTATCACATCGGCAATTCTTCACGTCCGAAAACAACAGGTTATGAGCTCTGTTGCATTGGCAGTGGAAAAGCTAAGAGCCAATGGCAACAACATTAAACTTCTTGTCCCCCATACAATCACCAATCAACGTCACATTGCCACCGGCTCTCGTAGCTATAGCGATTCATCATTTATCAATGGAGAAATCCCATCAAAATTGGCTTTGGCCTTTGTGAAGAGTGGGAGTGCCGTTGGATCCTGGACTGAATCCCCCACGATTTTAATTTTTTCGGTCTATCTAGCCTCGTGTGCAAAGTGAATAGTATTCCACTGTACACTCTATCATTTGACAAAAAATCCTATAGAACTCTGTACGAGTTGACAATGCAATCCCTAGATCATGACTCTCAACTATTTGAAAATGGAATAACCGATTCAATGTTTTCAAAAAATCATGGGGTTATTGTTTTGGATTTGTCAGGCACACAGGATATGAGCATAGTACGAACAGGGAATGTACGTTTAGAGTGTACATTTGCCAATGCTCTGACTGAGAGTATCACGCTAATATCACCGAGTCAATTTGAAAACCTATTGGGAAATCACGCCCGACGGCAGTGTTCTACTAGACCTAGCACCATGAACACAAACCAAATAATCAACGTATTTAGTATGGATCCATACATGTCCCGGTACAAGTCCTATTGCATACCTTCGGACTTCATTGAAAAAAATTCCAAGTGTTAACAATACCCTGATCATTGTTAATAGCAGTCCGTCGACTTTGAAGACCGGTCATTGGCTAAGCATCTTTCAAACAGCGAAGAATATTGAATTTTTTGATCCTCTTGGCCTATCGTATGAATTCTACGCACCATACATCAGCAACTTTATTGAAAGCAGTGGGAAAACCATTATTCAAAATCAACGAAGAGTACAGGATTTAGCGACTAAGACATGTGGCCTTCATGCACTACTCTTTTTCATGTTCAGATGTCGTGGCTACACCTACAAGCAGTTTCTCGACATCTACGTTGACTTACCTCAATTGAACGACTTTCTAGTGCAGAATATACTTACAAGTGTATTTAATATTGATTTTAGTGCCCTAAGAATAAAATGTTCTAAAGATGTATGTGAAATTGTTTATTAATAAAAAAAAAATTATATACATGATAAAAACGACTTTTCTACTCTTTAGATTTCATCCACTACTAGGTATTTGTCGACAACAACTAGTGCAGGTAGATTATCTGAATTCACAGTGTACTGATCCTGATGTAGTGCAATGTCAGGGTCACATTTTCTACAGTAGAGTGTGACTTCACTCTCGTCATATCTCTTTGTATAGTCAATGATACTATTCTCATTCATTCTATAGAATTCACATGTTTCAATTTGCCTATTTGAAGCAATATCACAAACAGTGTCCTCAAGTGTCGAATCACATTCCGTCACAGCCAAATAAAAATCAGTGGGCTTATAATCATAACACCCAGTGTCTTCACAACGATGACGTAGAAACCATATTCTTTTGTTGTTCCAACAGTTGAATCGTTGACCCGGTTCCTCCTCCCAGAACAATCTAAAACCACGACGATACCAATCTCGTAGCAATAAACTAAAATCACGGTTAGGATTCTTTCCAATCATACCGGGATATGTACTCTCCCACTGATTACATTTATCATAATGACAATTGGAGCATAGGTGACCTCTAGGATGAGAGTCACACACCTCTTCAAGACAGGAATTACAACCTTTAATTTGTACAGCATATCCTCTATGCAATTTACATGGGTTGCATAATCTACACTTTTCATCATACTCCTCAATCATTGTACAATTCTCACATGATGATGACCAGCTGCCCAGTGAGTACATACATAACGGACATGTATGGAACATTTTGTCATGTGTTAACGCTCTCACTGCCACAATGAAACTGAGCTAGCAACAAAAAAAAAAAATGTCTGAGAGAGAGAGAGAGGAGTAAATCATCCTTGAGCACCATCTTTCTTATGAAAAAAAGTCCTAAATTTCTAAACTAATGTTTAAAAGCATATCCACAATATCATTTTGTCGTGTCGTGATCAATATATCAATAAATTGGGTAAATGCATTTGGACCACGATGTAGAAGCTTCATACAATAGTCTAATGATGGAGAATCAGTTTTCATTATATCGACAAGCATTCCTCGAGAAAATATCTTCCTTTGAATAGACAACTCTAGAAAATCATCATCTAGAATCAAACGTTTTTCCATAAGAACTAGATTCCTCATGATTCGCTCTTTCTCGAATCTATCCATTTTTTTAGTCCTAACTCTCTCACGATCAACTTCAGACTAATCAGAATTTCTTTTTTCTACTCTAGAAAATATACGCTTGTCTACTATAGAAGAAAAAAAAAATACCATTGATTTAGAAACATTTTTATTGAACATAATTACAATAATAATATTCACTGATGCATTTTGTTCTCATCAATATATTTCGATAGGACATCTAATGCTGACCGAAGTTTATTTATATGGAGAATATTCACTTTTCCAGCAAAACATAGTTGCTCCTCCTGCTTAAATTTGCTTAATGATATCACGTATCTCGCATACATAATGTCCCATTCAAGACATAGTCTACAACCAGCGGTTATTTCCACAGCTACATTAGGTACTCGTATATCGTTGCTGCTGCTGCTGTCGGTTCCATCATTAATCTCCAATAGTGTAAATGCACCACTCATTTTTTATCCACTAATATCCTTTCAAATAAACTATTCTCTTTGAATTCAATTCTCTTACTAATATGAAATACAATGAAAATTACTCCTTATATCCGAATCCTACTACTAATCAAGTAGTTAGTGTGACCGTCACTCTCTCTCTCTGGTTGTCCTCCAAAAATGGGTGTCATAATAGAAAACCCGTCTGGTAAGGTAAGTATCGTTCATTGTAATAGGCAAATGACCATGGTAACCCAATTACTTGAAAACTTACACACATATCCATGCCTCAGGCGTAGGTTTGCGTTTAGGTTTTCAACGAATTGGGTGCTTACTACTAGTGTCCTCCTCAAAAATATTTTTTCTATCTGGAAATCAACTACGCTTAACAAAATGGCTATCTCAAAATTTTGATTGGATGTTGTTTGAGGAATGATGGGCTTGGGGGGGGGGGCTAGTTGCCCTCCAATCGCTTTCGACTATTAAAAAGGGTACTAGCCCTTCGAATTTCCAATCGAATGAGCCTGTTTTGAAGCTTCTACGACCACGCCTTCTATATAAAACCTTATGTCCCCCCAGGGCATAACTTAAAACCCTGGCCCTGAGGGTTGTGGGGAAGTGTCCTCCTCGAAAACACATTTTCTATCCGGAAATCAACTACGCTGAACAAAATGGCTATCTCGAGATTTTGATTGGATGGGTTTGGGGAATGATTGGGGCAGGGGGGGCGAGTTGCCCTCCAATCACTTTCGACTATTAAAAAGGGCCCTAGAAATCTCGATTTCCCAATTGAATGAGCCCCTTTTTGAAGTCTCTACGACGACCCCTTCTATATGAAGTGCCCTGCTCTAAAGGAAAAAAATAATAAAGGGTACATTGTGCCAACATTGTTGTTATATGCCTTCAGGGCTTAACTTAAAACCGTTGCCCCGAGGGTTGTGGGGGAGTGTCCTCCTCAAAAAAGATATTTTCTATCTGGAAATCAACTACGCTGAAAAAAATGGCTATCACAAAATTTTGATTGGATGTGTTTGGGGAATGATTGGCGTGGGGGGGGGGTGGCTAGTTGCCCTCCAATCACTTTCGACTATTGAAAAGGAAACTAGACACTCCAATTTCCAATCGAATGGGCCCTTTTCGAAGTTTCTGCGACAGCTCCTTCGATACGAAGGGCCCGGGTATGGAGAAAAAAAAAACACATTGTGCCCACATCGTTCTTTACTTAGGCAGCGCTAGCGCGCTGCGTATGATTTCTGTTCGTTTTGGGTTTCCTTTATTTATCGATGCTGATTTGTGGTAGTTTTTTTTCACGCTTGGTAGATTATTTGATTTTATTTTTGCTATTTTTTTGGTTTAATGCAGTTCTTTGCTTTTCTTTGAAAAACTTTTTTATGGAAAACTTTTTTTAATTAATTTCTGTTCGTTTTATATTGACATAGTCTTTTCAGGGAAAAAGAAAAAAATAATACTTTAATCTTTTCTTTTCTTGTTTTAAGACTTTATAGTTATTTTTCAGCCTGCTATTTGTCTATCACAAAACTGCTATTTGTACGCTGGAGAATAGTCAGTCTTTTAAAAGAAAAAAAATCTTCAGCAATTTTCTAATTTTTTTAATACACCCTTTTATTTTGATGTTTTTAAAAATCTGGGAGAAAAAAATTCAGCAATTTCTAAAACATACACCCTTTTTTTAAAAATGGACACAAATAGTAGTGTTTAATTTAGTTTCATGCCTCCTCTAGTTGACCTGAAATAGAAAACTTGATACCATTCGCAAAAAAATCTGTTTACTTTATTCGATAGCTTGGATACACTTACGCTATTTTGAATTGGTTACATTTTAAGAGCAGAAGTAGCCCCAAAAGTTTGAACATAGTACCCTCAGTCGTTCTTGGGATGGCTGAGATGCCTTATTAGTAATTAGCATTAACACACTGCATTTTGATTTAATCTTAAGGCGACATTTATTTTTTTTAAATAATGGGCAAATGGGAGGGTGGGCGTGGGAGGGCGACTAATTGCCCTCCAATGACTTTCGACTATTAAAAAGGGCCTTACACGGGGTTACTTTGAACTAAAAGTACCTTTTTTTTTTTCTCCTTTATAACGGAATAAATTTTGTAAATGGTAACATAACAACCTACAAACACATTTCATATGTATTTCTGACCACTGAAGAGTGTGGAATTTACAGATTTTTTCTATCCCTTCCCACATGGCCATAATTTTTTTTCAAAATGGTGTTCAAAGTTACCCACACTTCGTCCAACTTTGAATGACGTTATTTTATTTTATGTACTGTTCATGTAGTTTCCTAATTTGTTCAAAGTTGGCCATGCTTTCGGTAAGTTTGAACAACCACTTATTTACAGACTTTTTTCTCCAAGATTCAATGTAAAAAAGGTCACTTATATTGAAAAAAATTAAAACAAAAAATACAGAAAATTAGACTAAGATCATGTCAAAAAACAGAACTTGCAGAAACATCCCAGAAAACTGGGGGCTAGAATTTGTGTTCTTTGCAAAGTTTTTTGTATGACTTTATCACTTCATGGTGCCCTGCAATTTGGAAGGGGCCGTGTCCTTTTTGAACGAGTTGTCCAGCGAAAACATATCTTTCTTCAACAACACTGACATCACCTTTCTTGGGCCAGTTGAAGTCAACATTGCTCACACGTTCCATAAATTTTAACTTTACCATCCCCTCATCTGGAAAGTCTTCTGTTCGCCCAATGTAGAAATCTTTCTCATAGAACACAGCATAGAAGTCAGACAGTTTAATTGGGAGACCTGAGTCCTTCTTACAAGTAGAATTGTCACCACCCTCATTTTCACTGTTCTGGTCTTCATCCCAACTAAGTTCACTGGAATCGTCGCACAGTTTTTCTGGCAAGTTTTCTGATGCGTCGTCAGATGAGCAGTCTAGATTCAGGACTTCTCGTAACTTTTTTTCCAGCTCCCTTTTCCTTTATTCTGCTTCATTTTAGCTTTGCCAGATCTCACTTCACTCGTCCTTGAATCCTCAAGATCTTCATCTTCTCTGTCGCTCGATTCAGCTGGTGATTTTCTGGGAGCCTTGTTAAGCTTTGTTCGCTTACGTGACACAGTACCAACAGTGACAAACCGCCTTTTTTCAAAGTAAGTTATGACAGAATCACCAACTGCCTCAAGGATTTCGTCATTTGATCGCCTATCGGGAATCTTTTCGATGCAGCGCTGTCTGTCAAAGCATGCTGTGAACCCATTTTGAAGGTTGACATTGTCATCTTTTGTCAGTTCATCCCGGAGGAGCTTCAATAGCTTCGGAAACACCTTCTTTCAGACTGAATCTTCGGCAGAGTTTTGCATCTTGTATTCTTCGAGGGTTCTTCTCCAGATTCGTTTAGTCAGCCCAAAGAATGAAGACTATTCTTTTCAATAGTCTATTTTATAAGATTTCAATAAAAAATTATATGCCCCCAGGGCATAACTTATAACCCTTGCCCTGAAGACTGTGGGGTGAGTGTCCTGCTCAAAAGTATAATTTCCTGAAGTTTGAACTGCGTGGAACAAAATGGCTATCTCAAAATCTTTATTGGATGTGTTTGGGAAAATGGTGGGCGTGAGAGGGGTATTAGTCGCTCTCCAATCACTTTCGACTATTAAAAAGGGCACTAGCCCTTTGAATTACCAATCGAAAGAGCCCCTTTTGAAGTTTCTACGACCACGCCTTCTATAAAAACCTTATATGCCCCCAGGGCATAACTTAAAACCCTTGCCCTGAGGGTTTTGAGGGAGTGCCCTCCTCAAAAATATATTTTCTATCTGTAAATCAACTACGCTGAACAAAATGGCTATCTCAAAATCTTTATTGGATGTGTTTATGGGAATGATGGGCGTGGGGCTAGTTGACCTCCAATCACTTTCAACTAATAAAAAGGACACTAGCCCTTTGAATTTCCAATGGAATGAGCCTGTTTGAAGTTTTCTGCGACAACACCTTCTATAAAAACCTAATATGCCCCCAGGGTATAACTTAAAACCCTTGCCCTGAGGGCTCTGGGGGAGTGTCCTCCTCAAAACATATTTTCTATCTGGAAATCAACTACGCTGAACAATGGGCTATATCAAAATTTTGATTGGATGTGTTTGGGGAAATGATGGGCGTGGGGGGGGCTAGTTGCCCTCCAATCACTTTCGACTATTAAAAAGGGCACTAACCCTTTGAGTTTCCAATCGAATGAGCCTGTTTTGAAGTTTCTACGACAACACCTTCGATAAAAACCTTATATGCCCCCAGGGCATAACTTAAAACCATTGCCCTGATGGTTGTGGGGGAGGATCCTTCTTAAAAACATATTTTCTATCTGGAAATCAACTACGCTGAACAAAATGGCTATCTCAAATTTTGATTGAATGTGTTTGGGGGAATGACGGGCGTGGGGATGGGGCTTGTTGCCCTCCGACCTCTTTCGACTATTAAAAAGGGCACTAGAACTCTAAATTTCTAATCGAATGAGCCCCTTTTGAAGTTTCTACAGCGACCCCTTCCATATGAAATGCCCTGCTCTAAAGGAAAAAATAATAAATAGTACATTGTGCCAACATCGTTCTTATATGCCATCAGGGCATAACTTAAAACCCTTGCCCCGAGGGTTGTGGGGGAGTGTCCCCCTCAAAAAAATATTTTCTATCTGGAAATCAAGTACGCTGAACAAAATGGCTATCTCAAAATTTTGATTGGATGTGTTTGGGGGAAGGATGAGCGTTGGGAGAGGGGCTATTTACCCTCCAATCACTTTCAACTATTAAAAAGGGCACTGGCCACTCCAATTTCCAATCGAATGAGCTCTTTTCGAAGTTTCTATGACAAGACCTTCGATACGAAGTGCCCGGGTATGGAAAAAAAAATAAACACATTGTGCCCAAATCGTTCTTTACTTAGGCAGAGCTAGCGTGCTGCCTAAGAAAAATGGAACTAGCCGTTTGTTTTTCCAATCGAATGAGCCCTTTTTGAAGGCTCTACGACAAAGCTTTTTATGTAAACCTTATATGCACCAAAGGCATAACTTGCCCTGCCTTGAGGGCTGTGGGGGCAGTATCCTCCTCCAAAAAGTAATTTCTTTTAGGAAGTCAACTACGCTGAACAAAATGGGTATCTCTAAATTTTGATTGGATGTGTTTGGGGGAAAAGGTGGTCGTGGAAGGGAAGTTAGTTGTCTTCCAATCACTTTCGACTGTTAAAAAGGACACTAGCCATTGCAATTTCCAATCGAATGAGCCCTTTTCGAAGTTTCTACGACAACTCCTTCGATACGAAGTGCCCTGGTATGGGAAAAAATCAAAATAAATAATAAATTGTGCCAACATCGTTCTTTACTTAGGCAGTGCTATTGCCTTGCCTAAGAAAAATCCCCCCTCTGCCACCTCTGCCACCAGAAACATCCCCCCTGAAAACGTCTGTATACTTCCCAATAACCAATAATATATGTAAACAATAGGCAAAGTTCATAACTTGCAGCTCTTCCCCCGAGGACTCTGAGGGGTTAAGTCATCCTCAAAGACATACTTATTATATTTTTCGACTATGCTGAACAAAATGGCTATCTCGGAATTTTTAATTGGGTGACTTTGAGGAAACAAATGAGCGGGGAGGGGGTCTGGCTACCCTCCAATATGTTTGGTCACTTTAAAGGGCACTAGAACTTTTGATTTCTGATCAAATGAACTCTCTCCCAATCTTCTACGATCATTGGTTCGATATGATCACCAGTGGGGAAAAAGAAACAAACAAAAAAAATAATCATAAGCAGCGCGCTAGCGCTGCCTAAGTAAAGAACGATGTGGGCATAATGTTTTTTTTTTTCTTCAGCCGGGCACTTCTTATCGAAGGAGTTGTCGTAATAACTTCGAAAAGGGCTCATTCGATTGGAAATTGGAGTGGCTAGTGCCCTTTTTAATAGTCGAAAGTAATTGGAAGGCAACTAGCCCCCCGTCCCCCCCCCCCCCCCCCCCCCCCCCCACAAATGGAGGTAGCCATTTTGTTCAAAGTAGTTGATTTCCAGATAGAAAATATGTTTTTGAGGACATTCCCCCACAACCGTCGGGGCAAGGGTTTTAAATTATTCCCTGAGGGCATATAAGAACGATGTTGGCAAAATGTACTATGTATTGTTTTTTTTTTCTTTAGAGCAAGGCACTTCATTTGGAAGGGGGTCGTCGTAGAAACTTCAAAAGGGGCTCATTTGATTGGAAATGGAAAGTTCTAGAGCCCTTTTTAATAGTCGAAAGTGATTGGAGGGCAACAACCCCCCCCCCCCCCCCACGCCCACCATTCCCCCAAACACATCCAAGCAAAATTTTGAGATAGCCATTTTGTTCAGCGTAGTTGATTTCCGGATAGAAAATACGTTTTGAGGAGGACATTCCCCCACAAACCTCAGGGCAAGGGTTTTAAGTTTTGCCCTGGGGGGCATATAAGGTATTTAAAGAAGGCGTTGTCGTAGAAACTTCAAAAAAGGCTCATTCGATTGGAATTTAAAGGGCTAGTACCCTTTTTAATAGTCGAAAGTGATTGCAGGGCAACTAGCGTCCCCCCCTCCCACGCCAATCATTTCCCCAAACACATCCAATCAAACCTTTGAGATAGACATTTTGCTCGGCGTAGTTGATTTCCAGATAGAAATATGTTTTTGAGGAGGACACTCCCCCACAGCCCTCAGGGCAAGGGTTTTAAGTTATGATGCCCTGGGGGCATATAAGGTTTTTTATAGAAGGCGTTGTCGTAGAAACTTCAAAAAAGGCTCATTCAATTGAAAATTCAAAGGGCCAGTGTCCTTTTTAAGAGTCGAATGTTATTGGAGGGCAACTAGCCCCCCCCCCACGCCCATAAAGTCCCCCAAACATATCCAATCAAAATTTTGAGATAGCCATTTTGTTCAGCATAGTTGATTTCCAGATAGAAAATATGTTTTTGAGGAGAACCCCCCCCCAAGGCCCTCAGGGCAAGGGTTTCAAGTAATGCCCTGGGGGCATATAAGGTTGTTTATTGAAAACTTGAAAAAGGGAGTCGTAGAAACTTGTCGTAGAAAACTTGAAAAAGGGCTCATTCGATTTGAAAGTAAAAGGGATAGTACTATTTTTAATAGTCGAAAGTGATTTGAGGGCAACTACCCCCCCCCCCCCTCTCACGCCCAACTTTCCCCAAACGCATCCAATCAGAATTTTAGATAGCCATTTTAAGCAAAGTAGTTGAAAGTTTTGGAAATTAGGTCTTTAAGGCTGACAACCCCTCCCCCGATAGTCCTCAGGGCAAGGGTTGTGAGTTATGCCCTAGGGCATATAAAGTTTTTATTGAGAACGTTGTCGAAGAAACTTCAAAAGGACTCATTTAATTGGAAATTGAAAGGGCTTGTGCCTTTTTTAATAGTTGAAAGTGATTGGATAGCGATTAACGCCCCTCTCACGCCCACCATTTTCCAAAACACATCTAATCAAAATTTTGAGATATCCATTTTGTTCAACGTAGTTGAAAGTTCTGGAAATTAGGTCTTTTAGGATGATAGCCCCCTCAGAGCCCTCAGTGCAAGGGTTGTAAGTTATGCCCTGGGGGCATATAAGGTTTATATAGAAAGTTGTTGCATAAATAATAGGCAGCACGATCGCACTGCCCAAGTAAAGAATGGGGACACTCGAGAACGAGACAAGAAACGGGGACTAAGTAGAGAGGAGGACACTCCCCCACAACCTTCAGGGCACGGGTTTTAAGTTCGAAGTGGTATGTATTATTTTTTTTTTTTTTTTTTTTGTTTAGACCAAGGCACTTCGTATCGAAGGAGTTGTTGTAGGAACTTCGAAAAGGGGTCATTCGATTGAAAATAGAAAGGGCTGATGCCCTTTTTAATAGTCGAAAGTGATTTGAGGGCAACTAATTCCCCTTCCACTCCCACCCTCCCACGCCAACCTTCCCATTTCTGCTCTTAAAACTTAACCAAATCAAAATAGGGTAAGTGTATCCAAGCTATCAAAGAAAGTAAACAGATTTTTTTTGGCGAATGGTATCAAGTTTTCCATTTCAGGTCAACTAGAGGAGTATGAAACTAAACTAATCAGCACTATTTGTGTCTAGATTTTTAAAAGGGTGTATGTTGTTAAAAATTGCTAAAAAAATTTCTCCAGCATACAAATAGCAGGCCAAACTATATAGTGTAAAAAACGAAAATATTTAAAGTATTATTTTCTTTTTCCCTGAAAAGACTGTGTCAATATAAAACGAACAGAAATTAATTTAAAAAACTTTTCCGCAAAAATATTTTTTCAAAGAAAAGTAAAGAACTCCATTAAACCCAAAAATAGCAAAGATAAAATCCAATAATCTACCAAGCGTGAAACTACCACAAATCAGCATCGCTAAATAAATGAAACCCAAAAAGAAAAGAAATTACAATAATTAACCGGGTCAAACTCAAAACAAGCAGAAATTAACATAAGTTGGGCGCAAAATCCCTCTGCCTTCCCAATACCAAAACAAAATTTGCACTTTACTGAAAAAAAAACAAATGAATGTGTATTTTCAGTGTAATATGTATATACTGATATTTAGTTATCAAAGTGTTAATATTATTTGATTTATTAAAGTAAAAACATTTACATTTTTTCAGTAAAGTACAAAGTTTGTTCTGGCCTTGGGAAGGCATAGGGTTTTGCGCCCAACTTATGTCAATTTCTGCTTGTTTTGAGTTTCATTTATTTAGCGATGCTGATTTGTGGTAGTTTCACGCTTGGTAGATTATTTGGTTTTATTTTTGCTAATTTTTTGTTTAATGGAGTTCTTTACTTTTCTTTGAAAAACTTATTTTGTGGAAAAAGTTTTTTAAATTAATAATAGTAAACACACATAATATAAAATTAATATAAAATAGTTAAAATTGCGTTAAAATAATAGTTAATTAATAGTTTAGTAACTAATTAATAGTTAAAATTAATATAAAATTACTATATTAATAGTTACTATTTTATATTACTATTTTATATTATATTGTAATTATGCAAAAAATGCATAATTACACATTTTTGTACATAGGCGTTTGAAACCTCTAGAATAGGGTTCTTTGGTATACTGAATCTGATGGAGTGATTTTCACTAAAACCACTTGATCTTTTGGGGTGTTTCCCCCCTTTTTCTAAAATTGGGCAAATTATCTCAGGCTCGTAACTTTTGGCGGGTACCGTTAAATGTGAAATGAATTTTTTTTACGTTTTGAATAAGCATCAAAATTCAATTCTTTTGATTTATTTATTGTTATTCAAGACTGCTTCTTCCAGTTTCAGTTACTTTTGAGCGGCATCGCTCCTTTCAAACAGTTCGTTACCACGAATTGTTTGAAAGGTGACTGAAGTTTCGGTTCTTGTTTCTGGTTGATGATCAAATTGAACGTCACCGATATAGTTCAAAGGAGGTTATTTACAGATTCATCGAAAATGAGGCATAAAGCTGTCAATTTTCATCAGGCAAGCCAGTTTGCACCTGTAGAAGTTTAACGATCAGTGTTGAGAAATGCCAAGTATGGGTAGATCATTTGCAGTGATTTCACAGCTATATTGATCTTTTTTGTGGACAAGGCTGATGCTCTAAGTTTCTTTGTCTTATTTTTAATACAGTCGTGGTTAGTGTTGACATTGAGCCCAAAAAAGGGCCGAAATGACAAGTTGAAACTTTAAGCGGTTACCTAGAAGATCTTAAACGGTTTATTTCATCAAAAAAAAAAAAAGAATTACGCCCTCTGTAAGTTGAATTAGGTACAATAATGGAATTCGTCCAAGTCATTGTTCTAGAAGGCAATCGTTTAAAATGCATTTGCTAAATTTTTTCCAGTTTTGTTTGAAACCGAGTTGAAACAGCAGATTTTTGTTGGTTCATATATATCCGTAAACTTAAGAAGGATATTGACTTTGAAAATAGCATGACAACGACGGGAAATGAAGCTTGGGTTGAATGAATGACTTTATTCAGTGATTAAACCCGTACAGAGTATTTCACTATCTAATCTACAAAATATAGCATAAAATATCAAAAACTGAGAATCACAAGCAAAATACTAAACACCACACAGAAATAAGGAAAAGGAAAAACAAAAAATTGACAACAATTATTAGCAAATAATAGTAATTAAATGAAGGGAGAAAAAAAATATATATATATATACAATATCTAGTCTCTTTGTTCGGTTCAAGCATTCCAAAACGGCATACCGAGCCTCTTTGATGAACCAGATAACATTAATATTAAAATTATTAGAGTAAGAAAAACCTTGTAATTTACATTGCATTTCAGTTCTTTCCTTTTCAAAGAATTTACACTCAAACAGATAATGATATAAAGTCTCCTCGTCACCACAATCACAATTGGAACAATTACTTTTATTAATTCTACATAAAAATGAATTTAATTTACAGTGACCAGTTACAATTTATGTCAGTTTATAGTAATATTTGTGACTTGAAGAAGGTCAATATGATCAGTAAAAAAACGGAAGGGTCCAGGGCTTAAAAGCTTGGCAAAATAGCTCATACCATTTCATATATAGGTTTTTACGTATGGTTTTCCGGATTTCATTTAAATTGTTAGAAGTAGAAAGGGAATTACCGAATACAGAATTTACTTGCGAGTCCGTATAATGTGAATGATCATTTAAATTATAGTTATATAAGTTATTGAGGGGTGGCCAGTAATCAACCTACCTCTCTTTAGATATCTGGTGAGAGATATCTCTTTGGCTCTAAAATTGATAGGAAGGCATCCTGCTAAAGCCGTTAGTGTCTCAGTTTTAGCGGATAAAAAAGCTTTGGAAATCAAAACCATAGAAATTCTTTGGACAGATACTAACTTTTTTACAAGTTTTTTTTTTATTCAGCGCTGACAGCCATACGGGTATTGCATACAAAATGGTGGATTCAATAGCAGCTTTGAATAAATTTCTTAGGACAAATGGTTTAAGACCCCAAGTGGTTCTGGCGGCACATAACAATTTTGATGAATATTGTTTTGCGACTTTTATTTTACTTTCAACATGATCATTCCATAGTAATTTTCTATCAAGAATTACTTCAAGTATCTCACTTTATCGCTTATTGGTATTCTATGGCTTAAAAACCGAAGATTAATCTGTGGGATTTCTCTTTTCTTCGTAAAGATGATAGCTTCGCATTTATTAACATCGAAATTTAATTTATTTTCATCAGCCCAATTTTCTTATAGTCTAAATATCTTTTTGCAGTATGATTTAGGAAATTGGCATCTTTAGAAGACACTGTTATACAAATATCATGAGCATACGCTTGTATTGTACAGCCTGTCGGTAACTCTGAACGAAGCAAATCATCCACATTAATAGACCATAAGAACGGAGAGAGTATGCTTCCTTGTGGACAAGATTTTTGAAGGATACGAGTTATATTATCAGCTTTGTCACCATAAGAAACTGATCGATCTGATAGATAACTTTTAATCAACATAACTAGAGGAGTTGGACTGCTTCATGACTGGTAAAATATATTTCCTTCTCTTATATGTGGACTTTCCACTGAAAAATCTAGGCCCAGCTAACAAAGAGCGGAAGGAAATCTTCCACCAAGACATCAAAGATATGAACTACTACTGCTACTATTAACAACCCCCTGCAGTGCCAAGCCGCATGAGGCCAACACAGCTACGCAAATTTCCCCTCTATCTCAATCTTTTTAAGGCTTCCCTCTTTACACCCTTCCAGGAAGTACCCATATCCTTTCAATCTTTCCTTAAAACAATCTGCCACCTCTTTCGGAGACGATCTACTTTTCCTTTGGCTCGAGGACGGTTGGCTGACAAAGGAAATCTTTGGCTATTTGCCATCCTTCATCAGCAGAATGTGTCCTAGCCACCTTAGCCTTTCTCTCATTGTAGCCCTCTAAAAATTCATTCATTTTGGCAATATTTTCATCCGGGATGCTTACATCATCTGTGTAATCTAATTCAAGGAGAAGGATACTTTCCCATTAGATTCGGTGTTTTCTCATTGCCTTGGCTGTACTTTTTAGGACAAATTCCTTAAAAATGAGCCATATAAATGGGGATAGAACGCAACCTTGCTTAACTCCTAATTTGATACGAAACTAGTTACGGTACTAACTTCATTCCCTACCTTAACCGCACGAATATTATTCTTCTACATACCACTGATTACTTTAATGGGTTTATCTGGTATATCATACATGAATAGGACCTTCACTAAAGCTCAAACCCTTCCTCAAAATATATAAAACTGAAGACTAAATGCGTTTGATTACTCAGGGACTTCATATTTATTAATATAAAAGATAAAATTTGGTCCACGCATCCTATAATCTTCATAAAACTACACTGCACTTTCTGAAAATTTAACTGCAGCATCTCTAAATCTAAAAAGTATGATTATACTAAACTATTTGATTCCTACAAAAACCAGGCTAATGCCACAGTCACTCTTATTACCTTTCTTATAGAGGGGCTTAATAAAAGTTTTCCTAAAATCGTTACGTTCTTCCCCATTTAAAAAAACTATATTCATAATCTTCAGTAACCTATCTCTAATGTTATGAGTACAATATTTAAAAATCCCATTTACCACACTATTAGCACATGGGACCTTATTATCTATTAATCCCTTTAGTACTATCACTAATTTCTTCCTCATAAAATAAACCTTTTTTCACGACCAAACTGTCAAAAACTTTTTCATTCTTTTCCACGTTTCTTCTTGTAACTTTATCCCGGTTTAGAACATTCTAAAAAAGGTTTCTGCCCATCTTTCTTTCACTCTTTTCTGAACACTAATTTTGGCCCCGTTCTTATCTTTAACTGGGACAAGTCCAGATTGACTACTCCCTCTCAATATATTAAACATGCCAGTACAATATTTTACGTATAGCTGCATCATCCAGATCCTCTGCAATTTTATCCATTGCCTCCACTTCACACCTCCTTAGTTCATATTTTAATGCTTTCTCCACTTTCTTTACATCCTGTTATTTCCACATGATCCATGACTCAAGTAATTCTTATACAAACCTGTCCTCCTCTCTCTTAAATATATACAGCATTTTCACTTCTTCCTAGCTTCGTTTCTAATTTCTTCTTTAAGACACCATCAGTGATTTAACAAACTATTTTCCTAAAATTATTCCATTATTCTTCTACATTGTCAAATTTTAAGATCTCCAGTTTGATATTCAACTGAACCCGGAATGTTTCTCTCAGATTCTTATCCTGGAGCCTACCAACGCTATAACTTCTCGGAAGGTGTTTACCCTTTCTAAATTCACCTTTTAATTAAACCTAGACACTACTAGATGGTGATCTTTACTTTTACCATCAATGAAAGCACCCTTATATATCCTAGTATTTTGTATCGATTCTGGCAGTCTTTGGCTTGCATTAACATAGTCCATAAGGTTAGCTGCCTTGCCATCATGTGAAAACCCTGTTAACTTATGAGCTATTTTATAGCCAAATACTGTGTTGGTTAGAACTAGATTGTTATGACTACAAAATTGCTGTAGTCTGTAACCATAACTGCTTTCTTTTCCTATACCAAATTTACCTAGGCTAGGGCACCATCTATCCCCATTTCTACCGACCGGAGCATTAAAATCCCTTAATAAAAATGCCAAATTTATAACTGGGACTCTATCTATTTATCCCTGTTGCTGTAATTAAAATTTATCTGAGTCATTACTATCTCCCTCAGTCGGTTCTACAGGGGCATATACTACTAAGATTGAAGCCCTGCAACTTTTAGTTATAAAATGAGTGACTGGCATTCTATTATCAAGACCTTCAAAGCCTAAACAATACTTAAGAGCTTCCTTATTGGTCATGGGTTCTACTCACTGCCTATGCAACCCCTCCTTTTTACCTGTCTAGATAATTTGCATATCACCTAATTTCAAGTTTCCTATCACTGGGATATGAGCTTCTGAATGTTCTAATGAGTCCAGCTCAAAGCGTCTGAATTCATCAGTCAAAATGTCGATACGATAATTTTTTTTCAAACATTTAACATTCCAAGTTACAATTTTAATATTCTTTAAATCATAGAAATTATTAAGGCCTCAGGAAAAGCAACATTCCCAGAACTATTGCAGGAAGGGGACTAACACATCTTCTAAAGTCTGCAAAAAGCACTTAGGCCAGCCTAGACACAGACAATAAGAAGTTCCTGCGGCATCCAGTTGAATGGACGTTTTGTGCAATCCTTGGCCCATCTTGGGCACATCATGATTTTCCGTACTTGGAAAAATTCTTCTATCAACAAGAGTCGAAATCCTGCTCAGTTAAAATATAGCTAGTTTTCCATAGCTAGTCAAATCAGTCATAGTAAGTCATTCTCAAGAACTATATCATTATTAACCAAAAACTATGCTTGGATTTGTGTGACTGTTATCATTTGGAAGGTTGAATTTAAAATCCATGCCGTATCTGATATACCACGTGAACCAGGGGCGGATCCAGGATTTTTTTTTAAGGGAGGAGGCGCAAAATAGGTTGATCCGAGAAAAAAAAATTTTTTGGGGGGGACGCAAAATAGGTTGAGCAGATAAACTTGTGTTAGGAGCAAGTTTAATTAACGCAAACTTGAGTTAATTAAGTAAATTACACTTCTTTAGACTACGCTAGGGGGCGCCCCCCCCCTCGCCCCCTCCTGATCCACCACTGACGTGAACCAAGTCCATTTCTGTTATAGAATTTCTTAAAAACCATGTCTGACTTTCTTGAAAAAGTAAGACTAGTTACAAAGTTTTCCGTGAACAAACCAATTCAAACCTACCTTAAAAGTGTGATTTTATTTGCATGATATCTTCCTTTTTTGTTGGAACAAACATTTCCCGGAAAATAATCAAAGGTAAAGAATAGGGTATTGGATTTCAAAATCGGTGGTACTGATCCCCATTTCACGGCCCTTTAGCCAGGAAGTGCACTGGGAGACTGGGGGCAGCCATCCTGTGTTTTCACACACCCTTCCTGTTTAAATTCTCCAGATTTCTCCAGGTACCCATTTAAAGCTGTTTCGACTCTGGCTGAGATTACAGTTACAACACTGACTCCCGTTCAGACCAAATAACCATCGACAGCAGGACTCGAGGCCCTGTCCTCCCATACAAAGGGTCTCAAATCTAGCACACTAACCACTCGGCTAGGTCGGTGATTAAATAATCAAGCTTCTTAATAACAAATGAGTTTTTTAGAACCTAACTGGACTTCTGAATTAAAATACCAATTTTATGGATAAATAGATATATATTGGCAAATTCAATTTTTGGCTTCTTTTTTTGCGAGATTCTATGATAAACGATTTCAATATGCACATCCCGGAAAAGATGACTATTTTGGGGTGACTTTTTAGTCCATCGACTACAATGAAGTATGAATATTTAATAATCTACAATTAAAATTGTACGAGGGTCAAAATAAGTTCTTCCTGTTTACAGCTACATGCTAGGAGCACCAATTGGAGAATGGGGTAATTGCTCCACTAGATTCCCCCTCCCAGTTTGAACGATACCTTTTTATATATTTAAATTGAGAATTTTCTTTGTATGGTGTTTTCATTGTTAAAATGGAAAATAGAAAAAATGGAATAAACAAAAATGGAATCCCAAAGATTTGTAAAAAATACATTTTGTACCCCTTTCCAGCATTTTTGTTAGGTGTCTCCCATGATAGATACCACTAAATACCCATCAATAAGGCTCATATGAAGCAACTGTAAATTAGTCCCAATACACAATTTTTTTTTTCTGTTCAGAGCTTGGAAGTTGTTTGCCTCATATTTAGAGGGACGGCAAGAGGGGCTCAAATACAAAAAAGCAAAAACAAGCATGGAAAATATGGGAACACTTGATAAACTCGTACATATCTAGACATTTCGAGTGGGGTGCCAGGCTCAAGACTACATTTTACATATGTGCCAGATCTGACCTACTCTCTTATGGTCAGAGGTGCATATAATGTTTTGACGCTTCCGCTTCCAGCAGCTGCAAATCTACATTGACATCTTAGTATCACATCTACGTATTTCAATTTTAGAAAATTAAACTCGATATCTATGTCGAAAAATGATAACGTAAAATAATATTTTTTTCATTGTTGCAAGAAAACTTTCTTAAAAAATATTCTAATATTAAGTTTTTTAGAAACTGTCGTAGCTCAGAATTGTCCTGGCTCTGTAGCAAAAAATCTACTTTAGGGCATTTTCCTCGCAAAAATTCATTTCTACAGCAGGTATGGTATGTATTTCTGAGTTCATGTTAGCCATTAGCAACAATCTCTGAAAGATGACATATTTTCAAATATTTTTCTTTTTGGCGATCCATCTGGGACCAAAAAAAATGGAAATAGTCCCGGAAAAAAGTAGGAAGAGGTCGTAAGGAAGGATTTAAGGAGGTTGGAACTTCTTGGGAGGGAAATTGAGTTAAGCTTATATATATATATATATATATATATATATATATATATATATATATATATATATATATATATATATATATATATATATATATATAATATATATATATATATATATATATATATATATATATATATATATATATATATATATATATATATATATATATAATATATATATATATATATATATATATATATATATATATATATATATATATTACGGTGAAGGAAGGTTGTTGGAAGCTGTGTTGTTCCTAAGGCAGCTTAGTGCTGCAGTGAGTTCTTAGTAGTAGTATTAGTAGTAATTAGCGACTATTCCATTTTTTTTTAGGAGAGCTATAATTGTGTACGTATATTTTTTTTTCTCGAAAACGGTATAATAATATTTTTTGACTTGAAAATATGATGTAGATAGGTCACGACTTTGGCCTAATTTGTTTTTTTTCAGGAATGATCGCATCGAACATTTTCTTTTATTTATGATGTCATGGGAAATTATACTAGATGACGCACATAACAAACTTACCACAAATTGAATATAGCGAGAAATCCGACACAAATCACTCAAGGTGATTTCAAGCCATCATCATATGGCCAAATGTATTTTTATAATCCTACAAAACTGTTGACTAGTTTTAAATTAACGTGTTATATACATAAAGGAATCAGCACTACGAAAAACCAAGGACGTTGTCAAATCAGGATTTTAAAACGGTATTGAAGCACACTGAGATCTGTAGTTAGAAAGCATACGACAATAAACACCACGGAAATTGCAAATGAAATTGATGCACAGGAAAATCTACGGTTAGAAGACAAGTGATAACGAGAATCATAACGAATCACAAACGAAAATGATGCACAACAAAATTTGCAGTTAGAAGACAAAGGACAGCGAGCATTAATAATTGTTAATCATTCAGTAATTGAGAATTTTTTAACTCCAAGATAACCATAATGATTTCTTCGATAAAGTCATCTCTGGAAGTATTTCAAAAAAATTTTCAATAAAAAAATATGCATGTCGATCTTGAACAGGAGGCGTTCCCGAAGTATATCCTTCAACTGAAAGATGAAAATTTCCCTAAAAATGACCTGAATGGAATCGAATTACATGAAAATGTAATTTCCAATGGTAATTTAATTGAAGAAGTGTCGAAAATCGTCCTGCAAATCAGATTTACAATGGAATGAGAGGACGCGTTATTTTATCATAGATCAACAAAGAAAGGATAAAACTAATGCTGAGATTGTCAAAGTTTATGATTCTGGGAAGAATAAACAGGAAGGGGAAATTGATTTCACGTCAGAATTTCTTAATTTAATTGAAATTGCAGATTTGCCACTTCATGACCTAAATTTGAAGTATAATACGATAATTTTGCTCTTATGTAATTTAGATATTTCAGAAGATATATACAAGGGAAGACGTCCCGCTCGCTAATTAGTTCCACAAACGAAACTGAAACTTGAACTCATGTTTCGCTTTAGCTGTATTTCACATAAGCGACGATCGAATAGAAAATAGTCATACTATTTTTAGCTTCAATGTAGCTGGACAAGTATATCACAAAATGAAAAACGTCAACACACATCTGACACACACCACCCAAGGTGATTCCGAACCACCATCATATGGCCAAATGTTCTGTTTAGACCTCGAAAATACTAGCGATCGGTTTTGAATTAATGTGTTGAATATGATGTGAAGGAGAGAAAATTATGAGAAAAACAAGAACGCTGTTAAATCAAGAGTTAAAAAAAAGAAATAAAGCTCAAGGAAACCTGTGGTTAGGAAAAATGCAACAGCAAGCATCAAAACGAATGGTAAATGAAAATGATGCACAACAAAACCATTGATTAGAAGACATCTGGCAAACGAGTGTTAATAATTGACAATCATTGAATTAATGAACAATTGAGTTGCATAATTGAATACCGTTCTACCCGGAGCAACCATAGTAAAACACGCGTTCTGTCGATAAAACAAATTAATCTCTGGAAGTATTTCAAAATTTGTTTGTTAAAAAAAATATGCGTGTCGATCCTGAGCAGGAAGCAATGTCAAAATGTATTTCAGAACCGGGAAAAGAAAATTTTCGAACAAATGATTTCAACCACATCGAATTATCTGAAAATAATGTTCTTAGTGGAAAAATTTAATTGAAGATGTATTTGAGAATTATCTTGCAAATCAAAATTACACTGGAATGAAGGAACACATTGTTCTATCACTGCTAAAAAAAAATAATAATAAGAAAGTAAAATTAATGCTGAGGTCGCCAGTTGGCTCAAAGGAGGATGTAAATCCTATCAAAATTATGATTCTACGAAGGATAAACAGGAAGGATAAATTGAACTCACGCCAGACATTCTTGATTCAATTTATTTTGCTGATTTGTCACCCCATGACTTAAAGCTAATGAATAAAATGATAATTGTGCTTATGTGTCATTTGGATACTTCAGAGGTATTTTGCAATGGAGGACGCCTGGTTGTTACTGAGTAATGTAACAACGTAATTAAAGGAAAAAAAAATACAGGAAAAAAGGCTGGAAAAAAAGTTTACTTTAATCTACGTTTAGGAGACAAGCGATAGCAAGATTCACATATATACAGGCCTGTCTCTTGCCGAGTACCAGGGACCGAGCAAATATCGGTGTCCTGGTACTTATTATCTGTTTAAGCTATTCACTTACTAATAACTACCAATCTAGTCGACTCCCACTGAAAAGAATCTTTATGCATTAAGCAATCCTAACTAGAAAGATACAAGCAAGCCGGGTCGTTTTCGAAATGTTTTCAGGGGGGTGAGATTACAAAAGGATTTTTTGCTTCGAGGGGGTTACAAAAAAACATCAAAAAAACACATAAAAAATTTGTTTATGTTCATTTTTGTTACGTTTTTACGAGTTAGAAAAACATTTCGGGGGAGGGGTTCAAAACTCCTAACCTCCCTGTGGATACGGCTTTTATTAAATCAAAGCTTGCTTGAAGCAAGCTTTGATTTAATTTAGTCTAAACTTCAGTGCCATAGTCAAATATTCTAGCATACTATAATCTACCGACTATCGGGGTATAAGAATTTTTTTGACTTTAAATAAAAATAGTTTAATTTGCAGTCCACTAGAATAGATAAACTTTATACCACTTTTCAAAGTTTACGCATTGATCGATTTTGAAAATGTACAACTATCACAAATATCGTCGTATGACGTTTAGTTGCTCGAAAGAAGATGTTGACAGTGTATCAAAATTTCAAACTCCTTAGACTTGCATTTTACTGTTTTATTCTAACGATAGTAGCCTTAACGTTACTTTATCAAAAAAGGCTGCTAGATTCTGAAATTTGTGAAAGTAAACATATATTCACAGCACCTCTGTAAATAAGAACGATAATAGAAAAAAATGATGCTTAGTAGAGACGTTAGATGGGGGGGGGGGGCAGCGGCAGGGGGAAAGTCTCTACTTAGATATTAATCTTCTCCCGTCTAGACTTTGAAAACTATCTTTTTTTAGTATTTTAATTAAAAAATCCTTTTTTAGTATTTTTACTTAAAGAAAAGATTCGAAATACAACTAAATCACGACCCTAGAACTTTAAAACACCCTTTTTAGTTAATTTCATTGAATTAAGTTTTTTCAAGTATTTTTACTTAAAAAATCTAGAAAACACTAAATTATCCCCTAGACTAAAAAACAATTGTCACCCTGCATTGTTGTGAATTAACACACCCTGATTAGAGAGTAAATGGTGAGGACAAAGGACTGAGAAATAAAGGGGGTTAATTAGGCCAAAAGTTTCTACCGATTGTATGGGTAGCGGAACTTAGGTTGACAAGGTGAAAGTGTCAAGACATGGGAATCATAGGCAGCGCGGTAGCGCTGCCTAAGTAAAGAACGATGTGGGCACAATGTGTTTTTTTTCTCCATACCCGGGCACTTCGTATCGAAGGAGTTTGTCGTAGAAACTTCGAAAAGGGCTCACTCGATTGGAAATTGGAGTGGCTAGTGGCCTTTTTTATAGTCGAAAGTGATTGGAGGGCAACTAGCCCCCCTCCCCACCCATCATTCATCAAAACACATCCGATCAAAATTTTTAGATAGCTATTTTGTTCAGCGTAGTTGATTTCCAGATAGAAAATATGTTTTTGAGGAGGAAGCACCCCCACAAACCTCGGGGCAAGGGTTTTAAGTTATGCCCTGAGGGCATATAAGAACGATGTTGGCACAATATACTATTTATTATTTTTTTTCCTTTAGGACATGGCACTTCATATGCAAGGGGTCGTCGTAGAAACTTCAAAAAGGGGCTCATTCGATTAGAAATTGAGAGTTCTAGTGCCCTTCTCAATAGTCGAAAGTGATTGGAGGGCAACTAGCCCCCCCCCCCGCTCCCATCATTCCCCCAAAGACATCCAATCAACATACAATGCCCCCATACATCCTGGGGCATATAAGGTTTTTTATAGTAGGCGTTGTCGTAGAAACTTCAAAACAGGCTTATTCGATTGGAAATTCGAAGGGCTAATACACTTTTTAATAGTTGAAAGTGATTGGAGGGCAACTAGCCCCCCTCCCCCATACCAATCATTCCCCCCAAACACATCCAATCAAAATTTTGAGATAGCCATTTTGTTCAGCGTAGTTGATTTCCACATAGAAAAAAAGTTTTTGAGGAGGACACTTCCCCACAACCCTCAGGGCAAGGGTTTTTAATTATGCCCTGGGGGCATATAATGTTTTTATAGAAGGCGTTGTCGTAGAAACTTCAAAAAAGGCTCATTCGATTGGAAAATCAAAGGGTTAGTGCCCTTTTTAATAGTCAAAAGTGATTGGAGGGCAACTATCCCCCCCCCACGCCAATCATTTCCAAACACATCCAATCAAAGTTTGAGATAACCATTTTGTTCAGCTTAGTTGATTTCCAAATAGAAAATATGTTTTTGAGGAGGACACTCCCCCAGAGTCCTCAGAGAAGGGGTTTTAAGTTATGCCCTGGGGGCATATAAGGTTTTTAAAGAAGGCGTTGTCGTAGAATCTTCAAAAAAAGCTCATTCGATTGGAAATTCAAAGGGCTAGTGCCCTTTTTAATAATTGAAAGTGATTGGAGGGCAATTAGCCTCCCCACGCCCATCATTCCCCCAAACACATCCAATAAAAATTGTGATATAGCCACTTTGTTCAGCGTAGTTGATTTCCAGATCAAAAATATATTTTTTGAGGAGGACACTCCCCCACAACCCTTGGGGCAAGGATTATAAGTTATGCCCTGGGGGCATATAAGGTTTTATTTGTAATCTTTGTCGTAGAAGCTGGAAAAGGGGCTCATTCGATTTGAAATTCAAAGGGATAGCACCCTTTTGAATAGTCGACAGTGATTTGAGGGCAATTAACCCCCCTCTCTCACGCCCACTTTTTTCCCCAAACACATCCAATCAAAATTTTTAGATAACCATTTTATTCAACGTAGTTGAAAGTTTTGGAAATTAGGTCTTTAAGGATGGCAACCCCTTCCCCCAAGCCCTCAGGGCAAGGGTTGTAAGTTATGCCCTGGGGCATATGAAAGTTTTAATTGAAAGCTTTGTCATAGAAACTTCAAAAAAGGCTCATTCGATTGGAAAATCAAAGGGTTAGTCCCTTTTTTAATAGTCGAAAGTGACTGGAGGGCAACTAGCCCCCCCCCACGCCAATCATTTCCCAAACACATCCAATCAAAGTTTTAAGATGGCCATTTTTTTTCAGCGTAGTTGATTTCCAATTAGAAAATATGTTTTTGAGGAGGACACTCTCCCAGAGCCCTCAGGGAAAGGGTTTTAAGTTATGCCCTGGGGGCATATAAGGTTTTAAAGAAGGCGTTGTCGTATAATCTTCAAAAAAACTCATTCGATTGGAAATTCAAAGGGCTAGTGCCCTTTTTAATGATTGAAAGTGATTGGAGGGCAATTAGCCCCCCCCCCTGCGCCCATCATTCCCCCCAAACACATCCAATAAAAATTTTGATATAGCCATTTTGTTCAGCGTTGTTGATTTCCAGATAAAAAATATATTTTTGAGGAGGAAACTGCCCCACAACCCTCAGGGCAAGAATTATATGTAATGCCCTGGGGGCATATAAGGTTTTTATTGTAATCTTGTCGTAGAAGCTGGAAAAGGGGCTCATTCGATTTGAAATTCAAAGGAATAGCACCCTTTTTAATAGTCGACAGTGATTTGAGGGCAGCTAACCCCCTCTCACGCCCACCTTTTTCCCCAAACACATCCAATCAAAAATTTTTAGATTGCCATTTTATTCAACTTAGTTGAAAGTTTTGGAAATTAGTTCTTTAAGGATGGCAACCCCTTCCCCCACAGCCCTCATGGCAAGGGTTGTAAGTTATGCCCTGGGGCATATAAACTTTTTATTGAAAGCGTTGTCGTAGAAACTTCAAAAGGGCTCATTCAAGTGGAAATTGAAAGGGCTAGTGCTTTTTTAATAGTTGAAAGTGATTGGATAGTGACTAACGCCCTCTGAAGCCCATCATTTTCCAAAACAAATCCAATCAAAATTTTGAGATATCCATTTTGTTCAACGTGGTTGAACGTTCTTGAAATTAGGTCTCTTAGGATGTTAACCCCCTCGGAGCCCTCAGTGCAAATGTTGTAAGTTATGCCCTGGGGGCATATAAGGTTTATATGGAAAGTTGTTGTATCAATCATAGGCCTAAGTAAAGAACGGGGACACTGAGAACGAGACAAGAAACAGAGACTAAGTAAAGAGGAGGACACTCCCCCACAACCCTCAGGGCATGGGTTTTAAGTTATGCCCTGGGGGCATATAAGAACGATGTTGGCACAATGTATTATTTATTAATTTTTTCCTTTAGAGAAGGGCACTATCTATCGAAGAAGTTGTCGTAGAAACATCAAAAAGCGCTCATTCAAAAGGAAATTGGAGTGGCTTGTGCCCTTTTTAATAGTCGAAAGTGATTAGAAAGCGATTAACACCCCTTCCACGCCCAACAATTCCCGTAACACATCCAATCAAAATTTCGAGATAGCCATTTTGTTCAGCGTAGTTGATTTCCAGATAGAAATTATGCTTTTGAGGACAGTCCCCCACAGCCCTTAGGGCAAGGGTTGTAAGTTATGCCCTGGGGGCATATAAGGTTTTTTATAGAAGGCGTAGAAACTTTAAAAAGGCTTATTCAATTTGGAGATTCAAAGGACTAGTGCCCTTTTTAATAGTCGGAAGTGATTAGAGGGCAACTATCCCGCCTCTCACACCCACCTTTTCCCCAAACACCAATCTAATCAAAACTGTGATATAGCCATTTTATTCAACGTATTTTTAAGTATACCTTTGAGCAGGACACTCCCCAACTGTCTTCAGGGCAAGTGTTATAACTTATGCCCTGGGGGCATATAAGATTTTTATTGAAATCTTTGTCGTAGAAACTTGAAAAAGGGCTCATTCTATTGGAAATTCAAAGGGCTAGTGCCCTTTCTAATAGTCAAAAAGTGATTTGAAGGCATCTAAATCCCCCTCTCACGCCCATCTTTTCTCCAAACACATCCAATCAATATTTTAGATAGTCCATTTTATTCAACGTATTTGAAAGTTTTGGAAATTAGTTCTTTAAAGATGACAACCCCTCCCCCTCCCCTCCCCACAGCCCTTAGGGCAAGGGTTGTAAGTTATGTCCTGGGGGCGTATGAAGTTTTTATTGAAAGCGTAGAAACTTCAAAAAAGGCTCATTCAACTGGAACTTGAAATGTCTAGTGCCTTTTTAATAGTTGAAAGTGATTGGAGAGTAACTAACGCCTCTCTCACGCCCACCATTTTCCCAAACACATCCAAGCAAAATTTTGAGATATCCATTTTGTTCAATGTAGTTGAAAGTTCTAGAAATTAGGTCTTTAGGATGATAACCCCCTCAGAACCCTCAGTGCAAGGATTGTAATTTATGCCCTGGGGCATATAAAGTTTATATAGAAAGTTGTTATACGAATTTCAAAAACGGCTCATCTGATTGGAAATTGAAATCGCCCTTTTTACTAGTCGAAAGTGAGTGGAGAGTAATTAATTAACCCCCCTCTTACGCCCAACATTTCCCCAAAAACATTCAATCAAAGTTTAGAGATGGCCATTTTGTTCAACGTAGTTGAAAGTTCTGGAAATTATGTATTTAAGGATGACAAACCTCCCAGAGCCCCAAGGGTAAGGGTTGTAAATTTTGCCCTGGGGGTATATAAGGTTATTATAGACAGAGTTGTCGTAAAACTTCAAAAGGGGCTTATTCAATTCCAAATTGAGAGGGCTAGTGCCCTTTGTAATAGTCGAAAGTGATTGGAGGGTAACTAACCCCCTCTCACACCCACCATTCCTCCAAACACATCCAATCAAAATTTTTAGATAACCATTTTTTTTCAACGTAGTAGAATGTTCTGGAAATTGGGTCTATGAGAATGACACCCACCCCCCAGCACTCAGGGCAAGGGTTGTAAGTTATGCCTAGGGGCATATAAGATTTTTATTGAAATTTTTGTCGTAGAAACTTCAAAAGAGCTCATTTAATTAGAAATTGAAAAGGCTAGGGCCATTGTTAATAGTTGAAAGTGATTGGACAGCGACTACCGCCCGTCTCACGCCCACCATTTCCCCAAACACATCCCATCAAAATTTTGAGATAGCCATGTTGTTTAACGTAGTTGCAAGTTCCAGAAATTCGGTCTTAGAGGATGACAAACCACTCTAACAGACCTTAGGGTTAGGGTCGTAATTTATGCCCTAGGGGCATATAAGGTGTTTATAGAAATCGTTGTCGATTCCAAAAGGGCTCATTCGATTGGAAATCGAAAGGCCTAGTGCCCTTTTTAATAGTCGAAAGTGATTGGAAGGTTTGACATTTTTATAGTAAAGATCGAAGTGGGTATAATGTATTATTTTTGTTGTTGTTGTTGTTTAGACCAGGGCACTTCGTATCGAAGGAGTTGTCGTGGGAACTTCGAAAAGGGCTCATTCGATTGAAAATAGAAAGGGCTTATGCTCTTTTTAATAGTCGAAAATGATTTGAGGGCAACTAATCCCCCTTCCACTCCCACCCTCCCGCACCAAACCCCATTTCTGCTCTTAAAATTTAACCAAATCAAAATAGCGTAAGTGTATCCAACCTATCAAAGAAAGTAAACAGATTTTTTTGCAAATGGTATCAAGTTCCATTTCAGGTCAACTAGGGGAGGTATGAAACTAAATTAAACAGTACTATTTGTGTCCAGATTTTTAAAAGGGTGTTATGTTGTTAAAATTGCTAAAAAATTTTCTCCAGCATACAAATAGCCTTCCAAACTATAAAGTCTTAAAAAACTAAAAGATTTAAAGTATTATTTTCTTTTACTATCAAACAGTTCGTGGTAACGAACTGTAAGTAAGGAGCGACCCGGCTCAATGGTAACCGAAACTCTAAAAAAAAAAATTTGCACTTTACTGAAAATATACAAATGAATGTGCATTGTCAGTTTTTAATATACATATACTGATATTTAGTAATCAAAATGTTAATATTATTTGATTTATTAAAGTTATAAAAGTAAAAACATTTATATTTTTTCAGTAAAGTGCAAATTTTTGTTCTGGCCTTGGGAAGGCATAGGGGGTTTTCGCGCCCAACTTATGTTAATTTCTGCTCGTTTTGAGTTTGACTCGGTTAATTATTGTAATTTCTCTTCGTTTTGGGTTTCATTTATTTATCGATGCTGATTTGTGGTAGTTTCACGCTTGGTAGATTATTTGATTTTATTTTTACTCATTTTTTTTTTAATGGAGTTCTTTACTTTTCTTTGAAAAACTTATTTGTGGAAAAAGTTTTTTAAATTAATCTCTTGAAGCGGGCAGTGAACGGGACTAAAAAACATACATTATTCTGTTCTCTGTCTATGTGTTTACCAAATCCAGGCAGTAATTTTGATCTTTTTGGCAATTTATGTGTGTATGTTGAATCGTAATAAAATTGAGCATGGTAGACAGTGACCAGGTCGGCCAAAGGTCAATTACCTTATGTTAAATTATAGTTTATTCCCTTGAACAAATCAAGAAGCTTGTTTCAGTTTTTAAGAGCACACCTTAGGTGGTGCTTAGGAATTGTATTTTTGGGAAACGAATTTGAGGGATCTGAATTCAAAAACCTAAGAAATTCGGATAATCAAGATTCAGTAAAATTGAGAATTAAGAGAAGCAAATACTGAAACTAGTCAATTGAATGAAACGACTCCATAAAAAACAAATTGATATAGAAAAATAGAGAAATTACTTGTAAAATACATTTGTGATAATCGCATGGATTACGGTAAAGGATTTGTTGTGCAAGAACAGAGAAACAGAAAATATTATTTATAAAATATGTTTATGATAATCACGCTGAAATACGTTACGCTGAAAACGAACAGAAATTATTCCTTATATGAAAAAGGGCTGTCCCCTCCTCAACGCCTCGCTCTTTACGCTAAAGTTTTTATTGTTTTAAAAAACAGAGTTGTGAGAAAGAGTCTAACTTTAGCGTAAAGAGCGATGCGTTGAGGAGGGGACAGCCCCTTTCATATACGGAATACTTTCTGTTCGTTTTAAGTTTTAATATCACTCCTTACTTTCAGTTAAACAAAAACTTGTTTTTTTTATTTAATTTGTAAATAAAAAGGTAGTGCGGTCTAAGAAATCATATTAGCTATACTGTTTATATATCATAAAGCTATAATACTTTTCATTTTGAACAATCAGGGCCAAGCTTTCAATAGGACTTTTTGAAGGAGGAATTAGACCCATTGTGCCGGGCTTAGGGGGCTAATAGTGATCGTAAAAATAACAATAGTAATAATAATAGTAATAGTGACATCAACTGTATATAACAAAATTTCCTTTGGGAGAATTTTTAGAAATATAAATTAAGTTCTTTTACAATGTGATTGTAATTTATATTAAACTTACAAAAAAGTTAATTTTATTTTAAATTAAAATTTAGAACAAAAAAGCTTCATAATCCATATGATTTCACAAACAAAAGGGAAGAATCATGTAATCTTTTCTTTTTTGAGAAAACGTCCCAAATTTGAAAAATTGGTAAAAAAAAAATAAAAGTATGACTAGTTTATATATAAACTTATAGAAATACATGCTATTTCATCTTTAAGTTTTTTCTTCTTTTAGGAATTTCGCCCCCTTAAACTCTCCACATGGCTAAAGTACTCAAAAACAAATTAGCAACAATACTAAAGGAATACCATTTTGGCTCACCTGTGTTCATTCTATTCTCATCAAACGAGAAAACAGGATAAATCCAAGTCGTCACAATAAAATAAACACAGCTTAACTTAGGTTGTATTATCATCTTAGAGATACAAACAGTTCACTCAACATTGTTTCCGCTGTCTCTTTTAGAAAGGTAATAGAACAGTGGCAGAGAACTTTACTAAACTAAAGGACGTCTCTTTTAGTCTTTTTCGTACACAAAGTAAAGAGACTGAATGCGCCCGCTCCTCTTATCGTTTATCTCCCTGATAAAGTTAGAAAGCCTTCAACTCCATTAGCGTCAAAAGTCAAAAGCTTTTGAATATCTGGATGAGAGAACATATCGTAATGATTAAAATAGAGATGTCTCCAAATCGATATCAGACCTTGAATTAAGATAATTGAAAAGAATTGAAAAAGGTACCTGACGAGTCCTGAAATTCCATTTGCTTTACAGGGAGCCTAAAGTCAAAAACTATTATAATCTTTCTAAAGGTAGGGGTATAAAGGTGCGCATTTTGAATGGACGTTTTACTGGTTGTCTAGTCTCAAGCGGCACACCTTAAAATGCTACCTTTGACCAGGGATTTCCGAAGTTAGTTCGTTATTTGTTCTGTATAGACCAAATAGTGAGACACCTACGTCTTATAAAATAAGACACATTTCAAAAAGTTCTAGTAATAACATTTTCATTGATCTTAAATAATACACTTTTGTCAGAGTTTGGCTACCCGGAAACCTAAATTGTAAAAGAAATTTCACTAGATTTCATAAAATAAGGGGGAGGGGAATGAGAAATAACCATTTCTACATATAGTACCCAACCTTCGTATCTATGACGCTATATAATGAGTCAAGAGCTTATGCCAAGTCGAACAATTAGCTTTCGTCGACAGAAGTTAACAAATAAAAAATTATATCTTTATTTTCTTAGAACGTGATCGCTCGGATTTTTTTTTTTCTTGTCCTTCTCTTTCTTATTGTTTCCACAAGGGCGTAACGTCTTGAAGCAGTGAATTTAAAAAGGAAAATGAGAGTTTATTCGAATAGACTCTTCAACTCCCATACTGTTGCAATAGCAAAATCCTCACACCGCAGGAAAGGTTCGTTATTAGCCCTTCTGATTTAAGCCCTTACTTTAGGCTTCAAAAAAGCCGAATTGGCATCGTACGAAAATAAAATTTTCAGGTAGCTTATGAAATTAGAAGCACCAAAAGAATTTATTCAGAGCTTCAGTAGTAATCTATCACTTATTGGTGCATAATCCAAGTCAATGAAGGGTTTATCAAAGAGATAATCTGAAAACTTTAACAGCTATACCGGCTACTTGCTTCAAAATAAATATCTAAAATATATAGTATTGAAGGAAAAGAAGAACTTACACCCCTCCCCGAAAAAAAAAATAATACTCAATTTAAAGCTTAGTTCCAAAAAGCATAAGACTGCTGACGCTTGAAAAATTCTACTAGTCAAACAGTTCGTGACAACCAACTGTAAGTAAGGAGCGACCCGGCTCAATAGCAACCGAAACTCTAAAAAAAAGGAATTTTGATACCAATAGATACATCAAAAACATTGTATTTTTATGACGATTTCAAATATATAATTTCCATCAAGTTTAGTCTTACCCATCAAAAGTAACGAGCCTGAAAAAAAATTGCCTTATTTTCGAAAAAGGGGGAAAACACCCCTAAAAGTTGCAGAATCTTAATGAAAATCAAACCATCAGATTCAGCGTATCAGAAAACCCTACCGTAGAGGTTTCAAGCTCCTATGTGCAAAAATGTGGAATTTTTTATTTTTTGCCAGAAGAAACATCACGGATGCGTGTTTATTTGTTTTGTTTTTTCCCCAGGGGTGATTGTATCGACACAGTGATCCTAGAACATCGCGAGAGGGCTCATTCGAATGGAAATTAATAGTTCTAGTACCCTTATTAAGTGACCAAAAAAGTGGAGGGACACTAGACCCCCTCCCACGCTATGTTTTTTCCCAGTCACCCAATCATAATTTTGAGATAGCCATTTTGTTCAGCATAGTCAAAAATTATAATAGCTACGTCTTTGAGGATGACTTAATCCCCCACAGTCCCCGGGGGAAGGGCTGCAATTTATGAACTTTGTCCAATGTTTACATATAGTATTGGTTATTGGGAAGTATACAGACGTTTTCAGGGGAATTTTTTTCTAGTAGTGGGGGTCAGAGGATACGTGGGAGGATCTTTCCATGGAGGAAGTTTTCATGGGGGAAAGAACATTGCTATAAAGGGGGCGCCGGATTTCCCAGCATTTAAAAAAAAACGATCAGAAATTAAACAAAAAAAACATGCTTTAAACTGAAATCTTTTCAAAATCGAAACTTAAAACGAACAGAAACTATTACGTAAATGATTGGATTCGCCCCCTAGTCAATACTTCACTCTTTACGCTAATTTTTTTAGTACTTTCATAAGAACTATTTATTCTAATAACGGCCTTTGTGATTAACGGGTTATGTTAAAGAATTGGGGAAAAAATTGGAACTTTAGCGTAAAGAGCGATGTATTGACTAGGGGGGGGGGGGCGAACTCCCCTAATATACGTAATAAAAATATACGAATATAGAAGTTTGTTACGTTAGTTAATTCGTAAGTTCCGGATATTCCTAACAAAACTTTCGTAAATAAAAATTAAAAAAAACTTTCGAGAAAGCCATTTAGCCAAAAAAGAGTAAAATTAATATACAAATTTCGTTTTACTTATTCATGTAGTAATAGTGACATCAACTGTATATAACAAAATTTCCTTTGGGAGAATTTTTAGAAATATAAATTAAGTTCTTCTACAATGTGTAGAAGATGTGTAAGTAAGGGGCGACCTGGCTCAATAGCAACCGAAACTCTAAAAATGGAATTTTGATACCAATAGATACATCAAAAACATTGGACTTTTATGACGATTTCAAATACATAATGTCCATCAAGTTTAGTCTTACCCATCAAAAGTTACGAGCCTGAAAAAATGTGCCTTACTTTCGAAAAAGGGGGAAACACCCCCTAAAAGTGCAGGATCTTAATGAAAATCAAACCATCAGATTCAGCGTATCAGAAAACTCTACCGTAAGGGTTTCAAGCTCCTATCTGCAAAAGTGTGGAATTTTTTATTTTTTGTGAGAAGAAACATCATGGATGCGTGTTTATTTGTTTGTTTTTTTTCCCAGGGGTGATTATATCGATAAGTGGTCCTAGAATATTGCGAGAGGGCTCATTCGAACGGAAATTAAAAGTTCTAGTACCCTTTTTCAGTGACCAAAAAAATTGGAGGGCCACTAGGCCCCCTCCCACGCTCACTTTTGCCCAAAGTCACCCGACCAGAATTTGAGATAGCTATTTTGTTCAGCATAGTCGAAAATCTAATAACTATGTCTTTGTGGAAGACTTAATCCCCCACAGTGCCCGGGGAAAGGGCTGCACGTTATGAACTTTGCCCATTGTTCACATATAGTATTGTGTACTATTTGTAAGAAAAGAATTTAAAATAAAAATCGGTAACTTTAGATATATTGAATATATGTGCTACTAGCATTACTAACAACTTAATTCCGATAGAGTGCCAAACGCTCCTTCTGTTCTAATCGGTTCAAAGCTTCATTCTTTACCCCTCCCACGTAGTTTGAATTTTCCCGTTAAACCGTTCTTTATGATCTCTTCCAAACCCATTTGGGATGACCAGCCTGTCATTTGACCCCAGGTGGACTGCCAAATCTTAAAAGATTTGTCCTCCTTCCTTGGTTAGAGGTGGGCTAGCCACGTAAACCTTTTCTTCCTGATAGCCCTTAAAAGTGGAATATTTTAAAACTGAAAATTTTAAAAGCGAATTGTTACAACAAAATTGAAAAAAAAAAACAGAAATCAGAAAAAAAAACAATTTAGCGTTAGATCTTTATGTATTGAGCTTAAAGCAAAGATGATATACCCTGGGATAGTAATGAGTTGAACATTTGATTTTTAATACTATTTATCTTCGGTTTAATGTAGCTCTTTACTTTTCTCTGAAAAACTTCTTTTATGGAAAAACTTTTTTTTAAATCAGTCATAGGCAGCGTATTAGAACTGCCTCAGTAAAGAGCAACGTAGGCACAACATATATATTTTTTTCCTTTTCACAAAGGCACTTTGTACAGAACGAATTGTAGTAGAAACTCTGGAAGGAGCTCATGCAACTGGAAATTATAAGTTCTAGTGCCCCTTTTTAAGAGTCAAAAGTGATGTTAGGGCAACCAGCTCCCCACCCACGCCCATTAATTTCCCAAATACATCCAATAAAAACTTTGATATAGCCATTTTGTTTAACATTGTATAAAGGTCCAGAGACTGTGTCTCTGTGGATGTTACCCCCCCCCCAGCCCTCAGGGGACGGGTTATAAGTTTTGCAATTCGCCCATTGTCTAACAATTTCTGTATTTAGATAACCAATGGCGTGAATTGGAAGGGGGGCTGTGACCACACAACAGGGTTTTTGTCTCTTCCCCTCTAGATTTTGACAAATATCTTTTTGGGAGTATTTTCAATGAAAAATGCCGATGAGGTATTTCCATGGAAAAACAACAACTAAGACCTCCCCTGGATAATGAAAAATAAAAATCCCCTCCCCTGGATTCTCGTGAATTAACGCCACTGAGTACCTTAATTTCCTAGAACTAAATAACAGAACATTCCAAAGACGTATCGCATTTAATTTCTAATAGAGACAAGACAAAACAAAACCACATACTGGAGAAAAATTTACTATTTATCAAGGGTTGTAAATTTTCTTGAATTATAAAACAAAAAATCAAAATCAAGACTTCTTCCAAACGGCAGCAGAAATGCTCTTTTCTAAGAGTAACGCACAACAGGCGTAGATAATACATTTCGCATTGGCTACATCGAGAAACATAAGAAAAACAAAATCTGGCAAACCTGAAAACAAAAACAGTTTTAAAGTGAATTGGCCAAGCAACTATGGGCTTTTACGCTCATTTGCATATACTCTTAATGATGATTTTACTCAAATAGCCTAATACAAGGTTTAGGCTAACATAAAAAAAATAATCTAAGCTAATACTAAAGAAGAACTAACAAAATACTACGAGGAGACAGGAACATAAGGGCCTTTATTAGGATGGAGCTGTAGCTCCCCACGAGGAGGCCTTTATTAGGATGAAGCTATTAGGATGGAGCTATAGCTCCCCACGAGGAGGCCTTTATTAGGATGAAGCTATATTAGGAAATTTTGTCCCTTAAAAAGGCCATAAAAAAATATCGGCTAATATGATTGCAAAGAAGAGTAAATACGGGCGTTTGCTAGATATGGGGAGGGGAGCAACGCCAGTTGACCTTTTTTGTTAAATAGGAAGATTTAGACTAACATATCAGTAGGAGTGAATACAGCCAATTGAATAAAAGCGAGAGGCATTTTCAATATAAGCTATATTGTCCCATGCCGTTCTTCCGGTACAAAAGTTAAAAGTGACTGAAATTCAATAAGTTTTCCGTTATAATTGTATTAAGCTTGTCAAACGAGGAAAAGAAATAAAAATGGTACATTAGTCAAATAGTCAATGATTATAGAAAATTGTTAAACTGAAATTTGGTCAGTAGTCAAAAATAGTCAAAAGGGCAATGTTCATGAAAAATGGCCAATTGAGAAGAAGGATGTGATGTTTTAAAAGAAGTTATGTCGCTTTATGCCATCCCTTCTGTTCCAAATTTACTAGTGACTAAAACTGAATAAATTACTTTCGATAAAAATTTCATAAATTTATCAATCGAGGAAAAAAAAAATAGTCAATAGGTCAAAAGGTTAATTTGTCAACGATCAATGTTTATAAAATTGGGCAACAATGAGTTCAAAATTCAGAAGTAACTAAAACTGAACCAGTTACTGTTGGTTATAATTTCAAAAAATTTGTCAATTGACGAAAAGAAATAAAATGTTTAATCGGTCAAAAGGCCAATTGTCAATGGTCAATGATTCTACAAAATGGGAAATTGAGAAAAATGGGAGACGTTTTCAATAGAAACTATACTGTTTTCATTCCATTCTTTTTGAAGCTTGAATTTGAAAACTCGAGGATGTTAAGGAAAATATATAAGAGAATAAAGCAGAAACTTAAGATGACAAGCTAGATGACCTTTGAAGATAATAATAAGTTTAACATTTAGAAGTGACTAAAACTGAACCAATTACTTTCGGTTACAATTTCATAAGATTTGTAAAAAAAACTGCATGATCATCTAACTTTATTAATTAGGACAATTTTCCAAGAAAATTGAGGCGATTTCACCAATATAAAGCGATGTCGATTTGTTCTACTACTACCGTGAAAGCAAATCATATATTTTTCACCCCCTTACCAACAGCAGAAATAGAAGCCTGTATATATTATCTAAAGTTAAGTTAAAACATTTGCCTTTTAGAGGCCTACCTGACAAAGACTATTTGTTACATTTTATTAGACTATAGTTTACAATAGTAAGCTCAAAGGTACTCACTAAAAGCTATTAGCATAAGCATAGTGAATAGTTTTGGGGAAAAGGGCGGAAACGCACACACCATTTGGTGTCTCCTAGTAAAAGATACTCGTTAAAAGCTAAGGGCATAAGTATAGAGAATAGTTTCAAAAAAAGGCGTAAAAACCCACCAGTGGGTGTTTCGATCGTATCCCGTTTTGTCGACCATCACGAGGTAAAACTATACCATCAAGTTCGGGATACCCGAACTTGACAAAGAACATCAAGTTCGGGAGCCTACTAAGAAAATAAAACATGATAGCGAAATCAGATATTTTGTATTTCTTGTATCACAGGTGAGTGTTTATTTTATTGATTATAAACATAATTGGTTTTTCACCAAGGGCGTTCGTACCAAACCAGCAGTCGTAGAATTCTGGAATAAATCATTCTTGAGCAAAAATAAAGAGTCCCAGTAAACATTTTAAGAGCCAAAATGATCGGAGATGAACTTGGCCCAATCACGTTTATTTTCACCTTTGGTGCCCATTGCAGCAAAACATTAAAACGCTAAGCGATGCAGCAAAACGTTAAGCGATGCAGCAAATCGCAGCATCACTTAAAACTTTTGGAGCAGCTGTTTTAATCAGAAAGGTAGGGCAACCCATATTGTCAGAGTAATAAAAAAAAAAAAATGAACGACGAGTTATGAAAAGAAGTCACCCTGATGGCAAACATTACAGTAATGTTTTCAACACAGCACCCACAGCTGAATAAACTATTGTTAAGTTTTTTTTCCAAACAGCAGCAAGAACCATAGAAACACAACCCTATGTGAGCATAATGCGAATGTTCAATGTTCAATGGAGCTATTGTTCAATGAAGCAATGGAGCAAATGTTCAATGGAACTATTCGTATAGTGTATCTTAGCTGTTGCTGCATCATATTTTATTATTGGATTATATTTATCCATTTTTTAAATCCTTTTTTGTTTATAATCCTTTTTTTATATTTATCGGAGAACACATTTGTAAGCTATCCTTTATGTATGTAATTGAGCTATGCTTTATATATTTTATATTGTCTAAATTTGATAAACTTTTTAAATGATAATTTTCTAACACTATTCAAGTGGACACCATTGCACTTCCTGTCTGAAGGGTTATGAAATAAAGAACAGCACCACCGGTTTGAACTATAGAGCTAGTTCCGCATCCTCCTTACTATTTAACCCAGAATTTTCAATACAGTTTATTCGATTATATGTATTTTTTGGGGAAACAAAACATCAAATGCTCGACCAATACACAAGCACTTGCTCGATACTCATCAGTGACACACCTGTCCAAAACAAGAATATAACTCAAACATGCTATATAATCCATTAAACCTGTATACATATTCTTCTATATAAATTTAATTAATATTAAATTAATATTAATTAATACATTTAATTAGTTAACACAGAGCTTAGCTAGTAGGTTTCAGTTAAATATGATAGACGCAAAATTCAACCCGCGCGAAAAGCACATAACAAAACGATTAACCTGCCAAAACTCAACCCAAGCAAACCTAACCCTGTTACCTTTGGTTCCCACTGGTTTTTTAACGAAAAAAAACGGCTCATTTTTTTAACGAAAAACGGCTCATGGATAGCGGATGTGGGAAATTCGCAAAAATTTCCACACAGAAACGGTTCACTACAGCCGTTGAAGCGCAAATATACTATGTTATATTTTAAAAAGCATAGGCATAAGAATAGGCTAAATCAAATTCTAGAAGCCAAGAAAATACTCAAAGGGCTAACCTATAATAGCCTTGGTTGACTATGCCTAATGAAAAATATAAGTCTTATCTATAACATGTTTAGTTTCTCAGTTACTTGCTCTACAATGCTTTCAATTTAAAATAACGGATGCGATTTTCAACGGCTCAGTAGAAATATTTCGACGGAGCCGTTGAACCGTTGTGACGCAGAAATTTGCAGCAAAAAAAGGAAGAAATTTGACAGATCACGCTAAAACGAGTGGGAACCCAGGGTTAAACTGAACACAGTGGAACTTAATCCAAGCAAAATTCAAGCGAGGAGAGAATCACCCCGTGAAACTAATAGAGGAAACGATCACGTAGTGAGGATTACTTTTGATGACGGATTGAGGTAAGCTGCGGATTGACAGATTGAGGCGGACTAAAATTTGTAGACATTTCGAGCAGCCTAAAAAATAATAACCTACCAACAATGATAATAGTGCAGAATTATTTTTTACGTGGGTTGAAACTTGTGAGGGCTGAGTTTGGCCGGGTTGAACCTCGTGGTTTGAAATTTGTGGCTTGAGTTTTTTTTAGTTTAGTCAATAGGGAACCGCATTGAAAACCATATTCAACCACATTGAAAAACAAAAAGATTATATGAATATGTGTACCATTAACATATCTATTGTCTTAGTCTCGCCAGTCTTTCAGTCAGCTCATCTTGATCAGGGATTGAGGCAGTCTCTGCTATAGAAGATGTTTCACCAACAGGAAGTGAGGCTTTAAGATCCAACCTTGATTAAATTGAAGATTAAATTAATATTCAATAAAATGAAAAAAAAAGCACCTACATCTTTTCAACCTTGAATGACACTTACACTAACACCCTAAGCACATTTCAATTTCTCTTTCCTTGTCTTAGGTTTTTATGTTGTTGATTAGGTAAACATAGTTAAGACGAGAAGTGGCTTAGAAAGGAACAAAAAGAGAAAGGTAACAAGAAAGATAGTAAGGAAACCTTATATGGCTTATCTAGAAAATTGGAAGTCGTTAGAGAAGCAGGCCAAGTATCAAATGACGTACCAAATATATGCCCCTCCCATGTAAAATCACTTAAAAAATTAAGATTAGAGTGTTCCAAGCACTTTCAAAGACGCTCCATTTTTTTTTTTTTTTTTCGTTTTAAGTTAAGTTTAGTTAACTGAACAACATATAAAATAAAATATAATATACAACTTAAATATTATATGTCATTATAATTATATGATAATTTAATTATAATCAGATAATTAAATTATAACTTAAAATGCATACAGACTTATAAAAAAGTAATGGATACGGACTTCTGCAACTTTGTAGGTATAACAATCTAGTTATAACCAAAACAGTGTTTGGTCACAAAATGGCTCATAAGTTAACATGGTATTCACGTGACGGTAGGACAGCAAACCTTATTGATTATATTATAGTAAACTGAAGACTGACAGGATCAATACAAGATACTAGGGTATATAGGAGACTGTTATTGATGTTAAAAGTAAAGATCACCATCTAGTAGTGTTTAGGGTTAATTTAAAGCTGAAATTTCCGAAGGTAACTACCTCCCGAGAGGTTATGATGTTGGTAGACTCCAGGATGAGAATTTGACAGAAAATTTCCTGGAACAGTTGAATACTAAACTTGAGAGTTTGAAATTTGACAATGTGGAAGATGGTTGGAATAATTTTAGGCAAAAAAAAATTGGTGAAGTTGCTGAAGGTGTCTTAGGGAAGAAACCTAGGATTGACGCTAAGAATATTATTGAAAAAGCTTTATGTTTAATAGAAAGGAAAAGGGACTTGTACAAGAATTATCTGAGTGATAGATCATATGAAAATGAAAGGAATGTAAAGAAAGGGAAGAAAGCAATAAAATCTGAACTAAGGAGGTGTGAAGTGGAGGCGGATTCAGCTTGACGGTATAATAGTAAAAATATTGTACTGGCATGTTAATAAATTGAGAGGGAGTAGTCAATCCAGACTTTTACCAGTTAAAGATAGGAACGGGGCCACAATTAGCAATAAGGAAAGAGTTAAAAAGAGATGGGCTGAACATTTTGAGAATTTGCTAAACCGAGATAAAGTTGGAGGAAAATGAAAAAGTTTGTGATACCTTGGATGTGAAGAAAGATTTGATTTGTAAGGAAGAATTAGCGACAGTACTAAAAGGATTAAACAATAATAAGGCTCCAGGTGCTGATAGTGTGGTAAAAAGTTTCTAAAATATGGTGGCTCTGAGGCTAGAAATAAGTTACTGAAGATATAAATATGATTTTTGAGAAAGGGGAAGTACCTAATAATTTTAGGAAAATCTTCATTAAGTCACTTTATAAGAAAGGTGATAAGAATGAGTGTGGTTATTATCGAGGCATTGGTCTAGTCTCTGTAGGCAGAAATTACTTAGTAATACGATACTTTTTAGACTGATAGATGCTGTAGACAAAGTTTTAAGAGAAGAACAGTGGGATTTTAGAAAAGGTAGAGAATGCGTCGACCAAATTTTAACTCTTAGGTTAATAATTGAGAAGTGCCTGAGTTGTCAAACTCCTCTGGTCCTCATTTTTATATATTATGAGCAAGCGTTCAATTCTGTTGATAGAAGAGCTTTAGTAAAAGTTTTATCCTTGCATGGTATACCAGTCAAATGCATTAAAATGATAAGTGCTATGTACGAGAATAACACTGCTGCGGTTAAGGTGGAAAATGAGGTTAGCAACTGGTTTTGTATTAAATCAGGATTAAGGAGGGGTTTGTTCTATCCCCCTTTATATGGATTATTTTGATGGACATTGTCTTAAACAGCACAGGAAAGGCAGTGATTACGGAATCAAATGGGGAGGAAAAAGTCTCCTGGACTTAGATTATGCTTATGACTTAAGCATCCTAGATGAAAGTGTGAGCAAAATGAATGAACTTTTAGAGGTTTTGCGGGTTCAGGGTGCTAGAACAGGTTTGAAAATTAAGGTTAAGAAGACTAAGTCACTAAGGCTAGGAATAAGTGAAGATGAAAAGGTGACGTTGGGTAACGAAAAGATTGATATGGTAGTATTATTAGTAAAGATGGTGAGACCAGTAAAGATGTTAAAAGTGTTTTTTCACAGTTCAAAAAAGTTTGTAAGAAAAGGAAGATAAGTCTGCAAACTAAGATTAGAATATTATAAGCTACAGTGATGACAGTGATCAAATATGGCTCTGAAGCAAGGACGCTCCGAAAATTGGATGAATATTTTCTAGACGTTCTCTAGAGAAATTGCTTACGGATTGTTCTGGGTACCCGGCTGACTGACCGTATTTCAAACAATAGGCTGTACGAAAAATGTGGTTTAATTCTGCTCTCTAGGACTATAATAAAGGAAAGGTTGAGGCGGCTAGGTACGTTTGTGCCGATGACAGATTGCCGAAGATTGTTCTTTTCGGCCAACCGTCTAGGGCTAAACGGAAAGCAGGTAGTCCTCGTCTAGGGTGGGAGGACATCATAAAGAAAGATTTAAAGGAAATGGAAACTTACTGGGAGGGTGTAACGAAGGAGGCTTTGAACAGATTGGGATTGAGGAGGAGCGTGCGTAGCTGTGTTGGCCTCAGGCGGCTTGGTGACTTATTAGTAGTAGTAGTAGTAGTAGTAGCAGTTTCACTGTTTAATATTTGTAGCTTAAAATTCGTTAAAATTCTTAATTCGTTGCTTTCGTTGCTTAAAACTAAGTAAATTAATCATTTAAAATTTGGAGCAACAATTAATTATTTAATTAAATTGATTTAACTAAACATTTTTCATTATATACGGTTCGACTTGTCAGTTCGTAATCTTATGGATTGCTAAACTGGTAAAAAAAAAAAAAAAAAAATTAAAACCCTTACATTAATCGAAGGTTAGAACTTTTAGACTAAACCTCTTGGTCAGAAACTTTTTTGTCAAGATTGATGGTAGGTTCTTTAATCGATTTGGTTTCGCTAAATGCAGGTTTCCACTGTCCTAAAAAAACTATTTAGAGGCAATTTTAGAAACAACTTCACTTCCACAAGACAACAGAACACTGTTGCTAACATTCTCCTGTAACTCAAAAATGTTGTTGGAGGCTAGTTTTAACCAATTTTTGGCGTGAAATTAGAAAAAAAAACAAAGAATAAAAATGAATCCTGCAGATTTCATTATTCGAAAAACGACTGTTAATAGCCATTAACGACCATTAATGAGTTGTTTTAAATTTAATTTTGAGTTTCCATAATTGCTTCGAAGTGTACAATACGGCTGTGGATGCATCTTGACATTTCAAGATTTCAATTTTAAATTTCCCATCCATCTCAGACAATTCCACAAATCGTTGGAATCACCTCACCTTCCTTATTTACCAGGCCGGTTCTTTAGCGTCTTAATTATTCAATCTTTTTCTAATATTATTGTACTTTTTTAAAGCAAAATTCAGAGTGCAATAAAAAAAGGTCATGTTATGAAAGAGTTCTAACCTGTTTTTCCCCAGGTTTCTATAGGATCCAAGCCCTAGCATCCCCCCTCTGAGAGGTATGTAAATCTTTTTCCTATCCCCTTTTTTACGTTCTTTATGCTTTTGATAAGATATTATAAATAATTTCCGAGAACACACTGGCTAATCATGACAAAACGAAAAAATAGTAAAGAAGGGAAAAACGAAGATTATACAAGCCAATGAAAAATGTGGACTAAAATGCAAATATTTTGGTCAAGACCTCCACTTGACCGTCCTCAGTGCAAGATAATAACATAAAAATTACTAATAAAAATCTAAGGATACTCTAAAAAAAATTTCAAACCTTAAAACAAAGCACAACTAAAATTTGACGATCCTTTCCATGTAACGGTGAAAGGGTAACTGAATAAAAAATACAGTACTGAATGGGAATTCAATTTTTTAATTTATACAGATCATTTTTAAAACCTAAACGCTTTCCAGGTAAAATATCATCACAGATTAGGTTAGGTTGCAAAATGTGATTTATTTTTATTTAAATAAAAACGATCAGAATTAATTAGTTCATTATAAACGGGCTTAAATAGGTTTCTCCCGTGTCTCTATTGAGAGCAACCTTTCGGTGAATGTATTTTTTTTTATCTTAACTGCCTCCCTGAAAACTTGGATGAGACCTTTAACAGGGGCAATAATGGAGGTGTTATCGAATATAATGAAATGGTGCGGGTTGCCATACACATCCTGAGCCAAGGCAGAATCAAAAGTCTCAGGCCTTTGGCATAGCTACATAAATTTGTCGATGATGAGGACCTGTGTTCCAATAATCTCTTCCCAAATCGTTGGTGGGTTCTTCCAACATAGAAACAGCCACAAGAACATGGAACCCTATGAACACCACTGCCCAAAATGGGGCTTGTTTTATCTTTGCTGCTGTTAAAATAGTGTGGTAAAGCTTCTAATTTAGTCAATTTGGAATTTAGTAAAAATATATTAAGACGCAAATACCAAGTTTAGAAATACCACTTTTTATTAAGATAAGTAACATATCCTGCCAAGTTTCTGCTTAGCGGGAAATTGAGAAATCACCACTTCCTAGCTATTGCGTCGGTTGGGTACAGGAAGGTGTGGTTGAAAAAAATGTATAAAATATACATTTTATGGGAAGGGGTGGACTGATACTAACTTTATGCCGGACTGACCTCTGGTCCGTTGTTTTTAGAAATACATTGGAATATTGTCAGATCATTGTAAGTGCTAAGTATCCTATTATATATTATTGTAGTTTTCCGAGGCTTGTGGTCTACTTGGGACAGCCAGTCCCAGTAGAAAATATATATCTGGTATTATTATATGTTAATTGAATAAAAGTATTATATTATAGCCAACCTTGCTACAATCTACCTTTAGTCCCTCGAATATACCCAGCTGGTACGCCTCATTAGTTCGGTCATAGCCTAAGGCACGCTACTAAAGTTTAAATCCCTTAGGGCCAGAGTTTATCTCCCCTATAAAGGGAGAGAATAAAGGCATTTACCACTGCACCACCCAAATACCATAAATACCCTTACCACAATAGTTCTCGATTTTATTAGAATTTTCGAAGGTGACATTTAAGTCATGTTTTTTAAGACTTCTTTGCAATTTGTCACCTAATTTGGGAAAATAGGGCAAAACAGTAAAGACTATCTTATCACCCACTAAAGGGATCATATCCGTTGGATATCAACCTCCAATTACGGTCTTTATGCTTTTGATAAGATATTACAGAAAATATTGTCCAACATGTGGTTATTTGTCTTACTTGCCCACTTAATTATTAGCTGGAATAATTACAATGACTAGGAATAGAATTATCCACCACGACCACCCCATTGTAAACAGTTGAGTAGGAAAACAGTCAATCTAAAATGACATGACGTCAGTTATCTTAACTCCTCCTACTTTTTCCATTGGCTCATTAAAAACTCATTAAAAAGAATAGAATTATGATCCAAGTGCCATCTATCCTTTTCCCTTCTAGTAGTCATTTTAAAAGGTATTGCAGATAGTTCCCAAATTCAAATGAAGAAAATTTACGCTTAAAGAAAAAACAAATTTTCTTTTTGTCATTTTCAAAACACATAAGGATTGAAATAGTGGACTAGTTTAAGTTAAAGTTCCACTTAGTTCCATAAATAATAATAACAAAAACAATATCCCAAAGGGCTCAATGTCCCGTTATTTGGGAAACAACATAGAATAAATGACTAATATTGAAACTTGGCATAAACAATACTGAACAATGTCTAATTTATAAATCTATAAGGAAAAGAAGATAACTCACCGGCAGTCCACACGAAACACCGACCCTCCTATCACCCGACAATAAATCACAAAATAAAATTCTCTACATCATCGAGGATCCGACGCCAACAAAACAAAACAACCAGATTAAAAGGATTAAATAGATTCACAAAGATTAAGAATGAAAAAATGGTTGGATTAATCTCCCAACTAATCCACAATTGGCACTGGTGGCGTGTAAGGGTACTTAATTTTCTAGTTAAAGAAGAAAGGTATGAATTTTACAAACCCCGCTTCGTCGGCGACTTGCATCATCAAACTATCGACATCACTCTGTGGAACAGACACCGTTGTCGTCTGTGACATCGTTCCTTCCATGTAACTACTCTGCACATCCAAATCTTCAAACTGGCTTTCAAATTTATCCATCAGACCTGAGATTTTCTCCAAATTCATTGATTTCATTGCTGAGTCCATTGATTTTACAACACCGGCCATAGATTGCGTTATCTGAAAATTAAATATTTCATTATTAAAAACTTGGATGTTAATAACTGGATGCTGAAAAATTGAAATTATCTACTCCATAGCCGAATTGATTTAACAACACTGACCATAGATTACGTATCTAGAAAATGAATATACACATACGAAAATGCAACAAAAGTTTCAGTCATAAAGATGGCATGTTATATTCCTGGAGCGAAACTGTGACAGGAATTTCACTCTGGTAACTGAATTTCACTCATGGCCCACTGAAAATTACCCGTCTGAGGGTAAATACTCCAGCTTCTGTTTCGAGGTATTTTATCCTGCCAAAAACAGTTAGCTTGACAACATCGGCCATGAATAGTGTTACCTACAAATTGGATTTACAGATGCACATGCAAGGCCGTATACAGGAGGGGGGGGGGGGGGGGGGGGGGGGGGGGGGGGGGGGGTGAGGTTACCAGGTAGACACACAACCCACCCCCCCCCAACCCCAACCCCAAAAAAGTAAAAATTTAACAAAGCTGCATACAAAAAGATCGTTGATGAGTTTTTAAAGTCTTTTTTAAATTCTAACCCCCCCCCCCTGAACAGAAAACCTGGATACACCCTTGTGTACATGATAAATGGTTCACATGATAAAATGTGCATGATACCGTGCTTTAGCGCTCGAATACTGGATAGAATTTTGTAGCATTTGAAAACAAAAACACGTAATTTTTCTAGAAAAAATAACCTTTTTCTAGTCCTTAGCTGCCCATGGCAGTCTTTTTATTTAACAGGCTTCAGGCCCTATTTCTGTTTAATCATATAAAAGCTAAAAGGATAAAGATCCTCCAGAGCCAATGATGGAGCCTAAGGCATAAAATCGACATTTCAGTTACTGGGTATTTTTTTTTTTTTACAGAGCCAGGCAGGAAGCCTGTCACCCAACCTCACAGCAGGGAAAGAACTCTTAGTCTTTTTTCTATAATAGCAAGACCTTGTTTTTTATTCAAGACAGAGGTTCGTTTAGAAATAGTTTTATTTCTTTTTTGACAAAAGTGGCTCTATTATCTCAGAACCAGTGTATTGGAAAACTATACAGAGATATGTAAAAATTAACACAAGCCATGTTTCTACTGAGATTTTAATAAATAATATATCAAATTTACATAAGGTATATTAAAGTGGATAAAAATTAAATTTATTTTAAATTTCTATGTATTTAAAATTTTCTTTTCAACAAGTAGGGTAATGGACCTTTTACTTGTTTTCGATTTTAAGGTTTTTGTGGTATGTTCCCATTTTCTTGGTAACTACCATGTGGTTTCCCTATTTTGATGTTTTTGCAAATTTATGTTATTGGGGGGCGAAATATATTATCCCAAATCTAGGGGAAGGCCAATTTTGTAGTTTTTTTTTCCGATTGTTCAATACAAATGCCAAAAAAAAGGTCTGAGTTAGCCTCTGGCTGTTTGATGCAAAAACGAGTTGTTAATATTAGTAATAAAAGCATACTCAGAGTTTCACCTTTCACTGGGAAGCCAAACACTTTTTTTTACGTAAATTTTAGAATCTATTTTATAAGTTTTTTATTTAGTCTCAAAATTTAACCAATATCTTCTCAGAAACAAAAGATGACCTTTGTTGGGTAGCATATTTTTTTATGGCACCTATTTGTGAGGGAGCTGCTTGGCAAACTGATTGCCCGTAATTAAAAAGTAAGGGGCAACATTTTTTTTCTACGAGAAGAGAATTTCCAATATTCCAGTGCTTCCACTTTGCAATGGAAAACATTTCTTTAGTTTAAGTAGTTAGTAAGTCCAACTATCTTAATTAAAACACATAACCTTGTCTTTACTGGCTGGTATCTAGTATTCTACCTTAAGTGAAATAAAAGATATTGTAACAATTTTTATCATTTGCTAAAGAAGTATGCTTGACATAAGTTTTTAACACACTGACAATTTCATATATTTCATATTAATCACCTGACTCCTTAAAACTGGCGGTTCAGCTCTTGAAATGAACTGTGTTCATATGTCCCCATAGAAATAGCACTTTAATAGAACACAAGACCTATTTTGAAGATTTTCACAAGATAATCTGAACAGTTCACTTTTTTTATGACAACTCTTATGGGCTAAAACATCATTCTGCAAGCATAAACGAACAATCTTTTGATGTATTTATTGATATTAAAATAGCGTTTTTTAGAATTTCGGTTACTATTGAGAAGAGTCGCTCTTATCATACAGTTCGTTACCACGAACTCCTAAGTTATTTTAGACTTTGGAAACAGTCAAGAGCTGTTCAGAGTAACTTAAAATGGTGCATAATTACCTTCCGAGTAGCCACCGCAGTTTGAACTCGACTCGTCACAGCATCAACCCTAGCTGCCATTCTCAAAAAATTCAGTGCCTGATTTTTCTGTCTTATGGCATTTTCAGCATGGATTTTGGCCCCGTCCATATTCCCCTTTTGAATGGCCTTTTTACATTTTTGCCTTCTCTGCCTTTTCTTCTTTTTCACATTTCTTTGAACTCCTTTCAAGGTCCCTGACAGCGAATTTCAGATTAAACAATAGATCTAAAGAATGTAGCTAAGGAAGCTTTGGTTACTAGTCTAACATCATAAAATAATCCAAGTAAGAAATCCTTATTTAATTTTTATTATTAATAAGTGATAATTTTTTTATTATTAATTTTAGCTATTATCTTTTTTTACCTGGTGTTTCCTTTTCGTGTTGATAGCTTTTTAATTCTCCCAATTTGAATTGTATTTCATTTTGACATCCATGTTGTTTGTTGTTGTCTTTTTATTTATTTTATTCTCTTTTTCTGGTCTAGAATAATTCCTATCTTCGCTCAGAAAATCTAAACTGGATTTTTTTTTTTTGGGGGGGGGGACTTTCTTTAATATTGCTGAAGAAAGGAAGCAGTTGTCTTCTCGAAATATCCGTTTTTATTGCATCCAGCATTTTCGTTGGGCTTATAAAAGCCCATTTTCGCTTTTCTTCTCTTTTGTTTTTTGCGAAGTCCTTGTAATTAGCAGTAAGTTCACATCTGTGAAATGTGCAAATAAATGACAATGTGCAAATAGTTGCACAACAATAGCTCCTCTTCAAAGCTACATTGTTACTGAGTCGTCCTAAAGCTAGTCTAATTATTAAGAAATTTAATTTCCTTTCTAGTATGCTTAAAAATAGAGACATTCCTATTAGTGTAAATAAAAATTTCAATATTTTCCCTTTGATATTTATTTCCCATAACCCAGCTCAGTTATTTTCCCATAACTGAGCTGAATTACTTTTTGATAAAGCTATTTCATTGCCAGTTTCTGATACCGTTATGTACTATTGGATATACTGATGATATTATTTTATTGAGCCATTCTAAACCTAGTCTAATTAAGAATTTTAACTTCCTTTCCAGTATGCTTAAGGATAAAGGCCTTTCTGTTGGTGTTATAAAACATCAACATTTTTCCGTCAATTTTAATAGCCAAGCTGAATTAATTTGTGATAGAGGCATTTCATCTCCGATTTCTGATACTGTTGTATACTATTGTATATGCTGATGATATTATTTAGTTAAGTCATTCTACTGTTCTAAATACGAATTTTAATTCCGTTTCAGCACACCTAAATTTTCTTGTCAATGTTAATGGAAAACTTTTTCGAATGCAGATCAATGGCCCGCGTAGCGCAAATACCGATCTCCTAATTCTCTACCATAGGCCCAGAGTGTTATGCGTGGTTTGAGGAAAATCATCCAGTGCTCCCTGTGCTTCTCCCCAAATAGATCTATGTATCCATTTGGAGCTTAGTCTACTCTGGCCGGGCTTACAGATTCAAACTTCTGACTCCATCCTAAACCAAAATCAGCAACTGCAGGACTCGAACACCTAACCTGGCAGAAACAGGACTGCAAGTTCAGTGTACCAACCACTTGGCTACGACGCCTAGCTGTTAATGTTAATGACCGAGCTGAACTAATTTAAGATTTATATTTCCAGTTTTCTGATAATGTTGTTTATCTGGGGGTTACCTTATGGTGCTTCACTCAAGATCAAAAGTCAATGCTAGTTTTATACATTCAATAAAAATTTATAAAGGCATCTGGATCAACAATATGGCTATGCACTGCCTGTTATGGTGATATTTTAGGTTCTCTTTTTAAAGCACTAGTCCTTCTGCATGTTCTCCATCTTTCCTTTCTTTTCAAGTTTTTAAAATGTGTGATTTTTCATCAATCCTCGTTTGCTGTTTTAAATACTTCGCCATAATTTTTACTTAGTTTTCCTTTTTTTTTTTAAGTGAAAATGAACTGAATTTGAGATTTAAATTAAAGAACCGCTGGAATTGGCTACGATTAAAATAAACCAAGTTTATTGTAGGTCTGGGAACATTCTCTCAATCCATGACCTTTTCCCTTTTTTCCAGAACTTAAAAAATACTTGAGCTAAAAAAAATTTCCTTGACATATTTTATTCAACACTTTCGAAGCCTATTATAAATAGTTAATCTATTCTATTTTTGTGTAGGTATTTTTGCAATTCCATTTGTGTAGTTTATATGCTAATCATTTTCTTTCTTCTTTTTTTTTGTAAATCCTTACTTTGTTTGATTAGTTGAAGTACTTTTGTAATTTTTTACTTGTATCTGATACTTCTCTATTTTGAGGGATAGAAATAAATAAATAAATATATTGTGGTATGATGTAGCCAAGAAGCATCAAGCTTCATAAGACCAATCAGTTTTTTTAAATAAATTATATTGTTTTCTAGAATAATTAATTTTTTTAATCTTGTACTGCTGAATAAATCTGTTTGCTTGATGTAAAACTTTCACTTCATTTCTTCCTCATAAAGCAGGAGACCCATGAGCACAAAAAGCAAGTTATTTCACCTCTCCATTACACTGGCTATGAAACTGGGATATAATTATGACCAATCAAGGAAAGGGATAAATAAGGAGTCATACACTTGCAGCAACAATGTAAGGGACCTGGAAACTTCAAAAATCAGCAGAAAAAAGGCCCAGTTTTGGCTCTTGTTCGACAACCATTAATATAAACAATGTCAAGCTTCTCAATTTAGATTCATTTTTGTCACTTTTTTTGGCAAGAGAAAATGAAACCACACTTAATGGAATGGAAATATGAATTAATGATTCCAACTATAGTTATTTAATTATTACACTATCTTCCTTAATATTGATTTATATTATTAGTAGCTTCAGCAGCTGCTATTACTAAGGTTCCTTCCCAAAAATATGGCATTATTCTAAACTCTAAAAACATTGCATGAAATTTCCAAAAGGCCTTTTACCTATTTGAAATATTTATTCTTACTTTGATTTGCAATTTGCTACTTGCATGTGCAAAAAGTGGGCAAAAAATAATATATTTGTTGCATTAGACAGTAAAAGGGTTTTAAATTTTGTCCCAAGATTAGCCTAGTCTTTAAAGAGTCTTAAGCTGCTTTAATGCTCAGTTGCTATGATGCTTTCATCAAAGGGACTCAATTAGTAACAGCAACCCAAGTGGTCTGTTAAGACAATTGTAGTTTAATATTGATGGAGTTTTTTTTATGTGCTTTTAAAGTTTATTTTATTTTTTTAATCTTTGTCTCTTCTACTCTTCTTCTTAAATAAAGTACCTGGAATCCAAAACGGCCTCCTTTTGGCATCCAACTGCACTATTTCACTCAAATTTAACAAAATCACACCCATAAAAAAAAATAAATAAAAAAAACTTAATATATCCTTATTTAAGGGTTAAAATACATAATACATTTTTTTTCTATTGACTTGTGGAAAGATCCTGAACTCAAGCCTTTTCCCACCAGTTTAAGGCCTACAGGCTGACTGAAGGCTGAACACGCCTTGTTTTTATACATGCGAAATATCAGCATTGTTTTTTTTTTTTTTTTGTCTTTTTGCTACTGGCCAAAGTCTTGTTTTGTCTGTGTTCTTCATTGAGTTTTTCTCTCTTTGTTTCTTTGGCATGGCTGGCCAGTTTGGCGTAAGACCTTTCAGTAGTATGACAGATATGTTCTCATTGGCATCTTTGACACAAAAAGGATACTTTCCATTTTCGCACCTGTATGACCAAACGTGAATGAGCCAAGCAAACCTAGAAAAAAAAGGGACTTTTCAGACAAAGTGTAAACAACAGATGTAATTGGAAAAATAAATATTTTCTGATTCTTGTATTTCAATGTGTGTGACAGGACCTGACATTAGAATATGTTCTATACAAAACATTAAAGGACACTCATCAATACTGTTTTGGAATATATTAAAGCAAGCTATTTGTAATAAATATCATACTCTACATTTCTTTATGCGCTTTTTTGAATCAGTTTCTCTTTTTAAAGACAATTACATACAAAGCAAACAATAGCATTATTATTATACAAACTATAGCCTACAAGTGGATTAGGATAAAAAAAAAAATGTTTTTTACTTTACATGAAACTACTTAAACATAAACCTTTAAAGCCAACAATATTGCACACATGGACCACATGGGGCACACAGCATTAAACATATGAGAAGGGGGCAAAGCTCACTGCCACTTTCCGCCACAACCACATATATTAAATAGATAATTTGAGACCACACTGCCTTTCCATGACAATATATATAAAAGTTCAAATAGGGAAAAAATCCTTTTAATAGACAGCAATTTTCACAAACAGCAATAAAATTTCACAAAAAATACTAGATATTTTGGTCACATATGCAGTGACCATCATCAATAGTAAAACTGGTTTTACTACTGATGATGGTCACTGTGTATGTGACCAAAATATCTAGCATTTTTTTGTGAAATTGTATCACTGTTTGTGAAATTCACTGTCTATTGAAAGGATTTTATCCCTATTTGAACTTTATTTTATCACCACACATATATTACATACCTATATGTACACTTATATTGAAGGATTCCCCAGACAACAGAATAATAACATTCTAAAAAAATGTTTCTGAATAAAAAAAGGTTTGGCTATATTTAGCAGAATCAAGTAATAACAGTATGAGCTGAATGTACTTACACCTGGAGCATCTTACTTTCAAGGGTATTACCCCATCCCCTTGTATCCATTCACAGCAACTTTTTGCTTTTTTTTTGTTTTAACCTCCCTTACAAATACAAATTCTTTTATCCCCCCCTCCACATATCTGTTGAGCTTTTATTACACATAGGGTGCATGCCTGTGGGTGCAAGGAGCTCTCCCAAAAAAAGCCAAACTGTTTGATTCAATTGCCATTTTCCAGCTTAATATTAAGTTCATATTCAATTTCACAGAACATGTGCTCAGGTAAGTAAAACCACATGCAGCAGGTGCTATCATCCCTCAACTATCCAAAAAAGAGTACACTTGGCTTTGTTTTTAGCACTGAAAATAGAAAATATAATGTATTCATTGGGTAAAGTCTTTCAAAATAAGCAGCTGGAAAATAAAAGCTTGTATTGTCAAAGCAGATTACTCATTATGCCAAAATCCTTGTGGATCCCAAGTTCATCATCCCCTAGACGCTTTGACAATTTTGGTTCCCTCACATTAACTTTAACTCCCCCCCCCTTAATGAAATGAATTATGTAATCTTTCAGCTATTTTACAATAGCTCACTGGACTTTTTTTTATAGTAAAAGGGGGGGGGGGGGGGAAGGGTAGCATTCTGGGTCCTAATTTGGTTGAAAAACAATAGAATTAATTGTGTGAACAATGTGTTCTGTCAGACAAATTAAAAGAAATGTATATATATATATATATATATATATATATATATATATATATATATATATATATATATATATATATATATATATATATATATATATATATATATATATATATATATATATATATATATATATATATATATATATATATATATATATATATATATATATATATATATATATATATATATATATATATATATATATATATATATATATAATATATATATATATATATATAATATATATATATATATATATATATAATATATATATATATATATATATATATATATATATATATATATATATATATATATATATATATATATATATATATATATATATATATATATATATATATATATATATATATATATATATATATATATATATATATATATATATATATATATATATATATATATATATATATATATATATATTTGGAGTGTCTGGGATAAAATGGTTCTCATGTATATGAGTCTGAGCTAGAGGTCTTCCCACTAAAGCAGCTTTGCCCCAGTTGCAACATGTCATCCATACCTTGTTAGAAATAAACAAGTCTGAAAAACCACTTAAAAAAATATTCAGAATTAATTTTGACTTTAACATTTCTCTGCTGTATGAGGAAGTAAATGGCTTAACTTTAAGAAGGATTATACCCTCCTCTCCACTACCAAGTCTAGTCCTGCTCATCAGTGTAAGTTTCAATTGGCAACCATTATAAGATGTTATATATTTAGGAGAGGGGAAAAGCTGGTTTTTAGAAAGAAAAAGCAAGAGAAAAAACAGTGATCTGATGAAAGATGTAGCATACCCCCTTTGCCATTAAACCTATAATTTACACAAAAACCATTGATGCCAACATTAGTTTTTGTTTTTGCTAAGTATTCACTATAAAAAGTCTCCAGAACAAAAATAGCCTAGACAACTAATGTAACTTGAGCAAGGTTATTTATCATATTTCTAAATATGTTTTTTTTTTTTTACACTGTATTAACCTTTAATCTTTTCAGGAAGCTATATTATGCCCACATTGCACTTTATGTAGGCAGCACTATTGCACAGCCTATGTTATTTTATTTTGAGATTTCTATTATACAGCATTGGAAGTGCCAATTAGACCAGGTAGGCCCCGCCCCTCCCCTAAAATTCAGCCTATGGGCCTCCATGTCTCTAGTAAAATACCAAACTGGTTTACTTATAAATTGAATCAACAAAATTGACTAAATCATAATTCTAAAGTGTGGAAATTAATAAATCATAAAATTGAGAATCAATAAATACATGGGAAATATATAATATGAGCTATATACCTGAATAAGGTTAGAAAGTTAGGTAAGGTAAAATGAATTAGTGATTGTTATATTCATAAAGAGCATAAAAAAGGCATTGAGTGATATGTTCACTTTATTTGTAGGGCTTGTATTGTTCACATTTATGTCAACTGCTCAATATTTGCCCATAACCATTCATGGTGGATGCCAACTTAGAGTATGTTATGTAGTTCAAGTAAAATTACTATGGTTTGCAACCAGATATACACCCAACATTGGGTATGCTAATAAGACATTGAAGATTAAAGCACCTGAGAAATTTTATTAGGGTAAAAAACCAGTATCCTATTGAGCAAAATTAGGGTAAAAGACCTCTTTTTGGGAAAGACCACTTTCCTTTGGCATTCTGAAAAAATAGCAATGGGTTTTCTGACCACCCCTATTTTACTACAGCATGATGCAAAGTGAGGGCAGTAACAAGAACCCTGCCTTTTCAGACAAATTTTCACCAATAATTTGCCAGCATCAATTAAAAATGTGGTCTCTGTTTTGACAAGCAATTTAAAAGAAAAAACAGGCAAATTTTTGCAGTTCATATTATTGACTTACAAATAAAGTAAACATACCACTCTATGTCTTTTTTATGCTCTTTCCAAATATAATAATCATTTTTGTCAGAAATGAATTTTACCAGGACTCCACCCTTTGACTATTGGAAAAAATTAGTTTATAAGCTTATATAGAATGGTACTATCCAATCTCCTTATAATTAAAAACATTTTAGTCATCTAGTTGGAAAATTTGGCATACCTGTATGGAAAAATCTAAATTTGCCAACTAATTGACTAATAACTTCTCCCCAGCGAAAATTAATTTTTCCAACTAGTTGACTAATGACTTCTCCCCAGCAACACTTAAATTTGCCAACTAGTTGACAATAAATGTTGCCCCAGCAAAACTTTCCTTTTTTAACTAGTTGACTAATAACTTCTCCTCAGCAAAACTTGAATTTCCCAACTAGTTGACTAATAACTTCTCCCCACCAAAACTTAATTTTGCCGACCAGCTGGAAAGAAACATTGCCCCAGGAAACAATTCATTTTCCAACTAGTTGACTAATAATAGTTAGAATTTATTCTGAATTGCATAAAATATATTAATAATATAGGTTTCTTTCAAATTTAATTATCACTATTGTTACAGGATACCACCAGATGGCTAATTTGACAGTGTATATATATAGAAATCATTGAATTAGCCAACCAACCAATCAGTATTTTAAGCCTAGGAGTCCAGCTGGACATAGGGAAACATATTAAGAAAACAATTCCTACTCCATAATATGCAGAATAATCCTAGTTGACACATTTTACAGGGGGGGGAGAGCCTTTATCTTCACTTCTTTCCTTGTTTTCAAGTTTTTCTAAGAAATTCATGGATTTTCTAGAACCTATATATTCACAGTATATATACCCCAACCCCCTAATGTGCAAATATATACCTAGAATTGCATCCTCAATCTAAATATAACATCCATTTGCATCACAAATGACATTTACTCCCATATTAGCCATGTGGTGGATGTCCCTATTGTTACTATTGTGTTACAACTTCTGTCTCTCTCCCTGTCTCCTCTTAATGGGAGATATATTTTGAGTTATATATTGGGCTCTGAAGCCAGGGATTTTTTGTTTTAATTCCCAGGATAATTATTTTTATACCTGGTACCCCAACATGAGATTGAATTGTCAAAGCTTGGAGGGTTATTCCTCCTGTCTGTTTAAAGAAAATAGATACATATTTGAAGTTTTGTTTATTTCTATCTTGCATTTAATGGACATAAATTGTGTATAGTCCTTCATTTATCTGTCTGTTTCTTTTCTGGAAGAATATTTTTGTCTCATTTTTAGAATTTTTAATTAATTTTCCCAACTAGTTGACTAATAACTTCTCCCCACCAAAACTTAATTTTTCCAACTAGTTGACTAATAACTTCTCTGCAGCAACACTTAAATTTGCCAACTAGTTGACAATAAATGTTGCCCCAGAAAAACTTTCTTTTCCAACTAGTTGACTAATAACTTCTCCCCAGCAAAACTTAATTTTGCCAACTAGCTGGAAAGAAACATTGCTCCAGAAAAAAAAAAATCATTTTTCAACTAGTTGACCAGTCACTTCTCCCCAGCAAAACTTTATTTTTCCAACTAGTTGACTAATAACTTCTCCCCAGCAACACTTAATTTTGCCAACTAGCTGGAAACAAAACATTGCCCCAGAAAACAATTTATTTTCCAACTAGTTGACTAGCAACTTTTCCCCAACAATACTTTCTTTATCCAGCTAGCTAGAAACAAACTTATCCTAAAAACACTTTTGTTAGCCATCTATTTGACAAGTAACTTTTCCTCAGAATAATTTCTTAGCTAACAACATAACATAAAGAGAAAACAAAAAAACATACTATTCCTGGTCCAACAAAAATTGGTGTAGTATGTGCTTTTAACAAATGCACTATAGCTAAGGTAAATCAAAAACAAACAGAATTCAGGACTAAATAGTATTGAAGCCACAGAACTAAAAGTCTTCTCCTTCTATAAGTGTGCTTTCCAATCTTAGGCAAACACTCGGCAAGATAGTCTTACCCCAGGTTCACAGAGATGCAATTTCACTTAAAAATGCACATTTTTGTGCAACCTGCCAAGTTCTATGTATGTCATGTCATTAGCTAAGAAATTATTCTGAGGAAAAGTTACTTGCCAAATAGATGGCTAACAAAAGTGTTTATAGGTTAAGTTTGTTTCTAGCTAGTTGGACAAAGAAAGTATTGCTGGGGAAAAGTTGCTAGTCAACTAGTTGGAAAATAAATTGTTTTCAGGGGCAATGTTTGTTTCTGGCTAGTTGACAAAATTAAGTATTGCTGGGGAGAACTTATTAGTGAACTACTTGGAAAAATAAAGTTTTGCTGGTGAGAAGTTATTAGTCAATTAGTTGCAAATTTAGATTTTTCCACACAGGTATGCCAAATTTTCCAACTAGATGACTAAAATGTTTTTAATTATAAGGAGATTGGATAGTACCATTCTATACAAGCTTATAGACTATTTTTTTTCCAATTGTCAAAGAGTGGATATCCAATTTTACCTCCACCCCTATACATACCAATTCAGGGTATATATTTGCACATTAGGGGGGTAGGGGTAAAGTTTAGGTAAATTTTTACCAAATCATATTATTAACTTACAAATAAAGTGACTATACCACTCAATGCCTTTTTTATGCTCTTTACAGACATAATAGGTTAATCATTTTTGTCGGAAATGAATTTTAGCCCCACCCCCTCTATATACCAATTCAGGGTATATATTTGCACATTAAGGGATGGGGGGAAAGTTTAATCTTACCTCTCATTTACATCAGAACTGAAATTCCCTATATATGCCAATTCAGGGTTAGGTTAGGTTGGGTTAGGTATAGCCTATAGGGTAAGACACCCAGTAGTCGGCCACCTGCCTATTCTTGGACAGAATGTAACTAACAGGGAACCAACCTCTAGGCTAATGTGCTTAGAAAGTTTAGAAGAAAGTTATTATACATAGCTGGTTTCCCTGGTCACTATTAGATATCCATATGGATATCTAAGTGACCAGGGAAACCAGCTATGTATAAAAACTTTCTTCTAAACTTTCTAAGCACATTAGCCTAGAGGTAGGTTCCCTGTTAGTTACATTCTGTCCGAGAATAGGCAGGTGGCCGACTACTGGGTGTCTTACCCTATAGGAGGGGCTGAAATTCCTTTCCGATAGAAATGCTTATAATATTTGTAATCAGCTTGAAAAAAGGCATCGAATGGTGCATTCACTTTATTTGAAACTCAATAATATGATTTGGTATATATTGACCCTGAAATTTACCCCTAGCCCCTAATGTGCAAATATATAGGCTACCCTGAAATGGTATAAATAGGGGTAGGGGCTAAAATTCATTTCTGACAAAAATCATTATTATATTTGGAAAGAGCATAAAAAAAGGCATGAAGTGGTATGTCTTAGGCTACTTTATTTGTAAGTCAATAATATGATTTGGTAAAAATTTACCAAAGTTTAATCTTACCTCCTATTTACATCAGAAATAAAATTTACACCCACCCCCTAATGTGCAAATATATACCCTGAATTGGTATAGGCTATATAGGGGTGGGGGTAAAATTCATTTCTGACAAAAATGATTATAATATTTGGATAGCCTAGAGCATAAAAAAGGCATTGAGTGGTATGTTTACTTTATTCGTAAGTCAATAATATGATTTGCGAAAAAATTACCCCAAAACCCATCTCTATTTTTACGAAATGCCAAAGAAAAGTGGTCTTTCCCAAAAAGAGGTCTTCTAGGCTACCCTACACCTATTTGCGTAATTTGGCTTACCTGACACTTATTCTTTAAGTTTTCAGAACCAAAAAATACTAATTTGTTGCACTCAATTGTGATTATACTTTTCAAAATAGTCGAGTTTTAATTTAAATATCTAGCAGCCCAAAAAGACAATGAGTTGCTTTACTTCTTCTTAGAATGTTAGCAAAACATTGCACTGTTGAAGGCTCAACAAATAAAACCATTTCTTTTAACAGATTTAATTATGAGGATTACCCGGCGTATTTTTTGAAGATGTATTTCTATATTTTTGTCTTGACCAACAAGAAAAAAACTGAAGGAGGGACATATTTGACTACTTCAGTGGGTATACTACCATGGTGAGAAGAAAAAGGTTTTCTTTTTTAAGTTTGGGCCGAAGACAGGTTTTACATCGTAAAAATAAATATTTTTTTAACCGCTCGATTCATCCATTTACAATTCAAACAAAAAACGCATCAAAAAACCTTTTTTTTTCTTTTAAGACAAAGATAAATAAAAACAAACTTTTTAGAACGAAAATAAGAATAGAAACATAAATACCTCAACTTCACATTTAGACGCCTTTATCAACAGAAAAAAATAGCTTAAACAAAATATTTAAAGAAAGATAAAACAAACGCTATACAAAAAGAAAAAAGAAAAGACAAAAAGGAAAACTCATATTTAAAAAAAGCCCACTATGGTAAATAACCAAATCACAATTATCAAAGAAAAAAATAGGTTGGCTGACAAATTTCATTGAGTATACGTCTGAAATGTCTTTGGACATTTGTATCAGGTGATGTTTTGGACCCTCAGAAGTGTCGTAGGCAGTGCAATAGCTGAAAAAGTGAGGAGCGAAGTGCGCTCTTTGTATTGTTTTTTTGCCAAGACACTTCATATGGGAGGAGCAGTCGTAGAAACTACAAAAGGGGCTCATTCAATTAGAAATTGAAAGCTCTAGTACCCTTCTTTGCCACCCCTAGGGATTTATCAGTGCTTCCAGTGATTTTTGTTGCTTAGTGATATTATAGTGATTTTTGTACTAAAACTGGCGATTTGTTCCTATATCTAGTGATTTTTCTCAATATAGCGTGTAGATTCCTGATTCAATCAAAAAATATACAGAAAGCTAATTAATATAAGAAACACAAAATAGTGATTCACTATAGTTTTCTAGTATGATCCAGATTAGTGTTGTTGCAAACATACCTCATTTGAAACTTCCGATTTCTGACCATATGTCCATATCAAATATGGACCCAGAGCGTGATCATCAAGATAATAAGCGAATTTAATTAACCGCAAAATTTCAAAAATATTCTATACTTCCTATTTTGCAGCATTTGCTCAGGTCAAACTTTTGTCTTCATATTTATGTTTTTTTTTTCTATGATCCATCATTTCTAAATTAGATTTTGTTTTGTTAAAACATTTGAAAGTGGAACGAAAAGTGAATATGAATACACCCTCTACATCTGCAAATAGAACAGGAATAGAGTAATAAAAAATAAGAAGGTAGGTATACGTTAAATATAATTTTCTAAATAAAAAAAAGAAATCATTTAAAATGACAATAGAACTTAATGCTTTTTATAATAGGTTCTATAATATAACTAGATAGATTAAACCGATTGTAGTTGATGATTGAAGTCGGTTGGGAGTAAGAGGGGGGGGGATTTTACTGTGGGAATTGTCTAATAATTTTAATTTCTACTTCTGATGTCTAATCGAAACTCCAATAATTTTTCCAAATTCTCTTATTTGTAATTGAAACACCTAATAAGCACAGATAACTTATCATTCTTTAAGTTTTCGGATTTATGTACTAACATATTAAGCAGTTTGTGGTAGCAAACTGTAAGAATAGAGCTACAAGGCTCAATAGTAACCGAAATTCTAGAAACGAAATTTTTGATATCAATCAATATATCATCGGCTCATAATGATGATCCCAAATATATAAGTTTCATTAAGCTTAGTTTTACCCATAAAAGGCTAAGAAACTTGGAAATGTTGTCTGATTTTTGAAACAGGGACGAAACACCTGATAAAAATGAAAGTATTTTTAATTAAAATCAAACCATTAGATTCGGCGTATTAGAAAACCCTGCTGTAGAAATTTGAAGCCCCTTTATCCAAAAATGTTGAATTTTGTATTATTTGCCAGAAGAAAAATCACGGATGCGCGTTATTTTGTTGTTGTTTTTTTCCAAGGGCAATCGCATCGAATAAATGGATCTAGAACATCAGGAGAGGCATCATTTGAACGGAAATTGAAATTTCTTGTGTCCCTTTTATTTGACCAAAAAGATCAGAGAGTTACTAGCTTCCCTCTCAAGTTTCTTTTTTTCCAAAAATTGTTCTATCAAAAGTTTGAGATAGCCATTTTGTTTAGTATAATTGAAAGGTTCAAAAACTATACCTTTAGATTTAACATTATCCAAGCAGCCCCTGAGGATAGGTTTGGGGATGAAAGTATGCTAACGATAATTGGATAATGTATGAACTATTAAAACCTGTTTCATAGCCACAAAGACAAATAACGGGTGACAAAATGATTTACATTTGTATATCTTGGGCTATATATTTGCACATTAGCGGGGTGGGGGCAAGGTTAGGTTATATTTAGGTTGTTTTTTGTTTTTTTTTTTGTCTTCATCTACTCCATAGTGAACCCTTGTGTGTTTTTTTTAGGCAATAAAGATATTGATTGATTAATTATTATATAAACTGAAGTATTTTATTTTCATCATGTTTTGGCATATTTCATTAGAATTAACATAAATTTTCTTCTTGGGCGTGTTCCGCATAATTAAAAAGTTCCTCTTTTTTTTAAGAAGCAATAAGACAGATGCTTATCGAAATTTGTGAAGAGTGAGACTCATTTTTTCCATGAAATTATAAAAAGGCAATGTTCAAAATTGTCGCTGGTGTCCTAGTAATTATATTAGCCCAGAGTAAAAAGAAAAATAATTTCTTTATTTTTTTGGGAAAAAAACTTGGGTTTGGATCGACAAGGGAAAGAAATTAAAACCAAAATGATTTTGCTTTACTCTCTGTATAAATATGCGAAAAGGCATTTCTCAAAATTTCAAGAGTAATTTTGCTTGAGAAAAAACGAAACATTAATCTAAATGTATTAGTCCACATCTAGGGGGGTAATTTTACCCCCCCCCCCCCCCCCCCCCTGTAGGTGCGCCTGTATAGAACATAGTAAAGAGACAAAACAATTATTAATTACAATTACGAAGAATATTATAATTCTAGTGACTCCTAATTATTTCTGGTCAATAATCTAGTGATTTATGTGCTGATTCAGTGATTTTTTCAAAAATCTAGTGATTTTCTCTCCCCGGGTGGCAGCCCTGCAAGGAGCTCCTCAACGCCCTTTCTTTCCCCAAATAGTCTGAAAAAATTTTGAAATCACCATTTTGCTCAGCGTAGTCAAATATACATTAACTATAGATCTAAGGATAACCCCTTCTCCCACATCCATTGGGGCATGGGCAGTAAGATATGCAACTCACTCATTGGTTACATATAATCTTTGCTTTTGGGAAAGAGAGCCTTATTTGACCTTAGATGTCCAATATGGCTAATGTTATTAGAATTACTATTACTACTACTGAGACTAAGAGTATTAAGGTGAAACTTTTAGGGGATATTGACGTATGTGTATGCTGGTCGTCAAAAGGATATATCAGCAAAGTCCCAAGAACTGCTTTGGGTATTAAGTTTAAACTTACAGGATATGTTGAAAGAGATGTTGAAAAACTAAACAGAGCATTGTGCATGCTGCTGCTACAACTGCTATTATTACTACTACTACTACAGCTACGACTGACGCTAAGAGAGTTAAGGTGGAACTTTCAGGGAATGTTGAGGGAGATAGTAAACTAAATCATAGCAAACTAAACACATGAATGCTGTCAAAAGGGGGTATCAGCAATATTTCAGGAACGGCGTAGAGTATTAAGTTGAAACTTTCAGATTTTTTTATTTTTGAGGGGGGGGGGTGCGTTGAAATAATTAAAAAGTAATAAGTGCATCCAACTACTTCTACTGCAATTAATACTACTGCCACAATTACTGCTACTACTGAGGCTAACGGTATTAAGATGAAACTTTCAGGGGATATTTAGAGGGAATTTGCACTAAATCAAAACACAATCTGAGAATTTATGGTGACAACAAGGTGTAACAAAAATACCTCAGGAACGACTTAGAATTTTAAAATAAAAATTTCGGAAGATGTTTGAAGGGCTCTTGGAATAAAAAAAAACTATTTGCATGCTACTACTGTTAATACAACTTCGACTGCAAGACCACAACTTATACGGGTATTAAGATGGAATTTTCAGGAAATGGTAACGGCGATGTTAAACTAAAAATAAACACACAACGTGTGTGCAAATTGAAGAAGCAGGAAGGCAAAATGTTAAACGTGTAATAGTCAAGGCATAGGGTGATTCTTCATCATCGAAAAAATTTGGAAGAATAGGACGACAACTCTGCAAACTAAAATTAGAACATTGGAAGCTATAGTGATGGCAGCAGTCAAGTATGGTTCTGAAACGTGAGTACTCCAAAAAAAGGAGAAAGGCTTTTTAAATATTCTCCAGAGGAATTGTCTATGGTAAGACTTGGGTACCCATCTGACTGACCGTATTTTAAAAAGTAAGCCTTACAAAAAAAATGTGGTTCTATCTGACTTTCTAGGGCTATAACCAGAGATGTTTTGAGACAGCTAGGATACACTCTGTAGATGGAAAATCACAGATTGTCAAAGATTGTCCTTCTGGCCAACCATTCAGGGCCAATAGAAAAGCAGGCTCTCTCCCTAATTGGGTGGGACGGGGACGCAAGGAAGAATTTCAGAGACATTGGAACTTCTTGAGAGAGTTTGAAAAGGGAGGCTTTAAATAGATTGAAATGGGGAATGAGCGTGCATAGCTGTGTTGGCTTCATGCGGCTGGTGCTGCCGTGAGCTGTTAGTAATAGTAGCGGTAGTAGTAGTGGTCAAAAGGAAGCATTAGCAATTACGAATGATCAAATTAGAGTAACAGGTTGGCACTTTTAGGCCATGCTGAAAGGGATTTTGAACTAAACAAAAAGCTTAAAGTATGAATTTGAAACTTTCTGGGCATGTTTGGGGGAAGGGGAGGGGGAGTGTCTAACTAACAAAGACACTATATCCATTTTACCAATACTTCTACTACTACTACTACTACTACTACTACTACTACTACTACTACTACTACTACTACTACTACTACTACTACTACTCATACTAATGCTACTACTACTACTGCTACTGCTACTATTACTGCTACTACTACTACTACTACCACTACTACGACTAAAACTGCTGCTGCTTATACCACTGATTCTAAGACTACTGCTACTACTACTGAGGATAAGGCTATAAAGGTGTAACTTTCAAAGAATATTTAAGGGATGATAAACTTAATCAATGTGCATTATGTGTATGCAGCTTGTCAAAAGGGCTTATCGTCAATATCTTAGGAGCACCTTACAATAATAATTTGAAACTTCAAGGGTATACTGAGGGGGATGTTGGAGTAACCATAAGGTACTATGTGCATGCTACCACAATTGCTACTACTGAAACCACTGTTACGACGACTACTACTACTGCTGCTACAGATAGCCTATAAAGGTGAATTTTTCAGAGAATATTTCGATAAATGTTGAACAAAATCAAAGCATGTTCTGTGCATGCAGGTTGTCTAGAGGGTGCATCAGCAAAATCCCAGGAACAGCTTAGGGTATTACGTTGAATCTTTCAGGGCATAATATTTCACATGGGCATTATCCTACAAACAGCTAGGGGTGCTATTTTTGGACTTTTTGAGCATGCTGAGCTAAATAACAAGACACCATGTCCCTCCACGGTTTTCGTAAAAATATATATACGATATCTTAGAAACGAAAGAATATATTAGGTTGAAACTTCTATGGCATTCTGAGGGGGATGTCTAACTAGGTATGGATGTTAAAACTAATGTATGCAACATATCTAGAATGACTTGTGGCATTAAAATGAAACTGTTAAGGGATGTTGGGAAGTATATTGTACAAAACCGAAACGCACTATATGCAAACAGGTTGTTAAAAATGCGTACCATTAATATCACAGGAACGGTTGAAGATATTAAATTGAACCTTTTAAAATCACTACTACTACTACTTTTGCTACAAATAATAGTTATGCTACTACTACTGCTAGTGCGACTATACAAAATTGTGTCTGTTCTGTCTTTGTAAAGTAAACTTCGAAAGGTTAGATTTTCGTTTTTTGTCTTCTTTTTTGTTTAGCACTGAGGACGACTTGGCGGAGGTCCTTGTCAAAATATTTGCTTATATTTTGTCATCTTCATGGTTCGCCACTGGCTGACAAAATCCTCGTTTTTTTCACCCTTTTTGATTTTATTTTTCATTTTGTTAGTTTCTCTCCTCTCTGAGTTTCATTTACAAAATTGTGACTGCTTGCTTCTGAAACTGTGAGTGTTTGTGACCACTTGCTACAGCGAATACTTGCGACTGGGACTAATTGCGACCCCCAACTACTTTTGACTGCGACCTTGTCTACTTGTGACTGTGACTCTTACTACTTACAATTGCGGTTCTGACTATAGGCGACTTTAAATACAACTACTACTTGTGTCTGCAGCTACTTACGAATGTGACTACAACTGCTTGCGACTGTAAATGCGAATACTTGACACAGAGACTGGGACTACTTGTAACTGCAACAACTTGTGGCTGCTAATTGACTGCTGGGAACTGCGATGGGGGCTACATGTGACTATGACTACTTGTAACAGCAACAGAAAGTACTGGCAACTGCGACTACTACTAATAACACTACTGCCCCTAGATGTAAATAACAACGAGAACCATTTCATAATACATATAATAAAAGGTAAAACAAAAAGAAACTATATTTTAAGACAGTAAAACTGTTTTCCTAAATGCTGATTTTGGCTCTATATCTAAAAGCCGTCACCATCAAAGCACAGATAAATATAAGACTTGAAATATAATGCGAGATCATTAAAAGTAAAAAGAAATAAAATAAAATAGAGCTGCTAATACTACTACTGCAACTACTTAAAACTAATACTACTACTATTTGAACTACTACTGCAACTACTGTTACTGCTACTACTACTACTATTGCTACTACTACTATTACTATAACTATTACTAGTACTACTATTACTACTACTGCTACTACTACTACTACTACTACTACTACTACTACTACTACTACTACTACTACTACTACTACTACTACTACTACTACTACTACTACTACTACTACTACTACTACTACTACTACTACTACTGCTACTACTACTACTAATACTGCTAATACTACTAATACTACTACTACTATTACTAACTACTATTACTATTACTAATATTATTACTACTACTACTACTACTACTACATGCTACATCCCAGGAATGGCTAAGGGTAATAAGTTAAAATTCACTGGTCATATTGTGTGAGAAATTGAACTAAATGAAAATGTGCTATGTGCATCCAAGGTTGTCAAAAGACGGTATCCGCAATATCTCAGGAAAAAATAACAATGAAGTTGACATTCTCTGGGCATGTGGAGGGAATAGTTTTTCAATATTTGTCTAGGTTCGAAGTAGTAACATGATGGGGGTTGAAATTTCATCAATCCATTAGAACCTCAAAGATTATACCGATTTTTAGACCATATATTTGAATATTCTTTCCTGCAACCATCAATTCAAAGATAAGAGTAAATCTATTATAAAAACATTGTTACAAAGTTTGATTTTGTTCAGTAGTAAGAGCATAAGTAACAATAGAAGTACCCCTGAAAGTTTGAATTTAATACCCTCAATCGTTCTTGAGATATTGCTGGTATGGCTTACTAACACCGAGCATACAGATATCGCTTTTGATTTAGATTTAAAGCAACATAAACTGTTCCTGAAAGTTTCTACTTAATACCCTATTCCGGTCCTAATATACCGTTTCTATCTACATCTTGACAATCTACTTTATTTGGACAACTTGAATGCACATAAGCTATTTTGACTTAGTTTAATTTAAGCAGTAATAGTAGCCGTGGTAGCAATAGGAGTAGTAGCCAAAGTGGTTGTAATATTAGTAGTAGCCCTGGAATTTTCCGCTTAATACCCTAAGGCTTCGCTGGAAAATCGCTAATCCGAATGTAAAGTGTGTATTTTTATTCAGATCAACACCACCATCCCCTAGAAGTGTCTACATTGTAGGCCACATGTGTGGCCTACAAAGTGTCTACATTGGCCTTTTCGTTCTAGTTCAACATGCCTCCTTATGTTCTCATAGTTTCAACTTATTGCTTTAATTTGTTTCTGATATATTTCTTATGCGCTCTTTTGATAGCATGCATGTACATAGTTTGTTATGATTTACCTCTCCTGCCCCTCAATAGTCCATAAAATTTCCGCATCAATACCATCAGCCATTGTAACAGTATTAGTAGTAGCAGTAAAAGCAGTAATAGTAGTTTTCGTATAATACCTTTTGCTAGTTAAATTTCCCCCTCAACATATACTGAAAATTTCCACTTCCCTGGGCAATGTTGCCACCTGTAGCACGAAAGTGTTATTTGTAGCACGATTTCATCATGTATAGCACTGTAGCACATGCTACACTGAATGTAGCCTTTTTCTCTTACTTGACCAAATTGTAGCAATTTTGTGTTAAAAAGATTTTTTCTGCCTTGGGAAAAATAATCAGGATTTTGAAAAAAGACAAAAGAGGGATTTAGGAAAAAGCGAAGACCACCTTTTTTTCGTGTTTGTTTTGAAAGATTGGCGTAAAGTTCAAATATGATTACCATGCACTGCATGAAAAGATAATACCGGTTGAATGTTTGATAAAAGATCTTTTTTCTTTCACGATACAATTTTCTTATGAGTATTTGTGATTTATTGGATTTTATTGAATTTTTTGACTATTTTCAAACTTCATAAATTTGTGATTCTAGCTTGATGTTTTAGTTACCTAACCAGGGTTTACCTGGTCCCATCCAAAATTTCCACCTTCCTTACACTCAACCTCTATTTGGTATAACCCTAACGGACAAAGTGAAACAATCTTTATTCCAGCACATATTCAAAGGAGTCAACTGAAACCAGTGCAGCTGTTTATTCAAAGATTTGGTGTATTCAAAGAACTTTCCATTTTCGCTCTTTCTCTGTGTTCGTTGCTGCATTCAAGGGCAGGTGCTGAAAGGCAGTTTTCGGTCCTCTTAAACCTCAAAACTAAAGTGAGGAGTAAACTAACAATTGAAACGGTAGCGCGTTTAATGTTTGTAAAACTATTAGTGCTGAGGTTGGGGCCACTGCATCGTTGGCAGGTACCTCCAGAAGTAAACAAATCAAACAGGAAGTGGTAGTATGTTAAGCAGAAGAAGAGTCAATCACCAATTACCATTTTACTCACTATTTGAAGATGAAAGCGAAGACAACGAATTATTTGAAAATTAATTGTAGAAAAACTGATAGTAAATTCAAGTTTTTTTTCTTGTTTTTTCTTTAACTTAGGATCATTCCATCTTTGTTATTCCTTTATGCCATTTATTGTAACGCCAAAGAAAAGTGCAATCTTGGAGCCTGTTTCCGTTGCGACCAAAAGTTAATAAAGTTGAAAAAAATTAGGAAATTTCTAAAAAAGCCTGAAACCCCATCAAAAATAGGTATTTTTGAATTACCATGTCTGGTAACCCCCAACCAGAGGCTTACCATCTCCCATATCAACAACTAAAGAAAATTGTATTTTTAGCATCGGTAGCCCTAATGTCTCCATTTTTTTTTTCGCTCAGCCTAGCGGACTATTGGATGGTTCTCGAGAGAAAATTAGGAGCTCATTCGAGACTTAATGTTTACATATACGTTTTTTCATAAATCGTAACCAAATGATGGAAGTAAAATAAAAAGACCGAAAGATAAAAATGCACTCGATTTCAAAGTTTACTTGCGAAATGTCCTCAAAGACAAATGCCCTCTATCAAACATGCTCAACTGAAAATGTCCCTGTTAGAAACGCCCTCGGAAGAATTGCCCCTAAGAGCGAATTAAAACGCTGGATTCTGTCTCAAACTCAGTCCAGGACTCCCAGACAGAATGATTAAAAGTCCAAGGTATTTTCAGAAATAGGAAATTTACAATCATGTTTGTCACCTAAATAGGTGTTTTCAGTTCTCAAAATGTTGCTCGATAAGTCCTATTTTCAGCTTTCAACCATTCTGAGCGGGAGTCTTGGACAGAGTCTGAGACTAAATCCAGTGTCTGAACACCCCAAAACTAAACTATACTGCGCAATTAGGGGAGAAAGAATTACAAGGATTACGAGAAATTCTAATAATTAGTAAAAGCCAAGAATTTGTCATTTCACTGCCTAACCATACTTTCTACGAGTCAATTCAGTGATCTGATCTCCTAAGGATGTTTTTTTTTATTCTTTTACATTAAAACAGATAAAAAAGAAAAAACAAATCTAAGTACACTGAAACGGACAATGCGCAAGTCGCGGCGAAAAAATTTTTGACTTGTAGCACCGAAAATCGGTTTGCAGCACGCAAACCTGGGCAATTGTAGCACTCTAGCAACTGACTGCGGTGGCAACCCTGTTCCCGGGATATAGCTGTTCTCACAATGAAAATTTTGCTGGCATAGTGCTGAATAGCTGCTTCGCACCCATGCCTAGTTTATTTTATTAGCGCTAGTGTTCCTAGTTTCTTGCCCTGGAAATGTTAGTTATCAAAGATTTGACCCTTTTGACTTTGTTTAGTGCAGTATTCATACCAGTTATAATCGAAAAATTGACGATTTACGAACTTTATTCACTTCGACATGTAGTAGTGCCATCTACATTCGTCACTCTATAGCAATTTGGACTACTAAAAAGGCCACCAGATGGAAATGTTGTGACGTTGCTGGAAACCACCTACAGACGCACACGCAGAGGTAAGCACGGAGAAAAAAGGAATAACTGGCATTTTGTCCCAGTGCATGTTTCAGATCTGTCGACCAGATTAAAGACTAAACAGAATGCTAGACTACGGTTGCTCATAAAATTAAATTGTCAGACGCACTATGAAATCCCACTGACTCTTTCACCGTGGTATGCTGATGGGATTTTTTCTGGTGATTCCAGCAAAACTCCTCCTATTTTATGTCCTGAACTCCTGTCTGCCAAATTGTGATTTCCCTCTGTTCTCATGACAAAATCCCGCTCCTTGAATAAAAATATGGATTAACTAGAAGTCTTCTTACGAAAATCTAGTGTACCTAAAACAATCATGACCGAATGTTGGAATATCACAAATGATACCAGATATATCAAAGGATGCACTTGTTTTTTTAACATCTGCCGTGATAGAGACCTAAGCCATAGAGACGGTGGTGTTGGACTGTATTTTCGTAATGACCTCCCATTCAAACAGCTACTGTCCCCAGTGACTCTTGCCATGGTGTAGTATGGGTTGAATGTCAGCCTTCACAACTTTAAAGAAGTTTTCGTGTCTGATATTGGCATCTGTCTATTATCCTGAAAGTGCCAAAAACAGAAAGGAACCTGTGATTTACTTGTAATCCTGGCTTGATAAGTTTCGACGTACATATGCGGCTCTTGCCTTTATTGTTGGAGGCGACTTTAACCAGACCAACAAAAAGTGGCTATCCAATGCGCTTGATCGGAAACGAGTAGTGAAAATTCCCACCTATCAAAGTGGCAGTATCTTAGACATGATATTTACCAATGTCAATGAACTTTACCATCATCGCCTCTCAATGGGTCCATTGCAAACCGCCAATCATTTTGTAATCCTGTTACAAGCAAAGAACAACAGGCCGAAACCGAAAAGAAGCATAGTGACGGTTCGTCCACTTAACCGGGACTCTACGTGTGCCTTTCGTCAGTGGATTGGTAATTACTCATTTGAAGAAATAAGCTCAATCGCTGACTTGAACCTTAAGGTTGAAACACTCAACTCCCTACTGCTCGAAAAATTCTATCAATTTTTCCCGACTAAAGTAGTGCCAGTTTTTGAATCTGACAAGCAGTGGATCACGAAAGACCTGAAGTGATTGATCAAACTTAGATGCTGACTACACAGTTCGGGGTCTATTTCAGATAACAAAGAGTTACGGAACCCCATTGTCAGTGTCAGTAGACATGCTAAAAAGAAGTATGTTGATGAGCAAATTGACCCCCTGCTTGATGAAGATTTGCGTAAGTGGCATTTAGCAGTCGAAAAGATGACTGAAAATCTGTTTGTAGTGAGCTACGGATGCTAAAAACAGTTGGGACTTCGATATCAGCACAAGAAGTCAATTCTTTCTTTACCGAAATCAGTATCACACATCCATCATTGAGTTAAATTGAGTTGAATACTCTGATAGAAGACTGCGAATGTGATGAAATCAAGCAAGTTTCTGAGTACGAAGTTTACAGGGGATACGGAAACTGCAAAAGAAATGTGCTTCTTATCCTGGTGAATTGCCAGTAAAACTTTTGCGTGAATCTTTTATATTTCTTGTGAAACCTCTAACTTCGGTAATTAATCAGTGCTTCAATAATCAGACATTTCCTCAGCCTTAGAAACAAGCTTATGCACGTGTCATTCCAAAGGTAAAGCATCCCAAAAGCTGTGATCAGTTAAGACCCTTTTCAGTTGCGCCAAACCTTGCCACTGAGTCACTGAGTCCTTTATTTACCGTGAACTTATGTCGCAAGTTGCAGATTCACTTGACTGGTACCAATATGGTTGTTTAAAAGGGTGTAGTACCACAGTGTATTTAGTTAGGCCTTGTCACCTGATCGTACAATGGATTTATTTTGGAGATGCTTTTGTTGATTTGCTATTCGTTGATTACAGGAAAGCATTCGATTTGATTAAGCACTTCGTGGCTGCAACGAATCTTAAAAGAATGGGCACACGTAAAAAAATCTTACTACTTGTTGTTGGTTTCCTACATACCCGGTACCAGTAAGTCTACGCCCTTTTTTATGATGATCTTGACTCTCACTGGGAAGCGATTACATGTGGGGTCCCTCAAGGGACCAAATTAGCCGCTCCACTTTTCCTTTTGTTGATTAGTTATGCTATGGACAACATGGATGATCGATTCAAATACGTAGACGTTCTATCTGCGCTTCTTAATTTTACAGTAGATGTAACCAAAGCTATGCCCCAATTCATCCCTGATCTTTTAACAGAATTCAAGGGAGAATGTAGCACAAATAGTTTACAGATCAATGAAAGCAAAACCAAAATTGCAAGATTTCATCCTTTGAAACGAGATCTCCCTTGCCCAGCTCCCTGGTTCTGCTTGTATCATCAGATACAGTCCTGGGAGTTAATTTTGGCGCCAATTACTCATTTAGTCAAGGGCTAGTCCAGAAAGGCATCTGTGCACTACATTCTTTGATTTAAATGCCCCGCTTGGGTTTCCCATCAAATCAGCTGAAAACGGCATATCTAACATGCATACGTCCCATATTAGAATATGCATATTCCGTTTGGGGGCCTCAGATTCATAATATTGAATATCTAAGTGATGATGTGGAAGGAGTCCAAAAAAGAGCAGTTATAATCATCTTTGGAGAATTGTTTGTAGATTATAGGTCTGCTCTTGAGTCTTTAAAGATCGAAACTCTTAGAGATCGCAGGTTTCAGTTGATAATACTTTTCGGGCAATTTCTCCTTGCTAGCCGCAAGCACCGACATTTTCTACCCCTTGCTGCCAACTCAGTAGCTAATACCAGAAAGAAAAACAAGTTAGTGCCAGTGCCTTGCAAAACTAGTCGATTTGACAATTCATTTATGCTGTTTTTAACCAGTGCCTGTAACAAAATACCTTAGGACTAGGTTTGTAAATTACAGCGACATTTAGTTTGTGATTTTTATCTACGACTTTGAAAGCTGTCCTTAAATAAGTGCTGACTTCTTAACTTTTCTTGAAACTTTCATTTTAATACCATTATCCTCAGTAGTACTGGTAGTAGTAGTCGTGGTAGTAGTGGCAGTAGTAGTAGCAGAAGTTGCATTAGTAGTTGTTGTAGTAGCAGTAGCAGTACTAATAACAGTAGTACGCGCATAGTGCCTTTTAGTTATTTCAAAATCCCCCTAAGCATTCCCTGAACAATCTTTGTATACTGAGCCTCAGTATTGGTAATCGTTGCAGTAGTAGTCATAGTAGCAGAAGTAGCAGCAGTAATATTAGTAGCAGTGTGTACAGAGTGCCCTTTGGTATACTCAACACCCTTCTCAACACGCTTTGAATGTCTCAAATGAATACACTATGCCAGAAATTTCAAAAGTTGACTGGGTCGCAACCCATCTAACAAAAAATCTCCGACCTTGGGACCCACCTTTTTGCTGTCTTAAAGAAGAGAGGTAGAAAAATATTATACTCTACAACTAGAAGAGGCTACTGACGTGCAAGGCCTATATCAACTGCTTGTTTTTGTGCGTTATATATGGAGGAACATCGTGAATGATGATATCTTGTTCTGCAAGCCATCAAGTCGTGGAACTGCTGAAGTCATCATCGATACAATTGTTTCCCATGTAAATGGGAAAGCTTCACAGTGGAAGAACTGTGTCGGTATATGCACTGACTGTACCTTGGCTATGCATGGCAAAAGTATCAGTGTGGTTACGAGAGTTCTTGACCAAAGTCCGTGTGCCTTGTGGACACACCGTAACCTTCATATAGAAGCACTGGTTTCCAAAGCATTGCCCAATGATTTTGTAATACTACTTGATGCAGCTGTAAAATCGTAAATTATAGTAAAGCAAAACCCTTAAAAGCTGGCCTATTTCAAAAACTTTGTGAAGAAATGGGTAGCTACGATGCATCTCTTCTTCTGCATGCAGAAGTTTGCTGGTTATGATGGGGAAAAGTACTGACACAAAAAGTGGAATTGCATAATGAAGTTACAATTTACTTGAAAGGAAAAACTGGATTTATTAAACATCCACTGTACGACGAATTCATTCTCAAGCTCACTTATTTGGCGGATGTTTTCTCGAATTAAATGAATTCAATTTGTATTTGCAAGGTTCAAACGGACCAGACATTTTTGCAGTTCCCGATAGAATTCGAGCGTTCATGAAAGAGCTTATACTGTGGAAAAGTTGCATTGATAATGAAAAGTATGATAGTTTTGAAACATTTAAAACCTTTATTGTTTGAACCTAAGTGCAGCCTAAGACAAACGTATTGTCTGAAATTTCCCGTCATTTATCGGTGTTAAAAAATAATTTTGACGACTATTTTGGGGAAAAGATGAAAATATTTGATTCATTGAGTTGGATTTGAAACCCAAGCTCTTTACGCTAAAGTTTGACTCTGTCTCACAACTTTTTTTTTAAACAATAAAAAACTTTAGCGTAAAGAGCAAGGCGTTGAGGAGGGGACAGCCCCTTTCATATACGGAATAACTTCTGTTCGTTTTAAGTTTTAATGTCGCTCCTTACTTTCAGTTTAAAAAACGTGTTTTTTTATTTAATCTATAGTAAAGGCCATACGGCTTCAATGTTGTATTATTTTATGATTATTTTTTTTTTTTCCCAGAGGAACTTTATATGGAAGGGGTCGTCATAGAAACTTCAAAGGGGGCTCATTCGATTGAAAATCGAGAGTTCTTCTGCCCTTTTTAATAGTCGAAAATGATTGGAGGGCAACTAGCCCCCCCCCCGCCTTTGATTCCCCCAAACACATCAAATCAAAATTTTGAGATAGCCATTTTGTTCAGCGTAGTTGATTTCCACATAGAAAATATATTTTTGAGGAGGATACTACCCCACAACCCTCAGGGCAAGGGTTTTAAGTTATGCCCTGGGGGCATATAAGGTTTTTATGGAAGGCGTTGTCGTAGAAACTTCAAAACAGGCTCATTCGGTTGGAAATTAAAGAGATAGGGCCCTTTTTAATAATATAAAGTGACTGGAGTGTAACTAGTGTCCCTCCCCCCCCACGCCCATCATTTCCCCAAACACATCCAATCAAAATTTTGAGATAGCCAAGATAGAAAATTTTGAGATAGCCAAGGTTGATTTCCAGATAGAAAATATGTTTTAGAGGAGGACAATCCCCCACAACCTTCAGGGCAAGGGTTTTAAGATGTCCCCTGGGGGCATATAAGGTTTTTATAGAAGGCGTTGTCGTAGAAACTTCAAAAAAGGCTCATTCGATTGGAAATTCAAAGGGATAGTGCCCTTTTTAATAGTCGAAAGTGATTGGAGGGCAACTATCCCCCCACCCACGCCCATCATTCCCCCAAATACATCGAATCAAAATTTTGAGATAGCCATTTTGTTCAGCGTACTTGATTTTCAGATAGAAAACATGTTTTTGAGGAGAACAATCCCCCACAACCCTCAGGGCAAGGGTTTTAAGTTGTGCCCTGGGGGCATATAGGTTTTTATAGAAGGCGTTGTCATAGAAACTTCAAAAAAGGCTCATTCGATTGGGAATTCAAAAGGATAGTGCCCGTTTTAATAGTCAAAAGTGATTGGAGGGCAACTAACCCCCCCCCCCCCTACGCCCATCATTCCCCCAAACACATCCAATCAGAATTTTGAGATAGCCATTTTTGTTCAGCGTAGTTGATTTCCAGATTGAAAATATATTTTTGAGGAGGACACTCCCCCACAACCCTCAGGGCAAGGGCTTTAAGTTATGCAGTGAGGGCATATAAGGTTTTTCACAGAAGGCATTGTCGTAGAAACTTCAAAAAAGGCTCATTCAATTGGAAATTAAAAGGGATAGTGCCCTTTTAATAGTCGAAAGTGATTGGAGGGCAACTAGCCCACCCCCTCCAACGCCCATCATTCCCCCAATCCATCCAATCAAAATTTTGAGATAGCCATTTTGTTCAGTGTAGTTGATTTTCAGATAGAAAACATGTTTTTGAGGAGGGAAAATCCCCCACAACCCTCAGGGCAAGGGTTTAAGTTATGCCCTGGGGGCATATAAGGTTTTTTTTTTAGAAGGCGTTGTTTTAGAAACTTCAAAAAAGGCTCATTCGATCGGAAATTCAAAGGGATAGTGCCCTTTTTAATAGTGAAAAGTGATTAGAGGGCAACTAGCCCCCCCCCCTACGCCCATCATTCCCCCAAACACATCCAATCAAAATTTTGAGATAGCCATTTTTGTTCAGCGTAGTTGATTTCCAGATTGAAAATAAATTTTTGAGAAGGACACTCCCCCACAACCCTCAGGGCAAGGGTTTTAAGTTATGCCCTGGGGGCATATAGGTTTTTTATAGAAGGCGTTGTCATAGAAACTTCAAAAAAGGCTCATTCAATTGGAAATTCAAAGGGATAGTGCCCGTTTTAATAGTCAAAAGTGATTGGAGGGCAACTAGCCCCCCCCCCCTACACCCATCATTTCCCCAAACACATCCAATCAAAATTTTGAGATAGCCATTTTTGTTCAGCGTAGTTGATTTCCAGATTGAAAATATATTTTTGAGGAGGACACTCCCCACAACCCTCAGGGCAAGGGCTTTAAGTTATGCCCTGAGGGCATATAAGGTTTTATAGAAGGCATTGTCGTAGAAACTTCAAAAAAGGCTTATTCAATTGGAAATTAAAAGGGATAGTGCCCTTTTTAATAGTCGAAAGTGATTGGAGGGCAACTAGCCCACCCCCTCCAACGCCCATCATTCCCCCCAACCCATCCAATCAAAATTTTGAGATAACCATTTTGTTCAGCGTAGTTGATTTTCAGATAGAAAACATGTTTTTGAGGAGGAAAATCCCCCACAACCCTCAGGGCAAGGGTTTTAAGTTATGCCCTGGGGGCATATAAGGTTTTTTTAGAAGGCGTTGTCTTAGAAACTTCAAAAAAGGCTCATTCGATCGGAAATTCAAAGGGATAGTGCCCTTTTTAATAGTCAAAAGTTATTGGAGGGCAACTAGCCCCCCCCCCCCCCTACGCCCATCATTCCCCCAAACACATCCAATCAAAATTTTGAGATGGCCATTTTTGTTCAGCGTAGTTGATTTCCAGATTGAAAATATATTTTTGAGGAGGACACTCCGCCACAACCCTCAGGGCAAGGGTTTTAAGTTATGCCCTGGGGGAATATAAGGTTTTTATAGAAGGCTTTGTCGTAGAAACTTCAAAACAGGCTCATTCGATTGAAAATTAAAGGGCTAGTGCCCTTTTTAATAGTCGAAAGTGATTGGAGGGCAACTAGCCCCCCACACCCATCATTTCCCCAAACACATCCAATCAAAATTTGAGGTAGCCATTTTGTTCAGCATAGTTGATTTCCAGATAGAAAATATGTTTTTGAGGAGGACACTCCCCACAACCCTCAGGGCAAGGGTTTTAAGTTATGCCCTGGTGGCATATAAGGTTTTTATAGAAGGTCTTGTCATAGAAACTTCAAAAAAGGCTCATTCAATTGGAAATTCAAAGGGCTAGTACCCTATTTAATAGTAGAAAGTGATTGGACGGCAACTAACCCCCCTCTCACGCCCACCTTTTCCCCAAACACATCCAATCAAAATTTTAAGACAGGTATTTTATTAAACGTAGTTTTAAGTTCCGGAAATTAGGTCTTTGAGGATTACAACTCCCCCAAAGCCCTCAGGGCAAGGGTTGTAATTTAAGGATTCTCCAAATCCTTCATATTATTTCTTATGGAAGGGATGCTCGTATAAACTTTAGAGAGGGCTCATTTGAAGAAAATTAAAAGTTCTTGTTCACTTTTTAAGAGTCAAAAGAGATTGAAGGGCAACTAGCCCCTCTCCCTCCTCCACGCCCTAAATGCATCAGATAAAAGTTTTGAGATAGACAGTTTGTTAAAATAGTTCAAAGTTCTGATAACAAAAAACTCCGGTGTCGACACAGCCCACCAGGGCCCAGGGGTAGGCGTTGTAACTTATGCCCTGGGGCATAACTTATTAAGGGGGGTTTATAACTTATGGGAAGGGTTTTGTATGGGAAGAACACATAGAAATCTATTATAATTATGCAATTATACGATTAAAATACATACTCTATGATAGATGCAAAATTGCTTTGGCACACAAATTCCTATTAAGGGCAATTCCAAACAGTCGTGATCCCTTTGTGTCAGCAATTGAAATGGTATAAACCCCCTTATTGGAGCTATTTTTTCAATTCATTCATTGTTGTCAATCGCTGTCCACAAGTTATGCAAGCTGTCTATTGTTCATATAAAAGGTTTTTATCAAAGAGGTAATCGTATAGACTTTGAAAAAAGCCTCATTCGATTTAAATTGAAAGTTCTAGATCCGTTTTTTAAAGTCAAGAGTAATCGGGCAGTAACACCCCCCCCCCCCATCCCATAACAACTTGAAACCTTTTGCAATCAAAAACGAAAAAAAAATTAATAAAAAAACTTTCCGAAAAATAAGTTTTTCAAAGAAAAGTAAAGGCCATTTTAAACTTAAGCTCAGAAGATACAAATACCTGTTAAAATTCAAACTCAAAACGACCAGAAATTACTATTAAAGAATAAATGAAACCCAAAACGAACAGAAATTAAATATACAATCATAGCAAAAACATACAACAAGTAATAATATAAATGAATAAATAGATCTTAAAGCGAGTAATGCTTAGATTGAATATGAAAATCAAGCTTAAAACGAAAACAAATATTTTGCTATTAAAGTATAAATGAAACTTAAAACGAACAGAAATTAAATAAACAATCAATGCGAACAAACATACAATATATATTAATGTAAATGAATAAATAAATCTTAAAACGAGTGAAACTTAAATTGAATATGCAAATCAAGATTGAATCGAATAAAAATAACTACAAACAAGAGTTTGGGTATCGTCTCACTGCAGAAGCCTAATACCTACTGCGTCATTGGCGCTTTACTGAAAACGAATTATATTACAAATGTTTTCTTTTGTACTTAATATTGAAAATAAATATTAAAATTACAGTAAAATTTTGAACTGATGAGCTTTTAGCAATTAATATTATTATGCATCAAATATTCAGTTTAATTTATTAGTTCTTTTCAAGATTGGTCAAGACAAATATAGTTTCACTACAAGCAAAATTTGGATACTGCCTCCTTCTTTAACTGTAAAAACATAAAGCCTTCTGCGTCATTGGTGCTTCACTGAAAACGAATTACTCGTATATTACAAATTTATTATTTTCCAGTTCTTACAGCATTGAAAATGAAAATAAAAATTACAGTGAAAAAAATCTTGAACTGATGGATCTTTGAACAATTAATATCATTATATATCTAATATTCAATTTGATTTTGCTTATACTTTCCAAGACTGTTCAAGACTCATATAGTTTTGCCATTTTTTAACTCTGCCATTTTTTTTTAACTAATCGTGTTAGTTTGTTAAGAAAACATTCTATGGCTTCTAGGCATTTCTATTTGAGCGGGAAAACTGCACCTCAAACTTTGTGGAACATGCATTTTCTAGCATGAAACACACCAAAATATAATAAAATGTCAAGTTTTGGAGTGTTCCACCACTCGCAAGCAAGTGCCATTGGTATTTTTGAATCCGCATTGTCAATTTAGGGGGTGGAGGGTAGGCTAATTCTCGTAGCAGCCCCATTCCGCCGTGGCATGGTTCACATTTTCAACACCTGGCGTCCGGACTATCATATAATCTACCAAGTATACAACTACCCCAAATCAATATCAATAAATAAATGAAACCCAAAACGAAAAAAAATTAAAATAAATATTAGAGTCAAACTCAAAACGAGCATAAATTAATGTGAGTAGGGTTCAAAACCCCTATGCTTTCTCAAAGCCAGAATATAATTTGTACTTTACTGAAAAAAAATTCAAATGAGTTAACTGAAAAAAAATGTGCATTGTCAATTTAATATAGATATGCTGATATTTATTCCCTAAAATTTTAATTAATTTTTGATTTCTTAAAGTTACAAAAGTGAAAATATTTCAAAGAATTGTTTTCAGTAAAGCGCCAATGACGCAGTAGGTTTTAGGCTTCTGCAGTGAGACGATACCCAAACTCTTGTTTGTAGTTATTTTCATTCGATTCAAATTTGATTTTCATATTCAATTAAGTTTCACTCGTTTTAAGATTTATTTATTCATTTACATTAATATATATTGTATGTTTGTTCGCATTGATTGTTTTTTAATACTTTTAAAACAGCTCGCCAGTAAATCCCTAGGAAATAAAATAAGAGTCGCGAAATATAAGGGTCGCGAAGTCTTAAATCGAATAATCTACTGTAATCATGATAATTCTTCTGACTTCATTTACAAACGAATTCTTCAAATCAATTTTATGATAAACTATTAAATATTATTGTAAACTATTCCAATATAGGATGAGATGCTACAGTCAGTAGTGGAAGTTATTTTTATTCTCCTTTTTTTCGTATTTTTAGTTCTTAAATTTTGTACTTAGTTTGTACTTTTCAGGCTCATGTTAGAGTGGCCTAGTTTCGTCCTCTGTCAAGGTCCTACATTCTTTACTCTTAGCCCAAAGAACTTTATAATGCAAGATTTTGCCACGAGTAGGGAAGAGATTAAGGACACGAAGACTGGACGTAGAAACTAGAAGTGTTTATGTTTGGTAGTGTAAAGGCTATAAGGTAGTAATGTTAGAAGATAGCAAGTTAAGATTGACAAGAAAGAATCAATTCAGACTAGGCATAGCCAACAAACTAGCATTAGCCTGTTAAAAACCATTGCCTCTCATATATTATCACTAATTTTTTGCCGACCACTTTGTATTGATGGCTTGGTTTTAAAATCTTGGGGGGGGGGGGGTCATTCTGTTTAAAATAAAAAGTCATGAAGCCCTTTTTTAAGGGCTGAAAGTGATTAGAGGGCAGGCACTTCACCTCCTGCATGTTTTTTCATTTAATTGCCACAGCTCCCCCTCCATAGTGTCAGATAAAACTTTTTAAGTGACTTCTTTTGTCCAAAATAGCCGAAAGACCTGTTAAATTACCTTCGAAGTCGACGTGATGCATGCTGAGTCGGTGGCAATGGCCCTAGATAACATAAATACTTATAGGTCATATATTAGTTGCAATAAAAAAGGGGGTATGTTTGATTTAGGTTGTCCAATCAGCTTTAAAATCTCAATTGCTGGCTAGGCCAAGTTTACCCGCAGTTTCCAAAAGGTATACTCCTTAAAATACTTGCTTACCTGGAAAATCAAAACAAATTATGAACACCAGAGCTTCCAAAATGCGTTTTATTGGCATATCTTGAGAGTAGATTAAGGGGTTATATTTTGCGTCCTTTATGTTCCATCCTGTGTTATTTGTCCCACTTTACATTCCATGGCACCTTTCCATGGCAGATTACCAGACTAGTTATTTGGCAGTGTATAATGTGGTCAAACATGTTTTGAGAGTTTGGTCGTAATAATATAATGTAGTCAAACAGGTTTTTTTTCTGTTTTTGTTGTCAATTGCACAATGAATGTACTTCATGAGATCACGTCTACATTCTTAAAAAAACTGATATGATATAAAGTAGTCAAACATGTTTTGGGGGCATGCACGAAATTATATAACTCAACCGAACTGGTTATTCAAGGTAATATCCGTTTTTTTTTTATGAGCCAATCAGAGAGCGGAGGTTACTCCATATACGATAACTTGATTGGTGATGGGGATTTGAATAAAAGGAATAGTTTTCTTTACAATTCATATTAGTAAGAGAATTGAATTCAAAGAGAATAGTTTATTTGCGAGGATATTAGTAGAGAAAAATGAGTAGTGCATTTACATTATTGGAGATTAATGATGGAGCTGACAACAGCAGCAACGATATACGAGTGCCCAATGTGGCTGTGGAAATAACCACTGGTTGTAGACTATGTCTTGAATGGGACACTATGTATGCCAGATACGTGATATCATTAAGCAAATTTAAGCAGGAGGAGCAGCTATGTTTTGCTGGAAAAGTGAATATTCTCCATATACATAAACTTCGGTCAGCATTAGATGTTCTATCAAAATATATTGATGAGAACAAAATGCATCAGTGATTATTATTATTATTGTAATTATGTTCAATAAAAAATGTTTCTAAATCAATGATATTTGACAGAGTTAGGACTCTAAAAAATGGATAGATTCGAGAAAGAGCGAATCATGGGGAATCTAGTTCTTATGGAAAAAACGTTTGATTCTAGATGACAATTTTCTAGAGCTGTCTATTCAAAGGAAGATATTTTCTCGGGGAATGCTTGTCGATATAAAGAAAACTGATTCTCCATCATTAGACTATTGTATGAAGCTTCTACGTCGTGGTCCAAATGCATTTACACAATTTATTGATATATTGATCACAAACACGGCAAAATGATATTGTGGATATGCTTTTAAACATTAGTTTAGAAATTTAGGACTTTTTTTTTCATGAGAAAGATGGTGCTCAAGGATGATTTACTCTCTCTCTCTCTCTCTCAGACAATTTTTGTTGTTGCTAGCTCAGTTTCATTGTGGCAGTGAGAGTGTCAACACATGACAAAATGTTCCATACATGTCCGTTATGTATGTATACACAGGGCAGCTGGTCATCATGTGAGAATTGCACAATGATTGATGAGTATGATGAAAAGTGTAGATTATGCAACCCGTGTAAATTGCATAGAGGATATGGTGTACAAATTAAAGGTTGCAATTCCTGTCTTGAAGAGGTGTGTGACTCTCATCCTAGAGGCCACCTATGCTCCAATTGTCATTATGATAAATGTAATCAGTGGGAGAATACATATCCCGGTATGATTGGAAAGAATCCTAACCGTGATTTTAGTTTATTGCTACGAGATTGGTATCGTCGTGGTTTTAGATTGTTCTGGGAGGAGGAACCGGGTCAACGATTCAACTGTTGGAACAACAAAAGAATATGGTTTCTACGTCATCGTTGTGAAGACAATGGGTGTTATGATTATAAGCCCACTGATTTTTATTTGGCTGTGACGGAATGTGATTCGACACTTGAGGACACTGTTTGTGAAATTGCTTCAAATAAGCAAATTGAAACATGTGAATTCTATAGAATGAATGAAAATAGTATCATTGACAATACAAAGAGATATGACAAGAGTGAAGTCACACTCTACTGTAGGAAATGTGACCCTGACATTGCAGTACATCAGGATCAGTACACTCTGAATTCAGATAATCTACCTGCACTAGTTGTTGTCGACAAATACCTAGTAGTGGATGAAATCTAAAGAGTAGAAAAGTCGTTTTATCATGTATATAAATTTTTATTAATAAACAATTTCACATACATTTTTAGAACATTTTATTCTTAGGGCACCAAAATCAATATTAAATACACTTGTAAGTACATTCTCCACTAGAAAGTCGTTCAATCGAGGTAAGTCAACGTAGATGTTGAGAAACTGCTTGTAGGTGTAGCCACGACATCTGAACATAAAAAAGAGTAGTGCATGAAAGCCACGTGTCTTTGTCGTAAAATCCTGTACTCTTCGTTGATTTTGAATAATGGTTTTCCCACTGCTTTCAATGAAGTTGCTGATGTATGGAGCGTAGAATTTATACGATAGGCCAAGAGGATCAAAAAATTCAATATTCTTCGCTGTTTGAAAGATGCATAGCCAATGACCGGTCTTCAAAGTCGATGGACTGCTATTAACAATGATAAGGGTATTGTTAACACTTGGAATTTTTTCAATGAAGTCCGAAGGTATGCAATAGGACTTGTATTGGGACATGTATGGATCCATACTAAATACATTGATTATTTGGTTTGTGTTCATGGTGCTAGGTCTAGTAGAACACTGCCGTCGGGTGTGATTTCCCAATAGGTTTCAAATTGGCTCAGTGATATTAGCGTGATACTCTCAGTCAGAGCATCGGCAAATGTACACTCTAAACGTACATTCCCTGTTCGTACTATACTCATATCCTGTGTGCCTGACAAGTCCAAAACAATAACCCCCGTGATTTTTTGAAAATATTGAATCGGTTATTCCATTTTCAAATAGTTGAGAGTCATGATCTAGGGATTGCATGGTCAACTCGTACAGGGTTCTATAGGATTTTTTGTTAAATGATAGAGTGTACAGTGGAATACCATTCACTTTGCACACAAGGCTAGATAGACCAAAAAAATTAAAATCATGGGGGGATTCAGTCCAGGATCCAACGGCACTGCCACTCTTCACAAAGGCCAAAGCCAATTTTGATGGGATTTCTCCATTGATAAATGATGAATCGCTATAGCTACGAGAGCCGGTGGCAATGTGACGTTGATTGGTGATTGTATTGGGGACAAGAACTTTAATGTTGTTACCATTGGCTCTTAGCTTTTCCACTGCCAATGCAACAGAGCTCATAACCTGTTGTTTTCAGACGTGGAGAATTGCCGATGTGATAATGACATTTGCATCGGGTGCTGCAGGAAGTGTTTTTATCAAAATGAAATTCGATGGTGCCATCTGTAACTTTATGTCAATCTTGACATTGGGGGTTTACCATTGGGATATATTGAATTTCTCATGATTTAATTTTCCAACTAGATGATACTCTTGGGTCACTGCAGTAGTCAACTCACCGTCAGTATCAACACCTGATCGATATTCATAGCCTAATGATTGTCCTCTCAACTCCTTGTATGCCTTTGGCGTCATCATCATAAATTGTATATAGCTTGCATAATTTGATAAATTATTTCTAGTGCTCACCAATGTTCCATTAATAAATACATTAATTTGTTTGAATAGATTGTGTAGAATACAGTTTTCATAGGAGAGACCATCGCCGGCATTTGGAGTTGTATTATCTGACTTTTTCTTCACCGCAACATTTAAATCAATAAATGTTGATGACAAATCAATGAAATAGTCTTCATTGGAAAATATTTGAAAGTGTATATTTTCCGAGAGGGGTTGTTGGGGGTGAAATTGTTCATAGTAGCCATACTTGACACTGACATCAACATTTTCAGCATTGAATAGATTCAATGAGGAACTGATTGATGGATATGATTCCTGTGGGGGAGATAAGTCATCTTAAGAGAAGAAATCCTTCTTTGATCTAACAATCGTTTTCTTTTTCTTCTTCTGCTTATTGGCCTTCGTTGTTTTATTCCTCAAAGTCCTTGTTGATGTCCTTTGCTTCCCGCCTGGGTGGAGACTGATGAGTGAATGACGCGAAAGCATCCTTTTAGATCCCTCCCCATTTTTGTCGAGATTTTAGTTGCTCACCAGCGGCTCTTGCTGAAGATCTAATATTTTCCTTAACACTCTCCTTGAAATTATTGCCCGACCCTCAGTCCTGTAGTGTGGAGGCAGCAAAATTTGATGCAGCAGGTACAGATATTTTCTGGCAAGGGGTAGTGCAGAACGAAATAGCCTAGCAAACCAGCTACCAAGACCATAGCCAGACATTGTAGTACGACCCTTGTAGTAGTCCAATCCATTGCCTAATTGACGTGGACTCAAAGCACCAACATAACAATCGATATCGGGACAGACAAATGGAATTCTTCTATTGTTCATTTTAGGTGATTGTGCTGTCGTTGACAATGGGTCGAAAATGACATGTAATCACTGCTAAGCCTTCTGTTATTGCTAGAGGATCACCCAAATTCACTTCTTAGTGTTAACTGGCAGAGTTCCAAATACGAAGTGTTTACAGGAACATACTGAAGATGCTTTATATTATAGTGATGAACAAGTTCATGAGTTGTTTTTCGTTCAAGAACACGTAGGAGGGGGACATTTGAATTACCGACTCTCGACGTTTCCACAAAGGATGCATAGAGAAATATGCAAGAGTCCAAGGCAAAACCAGGTGGATAATCAGCAAAAATAACTTGATTCATCCCGTAAACGGTGCCCGAATTTTTCCCATTGATCATATTGTGTTTAAAGCCAAGAACATCTCTCAGATTATCATTGAGAATAATTATTTCAGTGTCAACAGGTGAGCTAATGTAAATCCTATCATGTTCCAATGAATAATTAAAATGGAATTTTCCATTCCTACGATATGAGATTTTTCTATTGATTGTACGACACAAATCTCCCATATTATCATATTCAATATATTTCAATTTGGCATGTGGATATTCACTAGATTTAAGTGCTTCAACCCATTCATAGTCGACAAAGAGTGTCCAATCGAATGGTATAACTTTTATATCATACACACGATCCTTTCTCAGGATGTCGTAGGTATTTTTGAGAATACAGTCGACAAGAGCCACTTCATATGCACCGTCAAATTTGATGGCGGGGGAGAGTTTTGTCCAAAAATCACTTGTTCTATTCAAGTCATTGTAGAAAGGATCGGAAACGTTGGACATGAATGTTACATAGAAATCATTGGGCATTGTCAATATCTTCAACACCGATCCAAGAATCAAAATCAGAGTTGTATCCTAGCCACCGAACAAGTAACTGTTTCTTACCCCTGCGAGTACGTGTCTTTAATATCTTTTCAATTTGATAGATTTCACTAGCATTTTTAACTTTTTGCAATTCATAGTCATAAAAGCCACCGAGAATCTCTTCATCTTTGGTATCACGCAGGCGATAAGTTATGAGTTTAGTGTCTAGGATTTTTGCCACTTTAAAAAGTTCAGTGGACCACAAGTAATTTCCCTTTTCAAAAACATTAGTTGTTCTGTTAATTCGAACAGTATCACCAACATTGAATTTATTTTTCTTCTTGACAATCGTTTCATTGGAATACTGTTTAAGAAAGGTGTCAATTGTATCATGATCAGAATGATGAACTTCCGTTGGCGTAGAGTTGGACAATGATCGATGAGGTCGTTGATTATAAATCAACATGATTTTATCTAGATCATGAATAAAAGCCGGTGTATTTTTCAATGTACAATATCTTGAAATTAAAAGTCGAAAAGTTCTTATCAATCGTTCGGCCAATGCAGCCTTTATAGAGCAGTGACTATGACTGTGACTATGATAGAGCAGTGTACTATATTTCTCTAGTACTTTTGCAACATGGGGATTAACAAATTCACTACCGCGATCCGTTTGAATTTTTTTTATATGAATCCTGTTCGAGAATACTTTCAATGGCCCGAGCAACTTCAAAACCTCTCTTTGATCGCAATGGAATTGCATATGCATAGCGACTAAAAACACTGATTGCAAGTAAAATGTACTTGTACGGTGTATTGTGACGTCTTTGAAGCTCATCTAGAGTCAGGAGATCTGCTTGCATTATATGCAATGGGTAAAAGGCTTTAGTTTTTCGATATTGATTGGCACGAAGTCTATGATTTCTATGCAGAATGTAACTTGATTCATTTTGTAGATAGTCTTGTACACTTTTAGTGTGAACACCAGTGACTTTGGAAAGAGTGGTGGGGGAACTTAAACTCCCCGCCTCACCAATATTTTCATAAACACCTTTCAGAACTTCAACCATTTTGAATGTAAACACGTTGTGTAACGTCCGTAACCCTTTTGTATACTGGCTGCTGGTGGTGATGGTGGAGGTAACGGTGACGTTGACTTGATACGTCTTCGCTTTTGTCTAGCTATCAGTGGTGTGCTAGTATTTTCCAAAATTGATTTAAAATCTTCTTCTTCTTCATATTTTAATGGTTTCAATGTTGTTGATGATGATGATGATGCATGTACATTTAATTTTTTTAGAATTTGTCTATTGCCAATAAGACTTTTGGGGAAGTTTAATGTATTTAGAAAATTGTATAGATGAGCGTCAAATGATAATAGTCCTTTACGATTTGTAACCATGTCATAGATTAAATCAAGTAGATTATAGCTCTTGCCCTGAATTATAATCCCTTCCCCATTGCTGTCAACTTGAATATGACCACTTTACAAGAGATAGGTTAGGAGTCGTTTACTTTGTTCACGATATGAGCGGGGCATTAGATTTCCAATTTTCAATACAATTGAATCCAATTCCTCCTTCTTTAATTGTGTTCCAGCAGCAGCAGCAGCAGCAGCAGCAGCAGCAGCAGACTCTTGAGAAGAGTGATTCTTTTTTTCGATCAGCAGCAGCAGCAGTTGGCTTCGACCGATAGGACCTGTGTTTGTCCACTCGGCGAAGTGCATCTTGAAGTAAAAGTAGTTTTTTATCATCCTCAATATTTTCATTGTCAAGGAATTTACTCAGATTGTTCTCAAAGTGTTCCACGGGTGAGAGAGCTAGTTATATTGGAGTCAATTTATAGGATTTTGCCATTCTCACTAGAGAAAACTGTTTACAAGTCCTGCAATTATTGGCAGTAAAAGTGTGAAAAAGCTACCGCCCGCCTGAAGAAGTCGTTTCCTTTTAAAGTTCTTTCCTTTCTTTTTAGAGGCCAATGTACGTACAATGGAACGATGTTGCTTTGCCTGTTGCTTAACTACTTCTGGCAGTTGAACATTACCTTCGGTCAAATTTAAACAAAGTTCAAATATTAGATTAATGAAATCATTGTCAATACTGTGTTTGAGTATTGCTTTCCTAAGCGGAGGTTTTGAAGTGCTTAGAACTGAAAACAAATGTCTATTTTCATGTAGTTTCTTCAGTGTCATGATAGCGACTAATAGGTCTTTTTAGTGTTCACAGGGAGATATACTGTAATTTCATTCTCGAAAATATCTGTGACTACACGCAGATCCTCGGGTGTATTTTGATTAAGATCCAATAGGATATAACCGTGGGGTTTATTAGTTGCCTGATTGTATGCTGAGAGCAGAAATTTAGGGGCACCTGGATAGATTTGTTTATTGAGGGTTATTAGCGAGCTAGAATCACGAACAACTCTGTAGATGATATAGTAGGTGCAGTTTAAAGCAAGTGTTTGCATACATTTGCTCTGATGAAAGAGATTGTGTAGAACCAGAGTAAACGAAATTTGTTCATGATGAGAGCGAACAGTGAACAATTGCAGCATTTCCTGGGACCATTGTTCAATAGATTCAGCCAGATCGTCAATGATCAGCCAAGAGTTTGGTTCAATAATGTTGAAAACATCAAGTCCCTGTATGAATTGTATCTGCACCAATCCCATGGTGGTGGCAGCAATTGCTTTTATTTTATCGTATGACTCCTGCCAAATACTATAGCAATAGTAGATTTTTTTCGGCTTTTCCACAAACATTTTATCGCAATTTTTAATTATTTTAGTTAAGAGTGTTTTTTGCCCGACATTGAGGGCCCACACAGAAACGATCTGAATGGTGTTTTAAATTGATACATGTTCCCTTCAACAGTTCACCTGGACAACTAACTGTAGACTATGGCTGTCTAATGACTAAATAATTTCCCTACTACTCTGTTCAAGAAGAAGAAGAAGAAGACGAATAAAGAATCATATTTTCTTTTATTATATGCATAAAAAAAAGTAACAATACATTGAAAAAAGCACATTAAACATGAAAAAATACACTTCTTTTTAAATTTATTTATAAGAAAAATACAACATTTATATAGGCACACAGAGAAAAAACACTTGAATACTTTTTTTTTTTTATTTATAGAGAAAAAATACAACATTAGATTAAAGCACTTGAAATAATATCACTTTTTTTTTGAATGAAACACTTACAAAAAAAAAATCTGCTCTAAGTAAAAAAAAGAAGATAACTTTGATAGTGGCGGTGCGCCGCCCCTCTGGCGGCCCCCCCCCGGGCCGCGAGGCCCCCCCCCTCCAAAGGCCGCGAGCCCCCCCCCCCCCAAAGGTTTTAGGAAATAATTTACAGGACTTTATTCAAACCGAGACTTTCCCTATGGGTAACACATTCGGCCCGGTCTGAAGTTAAATACTGTCCAAGGGGGAGGGTGGTCACATTGTCTTGACAAACATAGACCTTGTCGGAGATGGTACTCATGGCAATTTTTTCTATATTTACAGTAAAGTTCCTGTATTTGAGAGAACGAATTGCCAGCATTTGGCTCGCGGAATTGTATTTTCAACAATACAATTCCTATAAATGTCCATGTCGAAATTCTTATCCACATAGCGCGTGGGTACTCCTTTGCAACGTTTCTTGATTTCCTCGTCGTGTGTCTGTATAAAGTACACCTTCGGACTTACAAACATACCACGGGAAATCATGTCGCTTCCCGTTTCAGATTTAAAAAATAAAAGCTGATTTGGTGCCCGACGTTTCACTAGCTCTGGGTAAAGACCACCCCAATTGGTGTAGTCTATCCGTGAGCTGATAATTTCACCGTGCGCCAAATCATCAATTAGATTTGGGGTTTTTACTTTTAACAGTAGAGAATCCGTGTCCCCGTAGCAGACCTCTACTTGCCCCTTTTCCGGCCACTGTACCCTAGCCACATTGTAGTAGAATTCCAACATGAGCTTTTTAGAGATTCCAAGATCGCACTGCCTGCAGCAATATTTTTATTCAAGACAATGCGTCTTTTTTTCCTATTCAAAAGTACCATGTCCGGGCCAATGATTGTGAAGGAAGTGTAATTTGGATCGGCAATAATTCGAGCACATTGTTCGGGATCGGTCACGACGTCACAACGATTCCTATTGCGAACACTCTCACACATTTTGCCGAAAGCCGAATTCAAAATGAGTTTATAAATTTCTTTTTCAGCCTTCGTCTGCGCTGCAGAACGTTTGTTGACAAAAGTGTCAACAAACGTTTTCAGATAGGGTTTTTGACTAAACTGGAGTGCCCTGTGAATCTTTGTGACGTTGAAACCGTTGTTGCACATCCATTTTAAAGCTACATGATGTACAACTATGTTTTTTTTGGCAGAAGGTCAGCAATAAGTTTTTGTTTTGAAGGTGTCCAATGCAATTCGTTCACCTCGACTAAACGCCTATTGCGAGGGCTCAAAGAGTCCTTAGTCACAGGTCTATTGATGCACGGGAAAACAAAATCCTTTACTGAATCGTGAAGCTCGACTGGTATCTCTCCATCAATTTCAAAAAACCATCCAACCGGTCCATTCTCCTCAACACTGTCGTCGTCAATGTTGGGGAAATGGGGAGCTTGAGGGTCATTGAGCCATTTATAGTCACCGCAAGGTAGCGCATAATGGGACATGGCCGAGGGGTAGAGAGAATTCATATCAAGGAAAACTGCATCCGATTTTGTCCCCGTCCTTCTCCTGTTGGATCAGTTTCCAAGATACGATCCCCGTGAAAAACAAATCCACCCCTCATTGACTTTTCAATGAACAGATGCTGATCAATGTCTGTGATTGGCCCAATTTTTTCCCCACTAATTTTTAGGATGAGGTCCATCACTAGATGAGGAGATGAAAAATAATAGCCCAAATCAAGATTAAATTCCTCATAGATTTTGTCCGTATTTTTACACATAATGTCTAACAGAGTTAACACGTCACTCGACAAATACCGCTTGCAGTAGTCAAACCCATTTTTACACCCTCCCTCTGCCCAAACTTTTTTAGCAAAAACTGTATTCCTCGGGGATGCAACTACGATCGTGAAGACTGTCGTAAAACGATTCAATTGGAGGAATAGTTTCCTCGGCGAATCTCGACATGGAACAATAATAGTCATAAGGATATATGCCATTGACCGTCAACAAATCATATAAATCATTTGGAAATTGTTGCTTGAGAAGGGGGAAAGCATTGCAACCGTCATCGTTTTTCTGCACTTGAATTAATTCGCTCAATGATTTGGGGAAAAAACTGTAGGAATCTAAAAAGCGAATTTTATTCGTGTACTCAACGTCGGCTTCAACAAATTTCCACATAAATTCCAAAACAAGCAACTTTTCCGATAATTTAGGTATGATTTTGTAGGAAAAGCTGTCTATCACCCATGCATCATCTACTGTTCCATTTCTTTGAAGACATGCCAATGCTGGTAGCACATACTTCAGATCATAGTTAGAGTTATGTATAAAAACCGGAAGAAAAAGTTGCTGTTTAATTTTTAAATTACATGAAATGTGAGCCCACCCCCGAAAGTTACTTTTTCCCGTTGAATTGGGATCAATAAGGTGATTATGATCCTGAACCGCGTCTTTTGGGGCAAGAGCATCCCTACAAACCCAGCAAATCGTCCCCTTTTCAAATGCCAGTTGCTCTTTATCTGACAATTTCATTGGGTAATTGATGTGACGCAATCGTGAAATTGCGCCATTTGCTGTTTTTATTAAAGATACCAATAACTTTTCCATGCTGCCCTCCTCATCCATAGCAAAAAAAAACTCTTCCAATTGCATTTTTATTGTTGGAATCGCGACGGGCGTGCGCATAGGAACACGCAACTAGTTTGTGTTCCTTGACTATATTTGGCCTTGATGGGTCTGATACCTCAACCAGTCTTGTTTTACAATCCAAAGATATTTTATCAACTTGTAGCAGGGAATTTTGGAAATTTTTAAATTGTAAAATATCTTTGCCTTCTGCCGGCATTTCAATTGGTTGATTCTCATGAATTTTGCAATTGCTCATGTGATCTGAGAATGTTCGCTCAGATCTAAAGGGGGAAAGGCACATGTGGTAATATAAACGTTCCCCTTTCCGAACGCCTTGAGATAAGAGTCGACTTATTGCTGTAACGGGGAAAAAGTGACCATAGGAATTTACATCTTTGGGAGGCTCGTAAATAACCCATTTTTACCCAATTAACATAACCCATACCCAATTTTTAACATTTTCCACCATCGGTGTCCTCACTGAATACAAAACCCCTTTCTTATTTGGTTTTTTCCCCCGTCTACAAATTCAGTGTCATACTGGAGAACAACCACCCCCACCCCAAGATTTTCATTTGCTTTCCCGAATATGCTTATTTCTTTCAAGGACGCCGGATACTTCCCCTCTAAACAATCAAAATTTACTTTAGGGAAAATTTTTCCACCGTTACATGCAAGTCCGTCGAGATTTTTCATTGTTGAATCTTTGTTTAATGTTTTATGGGCTCCTGCTAAAAATGTATATTTAAAGCATTGCAGCCCTGTGTCAAATCTGAAACCCTGAACCCCTCCTGTAGCAGACAAATCTGGGTGGCAGTTTATTTTTAGATTACCCGCTCCCCTTAAAATAAAGTTTTTTTTAAATCTACTGAGACTCAGATCCATGTATTCAATGTATAAAATTGTGGACCCACTTCCCCTCTCATTAAACGTGTCCAAAGTTGATATTAGTTTATTTACCCAGTTGAAAAAGTTGTCTTCAAATTCATTTAGACCTGGGTAAAAAGTCTGGTTGCCAGTTGAAAAATGAAAATAAAAATATCCCCAGATGTTCCCTTTTGTAAATAAACTTTTTGATTCACCGATGCTTTACCCCCCCTTGGCCCTCCCATTTCTGAATCTGAATCTCAATTTTTGCTCCAATTCTGTCGATGTAGCTATGGAGAACATTCAAGGGGTCTGTTAAAATAATGCTCCCGTCAACCGCGTTTTCCTCAGGAGGATTAAATCTACCCTGTATGTTTGCAAGTGACCTAGAGCAGATTCTAACAAAAAAAATTCACGTAGTTCCGGGGACATAGCACTATTTTCATGTCCTGCACCTATTTGTACATGATCCAATTCACTAACAGTAAAGTTATCGTTAAAAGTGTCCCCGGAAAAATTAGGCCCAACAATTTGCATAAGACTGTCCATTTCTTCAGCTGTAAATTGAAAATCCAGGGGGATATCAAATAACGTACCTTCACTGACATCATCATCCGGCGAGAGGGGACAATTACCAATGATACTTTGAAATCCCGGACCAGGGAAGGCAGAAGTTTTCACAGCTTTCCCCCTGAAACTAGAAAATGAATGGATTAAGTTTTTTTTTTCTTTGACGAAAGTTTTATCACAATTATAACACACTTTTCTTTTTTTTGCTTATAGCATTATTTATCAAACGAATGCATAATAAATTACAAATTTTTGCTTATAGCATTATTTACAAAACAATGCATAATAAATTACAAATTTTGTTAATAGCACACGCACACATGCGCACACACTCAGACACACACACACACTTACACACACACACACACTCACACACGCACACGTTCACACACACGCACACACACACACACACACACACACACACGTGCACACATTCACACACATTCACACACACACACACACACACGCACATTCACACATGCGCACACACTCATACACACACACACACACACACAACACACATGCGCAGACACCCAAACATGCACACACACTCACACACTTACAGGCTGAAATATTCTTACAGGTTGAAATTGCGTTTCTAACCCCTTAGCCTATATTCTATTAGCCTATAACGTGCTGCTGAAACAGCGTCAGATAGAAATGCGCTGTGGAAACAATTTATGCGATTTTTCCTGTGTTAATATCTAAGATAAAAAACATCCTGTTATTTGGAACTCCCACTTTGTAGCGAGCGAGCGATTAACATTCAAATTTATACCCGCTGGATTAACATTCAACCTTTTCCGATGGGTTATTTTGATAATAGGATTAAATATGCGCGATGCTAAGTGCAAAAACATGTCTTAGTTTAAGAACGCTTGTTCAACCATCAAGTGTGAAATAGTGATTTGTTTAAAGAAATAATTGGATTTTTGCATTAGAAAACATCTTGCTTAAAAGAGAAATTATAAGTAAGGTTTTATAGAAAAGTATGATAAGCTATTTGCTAGTTCTGTGTTATAACCACTCTTTTATATACTGCTAATTTGGTTAATGGTAATGAAATAGTATTATTGTAGAATAGTTTAGAAACAAATTTAAGTTTTACTCATCGAAAGTTATGCGCTTGAGAAAATTTGCCTTATTTTTGAAAATACGGAAAGAAAAAAATATATATATATACTTACAAATTCTGACTGGGCTTCTACACCTGAAGTCCCTGGCAAAGCATGAAGGGGGTCAACCTCACGATCTTGAGTAGACTGGGCTGAGGCATTATGAGAAGCCGCCCACTCTCTTTTCAATATCCTCCCAGGTTGCGTAGAGGTTTGCGAAGAGCTAACACTGGCGTGAGAGGCTCCAGGCATTAAAAGTTGCGTAGTCATTGGCTGGTCCAGAGCATGTATAATTGAACCAGCATATTTTATGATGGAGGGCCTTGCAGCTTGCATCAATGTGGCTTCGTTCCATCTTGGTTTCTTTTCCGGAGGGGGGTAATTGCAAGAATCTTCCTCCTCCTTAAAAAAAGAAGAGAAAAATTTAATAATGTAATAATAAGCCCCCTTTTAAAGATAAATTGCCCTCGACCCCCATGTAGCTATACCCCCTTTAACTGAACCCTCGTGCAACTCAACCTTCCCTTTTAAGCACTCTCTGAAAGTTCCAACTTAATGCACAAATTCCTTAATGAAGAAATAGTTTGTTTTTTCACCTTACAATGAACATGCTAGAATTGATACATTGACCCCTTCCCTGTCTTAAATTTTTATAAAAGCCACTTAATCATCTGTTAAACCCTTTTTACTTTCTTCAAATACGTCTCGTTTAATTTGGCCATAAAAGGAAACTCTTGAATCGCGCATACAAGAATCATTTATTTAACTCTGAAAGTTCCTACTTAATACACAAATTCCTTAATGAAGAAATACTTTGTTTATTTTTTCACCTTACAATGAACGTGCTAGAATTGATACATTGACCCCTTCCCTGTCTTAAATTTTTATAAAAGCCACTTAATCATCTGTTAAACCCTTTTTACTTTCATCAAATACGTCTCGTTTAATTTGGCCATAAAAGGAAACTCTTGAATCGCGCATACAAGAATCATTTATTTAACAGAAATCCACGCTTTTGAATACCCACCAAATAAAGATAAAAACACACAGAATGTGGCAATGTTCCATCTTCCCCCCCCCCCTATCAATTCTGAGTTTTGGCTAGAATTAGACAAAGCCCGTTTTAATCACCAAGCTTTTCTTTGCCGTTTCTATCGAATATACGCATCATATTTTAAGCTTTGTGTTGTTGGAGGGGAGGGGGGCTAAGTCTCCCTGAAATTTGAATTTACTAGTAAAACGATTTTTTTTTGGAAATAAAGAATGAAAGTGTACTCACATTGAATATAGAAATATCCATTGTTTTCAAAGTTAATAATATGTAGTGTACTATAATCAATGTGTTAAAACATAATGAAGATTAAATTCCAAAGCATGAACATTTTATACGAGGTTTCAATGACAAATTGTTAAGCAATTCTCTATGATTGGCTGCCTAAAAAACAGGTGTTAGCTCAAATAAAAAACCCAGTCTGGTTGAAAAAAAAAAACTGGAGTTGAAACAATTTTGTGCGGGGAATCCCCCATTCATACTTCTATCTTTTTTGCAATGTTTAGGAACAGGCGGGGAATCCCTAAAAAAACCAAACCTGACTATACCCATCAAACCAGACTATACCCATCAAACCAGACTATACCCACCAAACCAGATTATACCCATCAAACCAGATCCATAGGTACATGCACTGGAAAGGTGCCATGGAATAGATTATACCCACCAAACCAGATCCATAGGTACATGCACTGGAAAGGTGCCATGGAATGTAAAGTGGGACAAATAACACAGGATGGAACATAAAGGACGCAAAATATAACCCCTTACTCTACTCTTGAGAGTGACTTGTGGGATGGAGTTGAAACTTTCAGGGAGTATAAGAAGTAAGCAGAGTTTTGAGTAATCTAGGTGGAATAGAATTCGCCTTAGGTAGGGAGGGGGGGGGGGTAATTTGAAAGACACTGCGTATCCCGGTTAAAAAAATGTCAGACGTATAATATCTGAGGAAAGGCTAGGGGTGTTGAGTTGGAGCTCTCAGGTAGTTTTAGCAAAAATAAGAAGGGGGAAAGCAAGGGGACTTCAAATTCCGTTTCCGAGTGTGAGAAGGGGGGATAAGTACAGTTTTTGCTAAATCTACCGGTGGCTCAAAATCCATCTTGGTGCAAGATTCAAGATATATAATACACTATCCAGTGACATCAATTAACAAGAATGTTTGGGGAGGAGATATATTTTAGAAATCTCTGTCGGTATATGCACTGACTGTGCACGGGCTAAGTAAGGGAAAAATAGCAATGTGGTAATGAGAGTTCTTGACCAAAGTCCGTTTGCTTTGCAGACACACTGTAGCCTTCATATAGACGCACTGGTTTTCAAAGCATTACCCAATGATTTCAAAACAGTACTTGATATAGCTGTAAAAATTGTAAATTATATTAAAAAAATAACCTTACAAGCTCACCTATTTCAAATTTTGGGGGAAAGAATGGGTAGCCGCGATGCAGCTCTTCTTTTGCACACAAAAGTTCGCTGGTTATTCAGGGGAAAAATACTGACATGAAAAGTGGATTTACGTAATAAAGTTACACTTTATTTGGAAGGAAAAACTGAATTTATTAAACATCTACCGACCAAAAAATTCAAGCTCACTTATTTGGCAGAGGTTTTTTCCAATTTAAACAAACTCAATTTGTATTTGCAAGTTTTCAAACGGATCAGATATTTTTGCAGTTCAAGATAAAATTCGAGCGTTCATGACAAAGCGTATGTTGTGGAATAGTTACATTCATGATGACAAGTATGGTAGTTTTGAAACATTTGAAATTGTTATTATAGAAAACTAAGTGCAGCCTAATATGAACATGCTGTCTGAAATTTCCAGTCATTTATCAGTCTTAAAAAATAATTTTCACGACTATTTTGGCGAAGAGATGAAAAATTTGATTCGCTGAGCTGAATAAGAAGTAAGCGGAGTTTGTCTGAGCCCGGTGGACTAAATTTTGGGTTAGGTAGGGGGGAGGGTGTAAATAAAAAGACATTGCGCATCTCGGTTAAAAAAAATGTCAGACATATAATATTTCGGGAAAGGATAGGGGGTGTTGAGTTGGACCTCCCAGGTAGTGCTGGCAGAAACAAGGAGGGAGGAGGGCAAGTTGACTTCAAATTTTGTTTCCGATTGTTAGAAGAAGGGATAACTAACTTTGTTGCTGAATTTTTTCAATAAAAAATAAAGAAGGGTATTTTTCAATAAATTATTTAGAATTTTATTTTTTTTAATCAATGGGGAGAAGGACAAAATTCCAGGGAAGGCAAATGCCCCTCAATAAACGTCACTGCAAATATTCCACACTGCAATTCAGTTGTGAAGACTTTTAGTTTAAAATCTAGTAATTGTAACTTTGAGAGCCTTCTATGTATTAACCTTCTACTGTATATAGGAAAAGCTCTGACGAAAAACTCTCCGTCAAGTAAATCGGAATGTAGCTCAAATGGGAGTTAGCTTAGGACGATGTATCTACACATGGTCTAAATTAAATTTATTCTGTCGTTATTTGACAATATACAGAGCTTTACCCCTAAATTGTTGAAATGTAGAAAGTATAAAATTTATTCTGTCGTTATTTGACAATATACAGAGCTTTACCCCTAAATTGTTGAAATGTAGAAAGTATAAAATTTATTCTGTCGTTATTTGACAATATACAGAGCTTTACCCCTAAATTGTTGAAATGTAGAAAGTATAAAATTTATTCTGTCGTTATTTGACAATATACAGAGCTTTACCCCTAAATTGTTGAAATGTAGAAAGTATATAAAAAAGTTGATACTTCTGCTCTTATGATAGACATGTATGATATGAGTTTAGAATGTAACTGACCTAGGCTGTGTTTGACTCTGAGTTTAAAATTATTATCGAATAGACAGGGATTAGACCTGATAAGCCAAGGAACTATTTTTTTTCAAAAATCATGAGCCTATTCCAGTTGCATATGTACATTGAATATTTACAGTACACGTAGCTATCTCTCCACCAGAGGCTCATTTGCTGCGTGTGCTGAGTACAACGCCACAAATCCAACCAGAATATTAATTATATGATTATACTGTCCTCAGGCGGAACGCCTTTGGGTAATATTTTTGAAAAACTGGTTCCTTCCCTTACTGGCCATAATTGTATTTTTAAAATGAATTTGTGTTCCATTTACAAGAATCTTCTATTTTCTAAAGTCAGATATTAAAGGAAAAAATTATGGGTAGATCAATTACATTGACAATTTTTGCATAAAAAAAAAAAAAATTGATTTTCTGGTATTTCATGTTAAGGATTTAGCTAAATTTGAATTTTCTTTCTAAGAACAGCACATTACCTATACACATATCTCCAACATAGGTTTTTTCTTCGCCATTTTCTCAAATTGATAATTAGTAATTTTAAATTCTGTCGATTGTCAATATTGAAAGAAATAAAGTAATGGCTTTGTTTGATGATGGGGTGTTCTTGCGAACTGCTTAATGGGAGTCAAGGAATAGAGATTTGGGTGGTGGGGATGGGGGGAAGGGAAGGGGCTCCAAATTGAAAGAAAAAATAAATTAGATTTTAAAATAACCAATCAATTAATTAAATAAGAATAAAATAATCATCTATTGAATAACCATCTAGATTTTTCCTATGGTAATCTTTTTTCCTGAAAAAAAAAAAAGAAATGATAATCAACCATAAATGAATTGTGAGAATCTAATTTTAATTAGAAATGGTCTCGAATGAAATTTACTTTTCGTTTGTTGTAATCAGAAAGTGAAACTCAACAAAGAAGTTCAATCTCATTTTGTCCTAACAACAGGCACGTATTGTTAAAACTGTCAAAAAGGAACTGTTACCCTAGAATACAAATAGAGGCTGAACTAGTTTTCATCACCAAAAGGAAAAAACTGTTTATTGCCCGACTGCTTGAATTGGGAATCTGAGTAACGTCAACTGAATTTAATAATTAATTTTAATATAAGCTTGTTGAATGCAAATAGTTCGTTGTAAATTAAATAGTAAAACAGGATTTTTGAAAAAAAAAAAAACTATAGGGGTATACTGAGATTTCAAACTACTAAAAATTAACTCGTATCAGACAAAAAATATAACAAAGAAAAACGAAACCTAAATAAAATAGAAACTACAATGAACAATGAAACCAACTATAAACAAACATTAATTACAACAAAATATTTTCAAAAATCCTCCCTTAGTACAGGTATGGGGAAAGTGTCATTCCCGCTTTACTAAATATATAATATATTTTGAATATTTTAGCAGCCTCAAAATAAAAAAAGTGAAAAAGTCGCTAGACTTCAAAAAAATAATTTAAGACAATTAATTTTATCTTACTATTCCAAGTAGGTACTAATCTTTCGCCAATATTCTATCCCTATGTAAACCAGTTCCTGTCAAATTTGCAAGAAAACCCTAGAATGAATTTAAATTGGCGCAATCTCTTTAGTCTTCAGAGTCAATGACGCTTAGCCTTAGTACGGTTATTAGCCCCACACTTGGTATGTGGTAATTTATGTTTGGTTTCATTTTAAATTCATTATTTATTGTGATTTCTCTTCCTTTAAGTTTCTTTCTTCGTTTCGTCATTTTTGCTTATTTTGTTCATATTCTTCATTTTCTTTTCTTTATTTTATTTATTTCATTCATTGATTTAGACCGTCTGTACTTTAATACGAAATTTCTGTTTTTTTTAGTGTAATTTCTGTTCGTTTTATAGCTGACGTATATTTTGATGTATTATTGATAATAGTAATACGGGCTAATAACAATCTATGAACTACATGAAACCAAAAAATTGAAGATTTGTGAAGACCTTTTATTGTAAGCTTTTATCAAACAGTTCGGGGTAACAAGCGGTGAGTAAGGAGCGACCCGGCTCAATAGTAACCGAAACTCTAAAAAATGGAATTTTGGTACCAATAAAAATATCAAAAGAATTGTCATAAGTCCTACCCATTAAAGGCTACGAGCCTGAGAAAATTTTCCTGATTTTTCAAAAAAGGAGGAAACACCCCCTAAATATAATAGAATATTAATAAAAATAAGACCATGAGATTCAGCGAATCAGAAAACCCTGATGCAGAGGTTTCAAGGTCCTATCTTCAAAAATGTGGAATTTTGTACTTTTTCGCCAGAAGAAAGATCACGGATGTGTTTTGTTTTTTCTTAGGGATGATCTTTTCGGTCCAGTGGTCCTATAATTTCGTGAGAGGGCTCATTCGAACGGTAAATAAAAGTTCTAGTGCCCTTTTTAAGTGACTGAAAATATTGGAGGGAACTAGGCCCCCTCCCCACCCCTTTTTTCCCAAAAATCGTCCAATCAAAATTTTGAGAGAGCCATTTTGTTCATCATAATTGAAAGGCCCAATATTATATCTTTGGATTTAACATGAATCCACTACAGCCCCAGGGGAAAGGTTATTGTGAAGGAACCCTTATTTCGTCGCTACTCTTCCTTTAAAGGCTCATTGGAATTTGGGCTTATATATTCTTTTCAATCTACAATTTATGCATCTCTCTAAGACTTTTGGTAAATAAAAATAACAAGCTATTAAGCATTTCGGCAATATAACAATTTTCCATGGGCAGCATTATTTTAAAAATGACTACTTCCATCAACGAATTATAATGCTATCAAAGCAGTAAAATTACCATGACTGTAACCGAAATCATTTCAGGTGATAAAATATGATAATAAAACCTATTGAATAAGTTTGAATTATTGTTTTCTGTTATCAATATGCTTTTACTTTCTAATATAGTAAACTTACAATCATTCCAATGCATGGACATACTCATGATATCACAGTTGTTATTTTTTGAGTCGCTAGTAACCGCCCCCCCCCCCCCCCCAGGAAACGTCCTAGCAGGAAACTGAAGGAATCATTGATCAATAGCTTGAACTGTGCAAAGAAAATCATCTTCCCTGCTTGTACCTTCCTCTTAAGCACAGTCTCAAAGGCCTGCAATATACCCTTAAATCTGCAATATACCCTGCAATATACTATAGAACGATCAACGGGGTAAACGAGACTTTTTTATTTAAGCAATCGGTTTAGTTTTCAGTAAAGTGTAATGTAAATCTGTTCTGTCGCAGGGTTTGGTAATAGTAACGGCACCAAAATAATTTCTGCGAATTTCTGTCCTTTTCAAGGTTTAATTCCTGGTTCATTTCAATTTTTATTCGTTTTAAATTTGATTTATACAGCTAATCTATGAACTAATTTCTTGTTTGTTTTAAACAACTAAGTTTCTCTTCACTTTTTGCAGTAAATTGTTTACTAATTTTATTTTGGTTTGCTCTTTGCTTGGCATTTTTTTTTTTCTGTAATTGTTTCCACCTTCTAATTATTATCTGCTAAGTTTCATACGTTTGAACGGAATGAACTTAAAAGATAAAAAAAAAGCTCATGAAAGTTAGTGCCTCATTAAATCAGCAAAGTGTCATTTTGGACTTAGAAATTACAACGCATGTTTCAGATTTGAGTCAACCTCAGAAATCCTTAAATACTAACTTTGGCGGGAGGTAAGCCCATTTGTGAATATATATAATTAACGTGTTTCGATGTAGAACAGTAACATTCTAATATTGACGAAATTTAATCATAAAATTTATCTAATTAAGAGTATTTCTTAAATAATAGTTTGATGAATATTTGCTGCTGTAACGCATGAAGGTCGTATCTGGTATTTTTTATGCTTCTGAGGATATTCGTAAAATCGCTTGGTAAGCTGTTTTAAAAGGGAGTATCTGAGCATCAATTTATGTCCAGCTGAAGAGCTTAGTAAATGGTATTTGGTAACTATTTAAGAGATGTGAACATGTCAGATATAACCTTAAGGAGTGTTAGGAAAATTTAAGATATCTTAAATCTTGTCCACATCCGTAAAGCCAGGGTGGAGTGTATTGGAAAGCAATGGAACCATTAATCGCATTTTAAGTCCTCCTATTCTAAAGATTGCAAATTTTTATAGGAAACTGCTTTCAAAAAGGTTTCACATATTTAACTTTCCATTTAAGTCGGTTCAAAGAGCCTCTTTTTATAATGAGCTATTTAGATAATATCGGTTATTTTCGCTTTAGTCTGCATGAATTGTGTTGCCTTAACTCTGCCCTCAACTCAACTAGCCGAATGGTTGGCGTGCTATAATCGCAATCCTGTGTCCGTAAGGGCAGGGCTCTGACTTCTGGTGTCGATGATTATTTGGTTCAGAACAAGTTTTTGCAGTGTGACTGTAGGCTCGTTCCAGAGTCGACTCAGCTCTAAATGGCTACCTGGAAATATCTGGGGGGGAAAACACGGGAAGCCTTGGATGGTTTGCCAAAACCACGCATTGCCCACCCGGTGATAGGCAGTGAATCAGGAGATCGATACTTCCGCCAAACAGATCATTGGTCAGCTTGCAAAAAAGTTGCTCCCTGGAATAAGAATCAGTATTTTGTGATAATATTTTAGGAATAAACACTCGACTTTGAAATTGGATCTCTTTCAGTTTGAAATTATACTGAGTTCTATCATTTTAATGTCACTCAATGACCAAATTCATTTTCACACCTACCAGTAGGGCTCGAAACCCATTCATATCATAGCCCAGCTCCTGTGAAGAACCGTCTGGGCATTAGTAAATGTTAGAGATGACGGGTGACTCCTTCTGGATCCCCATGTTGCGGCACAGGACGAAACAAGGTCTAAGACACGTTATATGATATTATTTTTCTAAACTTGTTTCTAAGAGAAAATTGACTCAAATGTACTGCCTCAGCAGTTTAAAGTAATGATTTCGTTGGATATATCATCCATGGAATACTGAAAAAGCCCCATCTTCTCATTTCTTTAGTGTCAAATACAGCAATTCCCAGAACGTCAATGAACTGGGGAAAACCTTCTTCAGGGAAATAAGAAATATAGGATCATAATTGAATGTCTTTTGACATCACTGTAAGACTGAACCAGTGGTTTTCGGCCTCAGTCAATGGAAAAAATTAATAATATGAAAAATGTTGAGAAATTTATTATGCTGCTGTCAGTAGTAGTGTTTTTCAAACGAAAATTACTGCGCCCAAAAGTGGTTTCCGTTTCAGCTGATTTTTTTTTTCTACCATATAAATAGAAGCATAGGTTACAACAGATGTTTTCCTTACAATAGACTTAAAAATACTCAGAAGATTAATTATAGGGAAAAGGTCGGGACCATTACCCCAAAGAGGGGAGGGGGAGAGCTTAAAAAAAGTAACCGTCAGTGAATGAGAAAAGGTCCACCCATGGCTTCTATATCAAATGAAAAGAAAAAACAAATTTTCTTTTCTGCTATCATAGGCAGCGCGCTAGCGCTGCCTAAGTAAAGAACGATGTGGGCATAATGTGTTGTTTTTTTTTTTCTCCATACCCGGGCACTTCGTGTCGAAGGAGTCGTCGCAGAAACTTTAAAAAGGGCTCATTCGATTGGAAATTGGAGTGGCTAGTGCCTTTTTTCATAGTTGAAAGTGATTGGAGGGCAACTACCCCCCCCCCACACCAACGCCCATCATACCCCCAAATACGTCCAATCAAAATTTTGAGATAGCCATTTTGTTCAGCGTAGTTGATTTACAGATAGAAAATATCTTTTTGAAGAGGACAATCCCCCACAACCTAGGGGGCAAGGGTTTTAAGTTTATGCCCTGAGAGCATATAAGGTTTTTATAGAGGGCCTTGTCGTAGAAACTTCAAAACAGGCTCATTCGGTTGGAAATTCAAAGGGCTAGTACCTTTTTATAGTCGAAAGTGATTGGAGGGCAACTAATCCCCCCACACCCACGCCCATCATTCCCCAAATACGTCCAATCAAAATTTTGAGACAGCCATTTTGTTCAGCGTAGTTGATTTACAAATAGAAAATATCTTTTTGAGGAGGACACTCCCCCACAACCCACGGGGAAAGGATTTTAAGTTATGCCCTGAGGGCATATAAGGTTCTTATAGAAAGAAACTTCAAAAAGGCTCATTCGATTGGAAATTCAAAGGGCTAGTGCCCTTTTTAATAGTCGAAAGTGATTGGAGGGCAACTAGGCCCCCCAAGCCCATCATTCCCCAGAAAACATCTAATCAAAGTTTTGATATAGCTATTTTGTTCAGCGTAGTTGATTTCCAGATAGAAAATATGTTTTTGAGGAGGACACTCCCCCACAACCCTCGGGGCAAGGTTTTAAGTTATTCCCTGGGGTCATATAAGGTTTTTAAAGAAGGCGTTGTCGTAGAAACTTCAAAAAAAGGCCCATTCTATTAGAAATTCAAAGGGCTAGTGCCCGTTTTAATAGACGAAAGTGATTAGAGGGCAACTAGCCCCCCCCCCCCCCATCATTCCCCCAAACACATCCAATGAAAATTTTGAGATAGCCATTTTGTCCAGCGTAGTTCATTTCTAGATAGAAAATATGTTTTTGAGGAGGACTCTTCCCAACAACCCTCGGGGCAAGGGTTTTAAGTTATGCCCTGGGGGTATATAAGGTTTTAATAGAAGGCGTTGTAATAGAAACTTCAAGAAAGGCTAATTCGATTGGAAATTCAAAGGGCTAGTACCCTTTTCTAATAGTTGAAAGTGATTGGAGGGCAACTCCCCCCCCCCCCCACGCCCATCGTTCCCCCAAACACATCCAATCAAAATTTTCAGATAGCATTTTTTTCAGCTTACTTGATTTCCAGAGAGAAAATATGTTTTCGTTTAGGACACTCCTCACAACCCTCAGGGCAAGGGTTTTAAGTTATACCCTGGGGGCATATGTGGTTTTTATAGAAGGCGTTGTCGTAAAGACTTCAAAAACAGGCTCATTCAATTGGAAATTCAAAGGGCTAGTACCTTTTAAATAGTCGAAAGTAATTGGAAGGCAACTATCCCCCTCCCCCACGCCCATCATTCCCCTAAACACACCCAATAAAATTTTTTAGACAGCCATTTAGTTCAGCGTAGTTGATTTCCAGATAGAAAATATGTTTTTGAGGAGGACACTCCCCCACAACCCTCAGGGCAAGGGTTTTAAGTTATGCCCTGGGAAAATATGAATTTTTATATAGAAGGCGTTGTCGTAGAAACTTCAAAACAGGCTCTTACGATTGGAAATTCAAAGCGCTAGTACCTTTTTTAATAGTCGAAAGTGATTGGAGGGCAACTAGCCCCTCCCCCACGCCCATCATTCCCCCCAAACACATCTAATAAAAATTTTGAGATAGCCATTTTGTTCAGCGTAGCTGATTTCCAGATAGAAAATTTGTTTTTGAAGAAGGCGATCCCCCATAACCCTCAGGGCAAGGGGAAACTTCAAAAAAGACTCATTTGATTGGAAATTCAAAGGGCAAGTGCCCTTTTTAATAGTTGAAAGTGATTGGACGGCAACTAAACCCTCCTCATGCCCACCTTTTCATAGGCAGCACGCTAGTGCTGCCTAAGTAAAGAACGATATGGGCACAATGTGTTGTTTTTGTTTTTTTTTTCTCCATACCCGGGCACTTCGTATCGAAGGAGTCGTCGTAGAAACTTCAAAATTGGCTCACTCGATTGGAAATTGGAGTGGCTAGTGCCCTTTTTAATAGTCGAAAATGATTGGAGGGCAACTAGCCGTCCTCCTATGCCCATTATTCCCCCAAAAACATCCAATCAAAATTTTGAGATAGCCATTTTGTTCAGCGTAGTTGATTTCCAGATAGAAAATATATTTTTGAGGAGTACACTCCCCCACAACCCTCAGGGCAAGGGTTTTAAGTTTTGCCAAGGGGGCATATAAGGTTTTTATAGAAGGCGTTGTCGTAGAAACTTCAAAACAGGCTCATTCGATTGGAAAGTCAAAGGGCTAGTACCCTTTTTAATAGTGGAAAGTGAATGGAGGGCAACAAGCCCCCCCTCCCACGCCCATCATTCCCCAAATACATCCAATCAAAATTTTGAGACAGCCATTTTGTTCAGCGTAGTTGATTTCCAGATAGAAAATATATTTTTGAGGAGGGACACTCCCCCACAACCCTCAGAGCAAGGGTTTTAAGTTGTGCCCAGGGGGCATATAATGTTTTTTATAGAAGGCGTTGTCATAGAAACTTCAAAAAAGCTCATTCGATTGGAAATTCAACAGGCTAGTGCCCTTTTTAACAGTCGAAAGTGATTGGAGGGCAACTAGCCCCTCCCCCCACGCCCATCATTCCCCAAACACATCCAATCAAAATTCTGAGATAGCCATTTTGTTCAGTGTATTTTTTTCCAGATAGATAATATGTTTTTGAGGAGGACACTCCCATATAACCCTGGGGGGCAAGGGTTTTAAGTTATGGCCTGGGGGCATATAAGGTTTTTTATAGAAGGCGTTGTCATAGAAACTTCAAAAAAGGCTCATTTGATTGGAAATTCAAAGGACTAGTGCCCTTTTTAATAGTTGAAAGTGATTGGACGGTAACTTACCCCCCTCTCACGTCCACCTTTTCATAGGCAGTGCGCTAGCGCTGCCTATGTAAAGAACGATGTGGGCACAATGTGTGTTGTTTTTTGGTTTTTTTTTCTCCATACCCTGGCACTTGTATTGAAGGAGTCGTCGTAAAAACTTCGGAAAGGGCTCAATCGATTGGAAATTGGAGTGGCTAGTGTTCTTTTTAATAGTCGAAAGTGATTGTAGGGCAACTAGCCCCCCCGCCTACGCGCCTTCATTCCCCAAATACATCCAATCAAAATTTTGAAGGCGTTATAGAAGGCGTTGTCGTAGAAACTTCAAAACAGGCTCATTCGATTGGAAAGTCAAAGGGCTAGTACCCTTTTTAATGGTGGAAAGTGAATGGAGGGCAACAAGCCCCCCTCCCACGTCCATCATTCCCCAAATACATCCAATCAAAATTTTGAGACAGCCATTTTGTTCAGCGTAGTTTATTTCCAGATAGAAAATATATTTTTGAGGAGGACACTCCCCCATAACCCTCAGGGCACGGGTTTTAAGTTATGGCCTGGGGGCATATAAGGTTTTGATAGAAGGCGTTGTCATAGAAACTTCAAAAAAGGCTAATTTGATTGGAAATTCAAAGGGCTAGTGCCCTTTTCAATAGTTGAAAGTGATTGGACGGTAACTTACCCCCCTCTCACGTCCACCTTTTCATAGGCAGCGCGCTAGCGCAGCCTATGTAAAGAACGATGTGGGCACAATGTGTTGTTTTTTGTTTTTTTTTCTCCATACCCTGGCACTTCGGATTGAAGGAGTCGTCGTAGAAACTTCGAAAAGGGCTCACTCGATTGGAAATTGGAGTGGCTAGCGTTCTTTTTAATAGTCGAAAGTGATTGGAGGGCAACTAGCCTCCCCCACGCCCATCATTCCCCCAAACACATCCAATCAAAATTTTGAGATAGCCATTTTGTTCAGCGTAGTTGATTTCCCGATAGAAAATATGTTTTTGAGGAGGATACTCCCCCACAACCCTAAGGGCAAGGGTTTTAAGTTATGCCCTGGGGGCATATAAGGTTTTTACAGAAGGCGTTGTCATAGAAACTTCAAAACAGGCTCATTCGATTGGAAATTCAAAGGGATAGTACCCTTTTTAATATTCGAAAGTGATTGGAGGGCAACAAGCACCCCCCCCCCCCCCTCCCACGCCCATCATTCCCCCAAACACATCCAATCAAAATTTTGAGATAGCTATTTTGTTCAGCGTAGTTGATTTCCAGATAGAAAATATATTTTTGAGGAGGACACTCCCCCACAACCCTCAGGGCAAGGGTTTTAAGTTATGCCCAGGGGGCATAAAATGTTTCTATAGAAGACTTTGTCGTAGAAACTTTAAAAAGGCTCATTCGATTGGAAATTCAACGGGCTAGTGCCATTTCTAATAGTCGAAAGTGATTGGAGGGCAACTAGTCCCCCCCCACGCCCATCATTCCCCCAAAAACATCCAATCAAAATTATGAGATAGCCATTTTGTTCAGCGTAGTTGATTTCCAGATAGAAAATGTGTTTTGAGGAGGACACTTCCCCAAAACCCTCAGGGCAAGGTTTTTAAGCTATGTCCTGGGGACATATAAGGTTTTCATAGAAGGCGTTGTCGTATAAACTTCAAAACAGGCACATTCGATTGTAAATTCAAAGGGCTAGTTCCATTCTTAATAGTCGAAAGTGATTGGAGGGGAACTAGCCTCTCCCCCTCGCCCATCATTCTCCCAAACACATCAAATTGAAATTTTGAGATAGCCATTTTGTTCAGCGTAGTTGATTTCCAGATAGAAAATACGTTTTGAGGAGGAAACTCCCCAATAACCCTCAGGGCAAGGGTTTTAAGTTATATCCTGGGGTATATAAAGTTTTTATAGAAGGCGTTGTCATAGAAACTTCAAAGGGGCTCATTTGATTGAAAATTGAAAGGGCTAGTGCCCTTTTTAATAGTCGAAAGTGATTAAAGGGCAACAAGCCCCCCCTCCCACGCCCATCATTCCCCCAAACACATCCAATGAAAATTTTGAGATAGCCATTTTTTTTCAGCGTAGTTGATTTCCAGATAGAAAATATATTTTTTGAGGAGGACACTCCCCCACAATCCTCAGGGCAAGGGTTTTAAGTTATGCCCAGGGGGCATATAATGTTTCTATAGAAGGCGTTGTCGTAGAAACTTTAAAAAAGGCTCCTTCGATTGGAAATTTAAAGAGCTAGTACCCGTTTTAGCGGTCGAAAGTGATTGGAGGGCAACTAGTCCCCCCCACGCCAATCATTCCCCAAAAACATCCAATCAAAATTATGAGATAGCCATTTTGTTCAGCGTAGTTGATTTCCAGATAGAAAATATGTTTTTGAAGAGGACACTCCCCCACAACCCTCAGGGCAAGGGTTTTAAGCTATGTCCTGGGGACATATAAGGTTTTCATAGAAGGCGTTGTCGTATAAACTTCAAAACAGGCTCATTCGATTGTAAATTCAAAGGGCTAGTTCCATTCTTAATAGTCGAAAGTGATTGGAGGGGAACTAGCCTCTGCCCAACGCCCATCCTTCTCCCAAACACATCAAATTGAAATTTTGAGATAGCCATTTTGTTCAGCGTAGTTGATTTCCAGATAGAAAATACGTTTTTGAGGAGGAAACTCCCCAACAACCCTCAGGGCAAGGGTTTTAAGTTATATCCTGGGGTATATAAGGTTTTTATAGAAGGCGTTGTCATAGAAACTTCAAAAGGGGCTCATTTGATTGAAAATTCAAACGGCTAGTGCCCTTTTTAATAGTCGAAAGTGATTAAAGGGCAACAAGCCCCCCCTCCCACGCCCATCATTCCCTCAAACACATCCAATCAAAATTTTGAGATAGCCATATTGTTCAGCGTAGTTGATTTCCAGATAGAAAATATATTTTTGAGGAGGACACTCCCCCACAATCCTCAGGGCAAGGGTTTTAAGTTATGCCCAGGGGGCATATAATGTTTCTATAGAAGGCGTTGTCGTAGAAACTTTAAAACAGCCCATTCGATTGGAAATTCAACGGGCTAGTGCCCTTTTTAACAGTCGAAATTGATTGGAGGGCAACTAGCCCCCCCCCCACGCCCATCATTTCGCCAAACACATCCAATCAAAATTTTGAGATAGCCATTTTGTTCAGCGTAGTTTATTTCCAGATAGAAAAATACGTTTTTGAGGAGAACATTCCCCCACAACCCTCAGGGCAAAGGTAATAAGTTGTGCCCTGGGTTCATATAAGGTTTTTATAGAAGGTGTTGACGTAGAAACTTCAAAACAGGCCCATTCTATTTGGAAATCTAAAGAGCTAGTACCCTTTTTAACTGTCGAAAGTGAATGGAGGGTAACTAGTCCCCCCCACGCCCATCATTCCCCCCAAAAACATCCAATCAAAATTTTGAGATAGCCATTTTGTTCAGCGTAGTTGATTTCCAGGTAGAAAATATGTTTTTGAGGAGGACACTCCCCAAAAACTCTCAGGGCAAGGGTTTTAAGTTGTGCCCTGGGGGCATATAAGGTTTTTATAGAAGGCGTTGTCTTAGAAACTTCAAAACAGGCTCATCCGATTGTAAATTCAAAGGGCTAGTTCCATTCTTAATAGTCGAAAGTGATTTTTGGGGAACTAGGCCCCTCCCCCACGCCCATCATTCTCCCAAACACATCAAATTAAAATTTTGAGATAGCCATTTTGGTCAGCGTAGTTGATTTCCAAATAGAAAATACGTTTTTGAGGAGGAAACTCCTCAACAACCCTCAGGGCAAGGGTTTTAAGTTATATCCTGGGGTATATAAGGTTTTTATAGAAGGCGTTGTCATAGAAACTTCAAAAGGGGTTCATTTGATTGGAAATTCAAAGGGCTAGTTCCTTTTTTAATAGTTGAAAGGGATTGGAGGGCAACAAGCCCCTCCTCTCCCACGGCCATCAATCCCCCAAATACATCCAATAAAAATTTTGAGATAGCCATTTTGTTCAACGTAGTTGATTTCCAGATAGAAAATATATTTTTGAGGAGGACACTCCCCCACAACCCTCAGGGCAAGGGTTTTAAGTTATGCCCAGGGGGCATATAATGTTTTTATAGAAGGCTTTGTCGTAGATGCTTTAAAAAAAGCTCATTGATTGGAAATTCAGCGGGCTAGTGCCCTTTTTAATAGTAAAAAAATGATTTGAGGGCAAATAGCCCCCCCCCCCCCCCACGCCCATCATTCCCCCAAACACATCCAATAAAAATTTTGAGATAGCCATTTTGTTCAGCATAGTTGATTTACAGATAGAAAATATGTTTTGAGGCAGATACTCCGCCACAGCCCTCAGGGCAAGGGTTTTAAGTTATGCCTTGGGGGAATATAAGGTTTTTATAGAAGACCTCGTCGTAGAGACTTCAGAAAAGGGCTCATTCGATTTGAATTTTGAGTCATTGGAGGGCAACTAATCTCCTGTCCACTCCAGCCTTCCATTTGCCTATTATGTTTAAAAACTAAATGTTGCCTCAAGATTAAATCAAAATGCACTGTGATAATGCTAATTCTCAATAAGGCATCTCAGCAGTATACCAAGAACGACTGAGGTATTATGTTCAAACTTTCGAGGCTACTTCTGTTCTTAAAATTTAACCAAATCAAAATAGTTCAAGTGTAGCAAAGCTATCAAAGAAAGTAAACAGATTTTTTTGCGAATGGTATCAAGTTTTCCATTTCAGGTCAACTAGAGGAGGTATGAAACTAATTTCAACAGTACTATTGTGTCCAGATTTTTAAAATGGTGTATTTTGTTAAAAATTGCTGAAATTTTTCTTCAGCATAAACTATAAAGTCTTAAAAAACGAAAAGATTTAAAGTATTATTTTCTTTTTCCCTGAAAAGACTATGTCAATATAAAACGAACAGAAATTAATGAAAAAAAAAAATTTCCACAAAATAAGTTTTTCCAAGAAAATGAAAGAACTCCATTAAACAAAAAAGTCATTTTTAGTTCAAGAAGAGACAAACTTACTTTTTATTTTATAATAAACATGAGGCTAGGTTATTCATCCACTATGCACTGTTAAAAAGCTTCATTAACAAAGCTATATTTGGGATTGCATTGTGTCGTCGCCTTTTTTTTTTTTTTTTTTTTTTTTTTTTTTTTTTTTTTTTTTTTTTTTGTAACAGCGAACCTACTGCACAGCATTGTTTAAAGTTTGCATTTTTTTTAAATGTTGAAGTAAGCCGAAAGAGTGTGCAAGTTTCACAGGAAGTTCCGTATTGTTCTTTCAAAGATCTTACCACTACCTAACTCTCAATTGAACCTTCTCACTTGCCTCTTATCTTCACTGTTCAGTAAGATGATTTAAGTGAATTAAATAAAAAAAGCAAGTTGTCTACTGAAAGCAAGAAGCCACATTAAAACTTTGAACGAAAAGAAATTATTCCCTATATGAGAGGGGTTACCCCCTCCACAATACCCCTTTCGTTATGAAAAGTTTTTTAGAACTCTTAAAAAAGGTTCTGATTCTAATTATTTACAATTTTAAAATTTAATTAGAATTTTTAAATTTTAATTCCTGAGTTTAAAATTGAGTACTCCTTTGAACATCGTTGATCAAGGTGGCATTAAAATTGTAATACTCCTTTGAACATCGTTGACCATGGTTGCATTAATGCTGCCACCTGGAATGTCCTGACGCTGAACCAGCCTGGTTCTAGGCTTCTTCTAGCAAAAGAACTAAGAAAATACAAAGTGAGAATCGCAAGAAATAACAGAAACACACCTCGCGAGAAGCGGCAAAAAAGATATTGGAGAAGGACGGACACTGCTTTGGTCTGGTGGACCCCAAATAAGAGGGGGAGTCATCCTTGTTCTCAACAGTTTCACATGAAAAGCCTTATTGTCATTTACGCCTATCTCACCACGTCTACTGAGAGCGAGAATTGACGGCAAGCACGGGAATAAACTGTTCTTACCTGCTATGCACCAACAAACTAGGTCCAAGATGAAGATAAGGACGACTTCTATGTGGTACTGTCCTCTGAGCTCTCCTCCATACCTCCACACGACTACCTCCTATCCCTAGGAAATATTAATGCTGGTGTGACTAACAGCTTTGGTCTGTACGATGCTGCTGTTGAACCTGTGACAGTTGACAATGATAATGGTGAGCTTCTGCTAAATTGCTTCATCATCCACGCTCTATCAGTCACAAATACTTGGTTTGTGAGAAAAGATATTGGCAAGTACACATGGTAGAGCAATGATAGAAGGACAAAAAAGATGCTTGACTACATCATTGTTCGACGACGCTGGCTTTCGTCTGTCCAGAACTGCCGCTCAAACAAGGTACCGAGCTCAGCAATGCCGACCATCGTCACGTCTCTGCAAGGATCAAACTCCAGCTGAGGGCCAATATGAGTAATTCCTCACCCACCAAGAAGACAAACAGCTCTCGACTGAAGCATGATCCATCGGTTCACGAGCGGCATATGGTTAAAGTCTCTAACCACTTCGAGGCTCTCCAGCAGTGTTCAGAAAGCGAGTTAGAATGGACCAATTTCAAAGACAATTTTCTCAGAGCAGCTACCGAAGTTGTGGGCTCAAAACCGCAGTAAAAGAAAGAGTGGATTAGCAACCAGATGTTTAAAATAATTGAGCAGTGACGGCGAGCGAGATTACGAGGAGACATGACACTCTACAAGCAGCTCAACAAACAACTTACTACGGGTGGCCGTGCAATGATACTTTGGCTGCAGATGTTGTTCAGCGTAATCTGGTGCACTGAAGTTGTACCGTTAGACTGAAGAAAGGAATTATCATGCTAGTGTTTAAGCGTAAGGCAGTAAGACGGATCGCAACAACTACCGTGGTATCAGCCTACTCTCTGTTCCTGGAAGTATGTTTACAATGCTCTTGCTGAAACGCGTAATGAGTTTTCTACATGCTTTGCACCACCCCCTACAAGCAGGACTCATGCCAGGAAGATCGACAACTGAACATATTCATACGGTCAGACAGATCGTTGATAAGACGGTGGAATTCAACAAAAAAGCTTAGATAGCTTTCATTGACTTTCGTTCTGCCTTTGACAGTGTTGACAAACAGTCCCTTTCGCTAATCCTGATAGCTGTGGGCCTACCAACAAAGATAGTCAGCCTCTTTAAAGAACTCTACAGCAGAACAGAATGCACCGTCCTTGTTAACGGTAAGCTTTCTTCGTCCTTCCCCATCAAAAATACTGCACGGCAAGGACGTGATGCCGCACCTGAGCTGTTTAACTGCTTCGTCAACCACACTTTGAACGAGACACACCGCGCCCATCTTTTTGGCATAAGTTATGCCGGGTTGACTTTGTCTAACGTTGACTTTACCAACGATGTAGCCGTCCTTAGCAAAAATCTCAACCAACTTAATTCTGACCTCGAGACGCTCTCCTCCACTACCTCCAGAGTTGGGCTGCAAATCAATTGGAAAAAAAACAAAGATTATGCCCATAGAACTGTTGTGGTCCCTTAACTGTTGCGATCAACGGCCAAGCTGTTGACGTGGTGAGGCAGTTTACCTATCTTCGATCAATTATATCATCAAATGACACATTTGATGCCAAAATCTCAGCCAGATCAGCCAAGGCAAACTTTGTATTTGGACGGCTCCTGGGAGCAGTCTTCCACAAACTGTAAATTAGTCGCCATACAAAAGCCCGAATTTACAACGCAGCAGTCTCAAGCATCATGCTGTACTCTTCTGAGATGTGGCCCAAAACCAAGACACAGCTAAGAATGGTCGATACCGTCCAAACTAGACACCTGCGCTGAGTTTAAGGCTTCAAAGGGTATGACAAGATCTACAGTACTGAGATCCTGAAGACTTCCAAGTTAGCGAAACTCTCCAGGTAAATAGAAGCTCGTTCTCTAAGATGGTGCGGTCACATACTGCACCTTCCGCCAACTATCTCTGCAAGGATCCTTCGGACTTCAATCCCATGGGAAATGTCTGAAAACATCTTCAAGGGAGGTCGCGCAGCAGATGAGCTGATGTTATAGATCCGTAATGCTGATATCCTGAAGACCTTCAAGTTAGCGAAACTCTCCACCTAGGTAGAAGCTCGTTCTCTAAGATGGTACGGCTACTTACTGCACCTCCCGCCAACTATTACTGCAAGGATACTTTCGGACTTCAATCCCTCGGAAAATGTCTGGAAAAATCCTCGAGGGAGGCCGCACACCAGATGGGCTGATGTTATAGATCAACGTCTCTTCAACAGCAACATCGACCCTAATGAGGCCTAATCCTTAGGCCTGGACAAGGCTGCTTGGAGAACCCTGAAAGCGCGAACCATCTCTACGCTGGAGACCATGCTGAGCAAGAGTGTTAAGTGAGTAAGTCAAGTAAGTCAAGTTTAGATTTAAATAACTAAAAATTTTTAAATCAAATATTTATTTTTAAAAGCACTGGAAAATTTATTTCCGGAAATTCCCTCCCCCCCACTGACAATTTTTCTCCCGGTAAATGTTCTACCGCTTAAAACTCCTCCGTGGAAAATTCCCCTTTGGACCATTCTCCCCCGGGAAATTCTCCCCTGCAAAAAGATCCTCCGCGGAAATTCCCCCGGAAAATCTTCGCGTCGAAAATTCTCCCTGACAATCCCTATTCTGTTTCAGCAATCGTTCTTAAAGAATTGAGACAAAAGGTCGAACTTTAGCGTGATGTGTGGGGTATTTAGGAGGGGACAGTCCTTCTCATAAACGGAATAAATTCTCTTAGTTTTAAATTTTAATGTTGTTCCTTACTATCAGAGGCAACGCTATAGCGTTGCCTAAAGTAAAGGCGAAGAGGCTCCAATGTTTTATAATTTATTTACTATTATTTCCCCAGAGGCATTTCATATGAAGGTGTGTTCACAATAATTTCGAAAGGAGCTCATTCGATTGTAAATCGGGAGTTCTAGTGCCCTTTTTAAGAGTCAAAAATGATCCGAGGGGCATCTAGCCCCCCAAACTTTTTTTTTCCCAAATACATCAGATAAAATTTTTGAGATAGCCATTTTGTTAAAAATAGTTCAAAGATCATATGACAAAAAACTCCGGTGTCGACACAACTCCCAAGGGCCCAGGGGCAGGCGTTGTAAGTTATGCCCTAGGGAAAAAAATATGGTTCTTATAGAAGGGATGCTTGTATAAACTTCCGAAAGAGCTTATTTGATTGGAAATTAAAAGTTCTAGTTCAGTTTTTAAGAGTCAAAAGGGATCAAAGGGCGACTAACCACCCCTTTCCCCCATGCCCTCTTTTCTTCAAATGCATCAGATAAAAATTTCAAGTTAGACATTTTGTTAAAACAGTTCAAAGGTCAGATAACAAAACTCTGATGACGACACAACTGCCCAGGGCCGTGGGGTAGGCGTTGTAAGTTAAGCCCTGGGGGCATATGAGGTTCTTATGGAAGGGATGCTCGTATAAATTTCAGAGAGGGCTCATTTGATTGGAGATTGAAAGTTGTATTGCACTTTTTAAGAGACAAAAGTGATCAAAGGGCAGCTAGCACCCCCCTCTCACGACCTTTCCCTCCCAAATACATCATATAAAATTTTGAGGTAGTCATTTTGTTAAAAATAGTTTAAAGATCATATAACAAAAACTCGAGGGTCGACAAAGCCCCCCAGGGCCCGGGGGCAGATGTTGAAAGTTATGCACTGGGGGCAACTATAGTTCTTATAGAAGGGTAGCTCGTATAAACTTCAGATAGGACTCTTTTGATTGGAAATAAAAATTTCTAGATCATTTTTCCTTGTCAAAAGAGAACGGAGGGCAATTAACCCACCCACGCCCTCTTTTCCCCATATGCATCAGATAAAAATTTTGAGATAGACATTTTGTTAAAAATAGTTCAAAGATCGTATAAAAAAACGCCAGGATCGACAAAACCTCCAATGACCAACCTCCCAGGGTTACAACCGTAAGATAGGGCTCTTATGATTGGAAATAAAAATTTGTAGTTTGCTTTTCCGAGTCAAAAGAGAACGGAGGATAGCTAACCCCCTCCCCCACGCCCTCTTTTCCCTAAAAGTATGAGATAAAAAGTTTGAGATGACATTTGTTAAAAATAGTTCAAAGATCAAATAAAAAACGCCAGGATCGACAAAACCTCTAAAGGCCACCTCCCCCCTCCAGGGTTATCCCGGGGGGAAAATATGGGTCTTATAGAAGGGTTGCTCGTATAAACTTCAGAGAGGGCTCATTTGATTGGAAATTAAAAGTTCTAGTTCACTTTTTCAGAGTCAAAAGAGATTGGAGGACAACTAGCCCCCCCTGTGCCCTTTTTTCCCAAATGCATCAAATTAAAATTTTGAGATAGCCATTTTGTTAAAAGTAGCTCAAACATCATATAACAAAACTCTGGTTTCGACAAAACCAACTACGGCCCAGGAGCAGGCGTTGTAAGTTATGCCCTGGGGGCATATAGGGTTCTTATGGAAGGGATTCTCATATAAACTTCAAAGACAGCTCATTTGATTGAGAATTGAAAATTCAAGTTCTCTTTTTAAGAGTCACAAGTGATCGCAGGGCAACTACACCCCCCCCCCCTAAAAGTCCTCTTTTCCCCAAACACATCAGAGGAAAATTTTGAGATAAACATTTTGTTAAAAATTGCTCAAAGGTCAAATATAAAAACTCCAATGACGACATAACTGACTAGGGCCCTGGGCAGGCGTTGTAAGTTATGCCCTCGGGGTATAAGGCTCTTATGGAAGGGATGCTCGTATAAATTTCAGAGAGGGCTTATTTGGTTGGGGATTGAAATTTCTAGTTCACTTTTTAAGAGTAAAAGTAATCAGAGGGCAGATAGCCCCAGGTTCCACCCTTTTGCTCCCCAAGTGCATCAGATAAAATTTTGAGATTGACATTTTTTTAAAAATAGTCCAAGTCTGACAACAAAACTCCGGTGTTGACACAGCTCCCTGGGCTCGGGCGCAGTCGTTGTAATTTATGGCCTGGAAACATATTCTTATGGAGGGAATGTTCTAATTAAATTTAAAGGGGGCTAATTTGATTGGAAATTGAAAGTTGTAGTTCACTTTTTAAGAGCCAAAAATGATTGGAGGGCAACTAGCCCCCCAGAACGCCTTTTTCCCCCATATGCATCAGACAAAATTTTAAGAAAGCTATATTGTTAAAAATGGGTCAAATAACAAAATTTACTGCGTCGACACGACCCCCCAGAGCCCGGGGCAGGCGTTGTAAGTTATGCCCTTTTTCCCCCAAACCCATCGGAATAAATTTTGAGATAACCATTTTTTTTTAATAGTTCAAAAATCAGATAACAAAAACTCCGGTGTTTACAAAACCCCCCAAGGGTCCAGGGGGAGGCGTTACAATTTTTCCATGGGGGCTTATATGGTTCTTAAGGAAGGGGTGCTCGTGTAAATTTCAAAGAGGGCTTAATTGATTGGAAAGCTCTAGTACACTTTTTAAGAGTCTAAAGTGATCGCAAGGCCACTAGCGCTTCCCTCTCCACGCCTTACCCCTCAAACCCATCCGATAGAATTTTTGAGATGACCATTTTGTTAAAAATAGTTCAAAGGTCAGATAACAAAAAATCCGGTGTCGACAAAACCCCCAGGGCCCATGGGTAGGCGTTGCAAGTTATGCCCTAGGGGCAAATATGGTTCTTTTAGATGGGATGCGTGTATAAACTTCAGAGAGGGCTCATTTGTTTTGATATTAAAAGTTCTAGTTCACTTTTTCAGAGTCAAAAGAGATCGGAAGGCAGTAGGGAGAGGGTCACTACTCCAGGGAGTACATAATTTGTTCAAGGGTTATTGATCGAGTCTACAGGGTCAATGAACCCCTTTTCAAGGTCGATTTATTTGTTGTTTCTAGGTGTAATGACTCCGGGGCAAAGTTTGCACATGCGCAATGAATTCTAACGGGAACAATGTATTGATTCACTCAAGGGGAACTGAATTTTTGAGAAATTGATTTACATAATCGCTGGGGAATGTATAGATCGAGTCTAACGGGAACAGGATCACGTGTTTCTTTCTAAGCCAATCAGGGAAGTTATGTAAGGTTTTCCATTACATCAGAATTCGCCCTCAAGATTTTGCATATAACGGACATGCGTTGTGATTAAACTGTCATAAAGTTTTAAGGCACAATGGAACAAGCATCGAATATTGATTTGGAAACTCTGGCTACATCGATTTTATAATGTGAGTTCAGTTTAGTAAATTTCTTAGTTTATTTCCAAATAAAATCATTTTACATAGTCCCACTCCAGTAAATTCAAATTAAGGGGATACCCCCCTCCCCAACACAATACAAACTCCACTATATGATGTTTATACTTGATAGAAAGCGTAAAATACACTCTTTTTTACCATGTAAACTATCACCTCTCCCTCCTGTTTACGACTTTAATTCTTTCATTGGAAATAATTCTGTTTTTGATAAATTTATTCTTACCTAAAAGTGACAGTCCACTTTCTGTCAACCCTTAGCTATTAAGCCGCTGCGGCTTGACTTAAGCATTTCCGCAAAAGATTTTAACAGGTGTAATTATTGAACCCTTTAAAGTACATCCGGCTTTGCTAAATCCCTATGAATTTGGATAGCAAAGCTTCCGCTGAAAAAATGATACTTTTTCCCGTCAAATTAAAAGCAGTTTCACGCAGAAAGAGATTACTGTTGATTAAGCTTGTATATTTCTAACCTGTATGGAAGAGGGAAACGAGTTATTTCCAAAATTAATGCCAAAAAAATATTTTTAGAACATTATGTAAAAGAGGGGGGGGGGGTTAAGAAAAAGATATATAGCTACAATGAGAAGATTTACTGAAGCGCAGGCCCTTTTAAATTATATAAACCTTTGACAATAGAGGAATAGTGTGTAAAATATATACGTTGCGTCTTTATGCATGTTTTTAATTTTTTCTAGCTTTCTTTCGATAAAGTTTCTTTTATATTCCCAGGATGGAGCGTGAAAACTATGGTTTTTTAACTTTGATACACAAGACTAGAAAGAAAAGTCTTTAGGAGTTGCATGAAGACTATATTATGCGTAAATTGAATAGCATTTTTACCTATGATCGCAAATTTTAGGCCTATAAGCTGTGTGTTAACAATCTTTTTTATCTAATTTCAAGCTTATAGACTGGAACATTTAAATTTTTTTCTAAATGGTAAAAAAGAAACATTGATTTCTATCCTAAGAATACACACTACTGATTGTCAAGATTTATTTTTTCACAAGTTGTGCAATAGAAATGTTTGACTTCTAAGCCTAGCATATTTTTCGCAAATTTTTAGTTTTTGCTTTACTGAAAAGGGGGGAGGGGCTTCTTCGCGATAAATGCTTTCTAGACAAAATTATGGTTAGGGGCAGGGGTACTAATTTTTCTTCGGTAAAAAGGGGATCATTATTCCATACTAAATTTTTTCTTCTTTTTAAGGAAAATTATGAAGAATGCCCCCCTCCATCAAAGAGAGCAAGAGAGGGTGAGGCAGTCCCAGCGCAAGCCTCTATGCAACCTGGCAGAAACCAAAAATAGAATGGGTGGCTTCTCAAAATATAATGAACCCCGCAGTACAAGCTAGTGGCATTGCCTCCGCCAACACATCTATACAAGAAACGGACGTCACCGTCCCATCTATCCCCCCTCATGCTTTACCAGGTCCATCTGCACTCCAAGAGCGAAGCAAGAAAGTAACTATCCCCACCCTGCACGGACAAGATGCTGCCCCCTCGAACCTCAATTATGCTGCGAGGCCTTCTGTGGTCCTATTAAAAGCCAAAAGTGCGCACCATTCAAGCCCCAGTCTAGCTACGGGGCCTTCCGTGCAAGCTGCAATGCTTGGGCCTTCAAGACAAGCCGTAGGCCAAACATCGGCTCCTTCTCATGTAATATCTGAGCTATCAGCTCCCCGTCAAGTCTCAGTGCACTCTCCTAAACTGTCTCCGTCAAATGCTGAGCTTTCCATGCAAGATAGAAGGGTTGGCCCCTCAAAGCAAGTCATAGACTAACAAATGGCTCCCTATCGTGTAATGTCCAAGCCTCCAGCTTTCTGTCAAGTGTTTGATCAATTTGAAGACGTGACTAATTTTTTTTCAATCAAATAAGCTATTTTTTTTAGCTGTTAGAGAGTCTTTTACTCTTTACTTTTGTCTTTTCACTTTTTTCTATTATTCAGGACCAGGTTTTAGAAATATTTAAACAAAACTATTTTTCAATCTAAAACAAGCTTGTCGAAGACATTAAAATGTTATTTTCGCTATAATATTAATTCCCCCCACATCCCTTTTTTTAAATTGCATAGCTCCCTCCCCTCAGAGATACCTAAATATAATGTAATTTGTTTTGCTTGTCAAAGAAACAGGTCTTTTCTAATCTTTCGTATCACCTTATTTTCTCTGCCTATTGCAGACATCTTCGCTATTTTTTCAACCTCATAATAATACTTCTCGCTAATTTCTAGTTTACTGTTAGAGAGCCTTTTATCTCGCCATTTGAAACTAATAATGCTATTTTTCCGTAGAATATTATAGTTTTTTCCCCGAGTTTTAAGGGACTTAGAAGTAAGCCTTTTTTTTACTTTTTTTTAGGCCATTCATTTCATCATTTTTCAACACAGTAAAAGCTTGTCAGAGATATTAAAAGGCATTTTTCTCCCAAAGGAAATATAGCGTTCTCCCTTTTGAATCATGTCAATTATTGCATAAATTCAGCCAGCTGAATTCTCTTAGCGAAGCCAAAAAAGGCACTATATCCCGGACATAATTTCCCATAGTAAATAGCAAAATTTTTACAATAAAAACTGCTTTATTAACGAATGCTTAATCTTGCTTCTACGAATATTATAAAAACAATTTTCTATCGGAAAGAGTTGTATATGGCCGGAAAGGGATAGGCTATCCATTTCAACTCAAGTAAAGACATCGGTTTTTTTCAAAGCAGATAAAGAGTATTAATATAAAATTTTTTGAGGGGTGTTTGAACAAAATCAAAAGGTACTATGTCATCTTTTAGAGTGTGTAAATATCTTATATTAATTTGGAACTTTCAGAATATATAGAGTAGGGAACAGTGAATTAACTAAATGCTACTATGTGCATACTGCTTCTACTACTAAGCGCGCTTTAAATAATAGTCTGATTTTTAAAATAGGGTGATTTAGACACTTTCAAAATAAGCTGTTTTCTACAGGTTGTATTGGTACCATATTCCTTGTCGCCGTCCTCATCAGTTGGAGAAGAAGACGCGCCTGTGGAGCTCTCCAACAATTCACCATGGAATGGTAAGTCACTTGAAATTCCAGATAATACTGACGATTTTTTAACTGATTTTTTAATGTTGATAATAGTGCAGTTGAGCAGGGGGACTTACCTTTGCTAAGTCCAAACACCTTACAGCTTTTAGATGATTTTACCCGGGAATTAACAGGGAACCCTCCCCCCTCAGATTACATGAACACACTTCAAACTAATGAAGTGGCTTCGAACAACTCTATTATTTAACAATGTGGGGGGAGGGGGTGGTGATAATATACAAGAGGGGGAGGGGGAGGGTGACAATACCCAATTTATAAAATCTCCTGAATTCCAACTGTCAAATTCATTTTAAATACGAAAGTCGTTTACACTGCAACTTTTGGGGACCCTTTTAATTCGCTTATGGGGGGTAATTTTGTATTTGACCCTATAGAAATTGTCCATGAATATGCAGATAGAATTCGTGCACTGCTAGAAAACCAGATTCAGTTTTTGGAGGGGTAGGGATTCAATTAAGGTTTCAATTGTTTTAAAGGTGTTTTATTTAAATGAGGGTAAAAGCGAGGTTTATCATCATTATGTACATACCAAGATGCGAGTGGTCTATCCACATTTAGAAGTATGAGGGTGTTTTTAGGGATTGGATAGACCACATTATTACGCATCTAGAAAATTATAGTGAAAATGGTAGTGGGTCTGTGGTTTTATTTGTTGAAAATTTAAGCGTTAATATTTGTAAATTTAAAAAAAGATTTTATTTTAAGAGGGGGGGGGGGGTGGGCCAAGGGCAATAGTTTTAAAATATAAGCCAGATTTAGAGGGTTGCAAAGGCGTACAACGAATCTGTTTTGAAATAGGCCAAAAATGTTTCATGTGCGATTTCTTCATGTCAGCTTTCCAACCTTTGAAAGATGAAGCCACAAAGACGAATTTAGAATATTGGGCCGTGCATTGGACGGTGGGGTTCAATTTTCCCATTGTAGATTTTTCATGTTTAGAGGGAAAATACCCAGTAACGCTTAGGTCCATTGATATTTTTGAAAGGGCCAATGCCCATTTAAATATCGGCGTTACTGTGGTTCAATAAGAAACAGAATTTGAGGATGGGGTTCGTTCTAAAAAGAAGAGGGTGGTGTTCCCAGTAAAGGGCCCATCGACTGAATTGGTGAAGCACTGGGTTTGGTTATTGTACACACCACCTAGTGACCCCAATGCAGTTGCCTCTGACATAGATGGCAGCACAATAAAAAAAGCAAAAGAGTATCTAGACAATGAAACGAATTACACACTGCATCGGAATCGCAGGCTTCGTGGCAAACAATATCGAGAAACTAAAGCTTTTTCCCTCTGCATATAATGTAAACTAATCTTTTAACTTTAGACACGATTCAACCGCGTCACAATACACCCTACAAATATATTCTAGTGGCTATCAGTGTCTTTAGTCGCTATGCCTATGCCATTCCATTGCAATCAAAGAGAGGTTTTGAAGTTGCTCATGCTTTAGAAAAGTATTCTTGAACAGGATTGCTATAGAAAAATTCAATCAGATCGTGGTTGCGAATTTGTTAATCCTCATGTGCAAAAGGTTCTATTGAAATATAATACAACACTCTATCATAGTCACAGCCCGATTAAGGCTGCATTGGCTGAACGATTGATAAGAACGATTCGTCTAGTAATTTCAAGATATTGTACACTGAAAAATACACCTGCTTTTATTCATGATTTATATAAAATCATGCAAATAATACAGCCAACGACCTCATCGATCATTGTCCAACTCAAGCCCTTGGGAAGTTCATTGCAGTGAAGATACATTTTATGCTTTTCTAAAGCAATAATCCAATGGTAATGAGAAGAAAAAGAAGAAATTCAATGTTGGTGATACTGTTCGAATTAATAGAACCACCAATATCTTTGAAAAGGGGAATTTATTTATGGAGCACTGAACTTTTTAAAGTCTCCAAAATCCTAGACACTACACCCAGGACATATCGACAGCGAGACACCAAAGATGATGAGATTCTCGGGTTTTTTATGAATATGAACTGCAAAAAAGTTAGAAAACACTAGTGAAATTTATCAAATTAAAAAGAGATTAAAGAAATGTACTCGTAGGGGCAAGAGACAGTTGCTTGTTCGGTGGCGGAAATACAACTCTGATTTTGATTCTTGGGTTAGTGTTGAAGATATTAACAATGCCCACTGATTTTATGTGACTTTCATGTCCAATGTTTGTGATCCTCTTTACCATGACTTGAATAGAACAAGTGATTTTTGGACGAAACTCTCCCCCACCATCAAATTCGATGGTGCATATGAAGTGGCTTTTGTAGACTGTATTCTCAAAAATACATATGATATCCTGAGAAAAGATCGTAAATATGATATAAAAATTAGACCCTATGATTGGCCGCCACCCTCAGCTGATCAAGAACAAATTCAAAAGATCAATTGGATTAATTATCCATATATTGAACTACCCTATGAAGAACTCACCTGTATGAATGATTTATGTTGTTCTATTAATAAAAGAATTTCCGCACGTAAAAAAGGAGCTTTTCATTTCAACTATTCAAAGGAGGAGGGCAATATCTACATTATTTCACCTATTGCCATTGAAAAGGTTATTCTCAATGATAATATAAAAGATGTTTTTGGCTTTAAGCTCAATATAATCAACGGTAAAAGTGCCGGAAACACTAATTTCATTTTTGCTGACTACCCGCCTGCCTTCTCAACGGACACTTGTAGATTTCTCTACGCTTCATTTGTGGAAACATGTTGGGTTGGCAATAGTAATGTTCCCCTCCTACGAGTTCTTGAACGAAAAACCAATCAAGAACATATTCACCACTACAATATAAAGCATCTTCAGTATATTCCCGTAAACACTTCCTATTTTGAACTCTGTCAGTTAACACTAAGAACTGAATTAGGTGATCCTCTAGCAATATCAAAAGGTTTGGCTGTGGTTACTGCCATTTTCGACCCATCGTTCAACAACAAGATGTCTAATAGAAAAGTGATATTCATTTGTCCTGATATTGACTACTATGTTAATACTCTTGACCCAAGACAACAGGGCAATGGAATGGACTATTACAAAGGTCGCTCGTCAATGTCTGGCAACGGTCTTGGCAGTTGGTTTGCTAATCTGTTTCGCTCTGCACTACCTCTGGCTAGAAAATATATTGCACCGGCTGCGACAGATTTTGCATCCTCTACACTATACGATTAGGGCTCTGGCAAGGATTTTAAAAGAAAGTGCTTCGGAAAATCGTAGATCCAGTGCGCGAACCCTTGGCGGAGATTAAAACAAAATGGAAAAGGTTTAAAAAGGTCGAGAAACAATGCATCACTCATCAGTCTCTACTCAGGTCAGAAACGAAAGACATCAACAACGACAAAGAAAAGAAGGAAAAATCCGACACGTACAGTAAACAGTAGAAGAAGAAGCCCCAGGATGAGAATTGTTAGATCGAAACTAGATTTCTTTTCCTAAGATGTCATACCTACCGCATAAGGATTCTCAACATTCAATCACCTCCTCATTGAATCTATTCAATGCAAAAATGTTGATGTGAGTGTTAAACATGGATATTATGAACAATTTTATCCACAACAACCCCTCTCCGATAATATCCACTTTCAAATTTATTCCTATGAAGACTACTTTATGGACATGTCTTCGACATTTATAGATTTACAAATGAAAGTCCGGAAATCCGATAATACATTGCCAATTCTTGCCGATGGAATATCCTATGAAAATTGTATATTACATAATTTATTTCGTCAAATCAGTGTCTACATCAATGGCACACTGGTGAGCACAAGCAACAATCTCTCAAATTATACAAGCTATATACAATTCATGCTGATGACACCCAAGTCATACAAGGAATTGAGAGGCACCTCGAATGGATATGAATATATTACTAATACTGATAGTACAGATGCACTTAAAAATGCTACAACTAGTGAATTACATCTAGTTGGGAAAATATATCATGAAATATTTAATATACCCCAATGGCTACCACCCAATATTAAAGTGGATATAAAATTGACGCTTGCACCATCCAATTTCATATTGAGAAAAGAATTTGCTGCCACTCCGGATGTAACTTTCTCCCTCACCTCGGCAATACTACATGTACGCAAACAACAAGTTATGAGTTATGTTGCTTTGGCAGTGGAAAAACTGAGAGCCAGTGGAAATAATATTAAACTACTTGTTCCTCATACAATCACCAATCAACGTCATATTGCCACGGGGTCACGCACCTTTACCGACTCATCCTTTATCAATGGCGAAATTCCATCAAAACTCGCTTTGGCATTTGTAAAAAGCGCTAGTGCAATAGGATCGTGGACTGGATGTCCACTTAAATTTGAAATGTTTGGGCTTTCATCTCTTGTCTGCAAAGTTAATGGCATCCCACTCTACAATCTATCCTTTGATAAATCCTATAGAACATTGTATGAGTTGACCATGCAAACCCTAGATCGGGATTCACAACTATTTGAAAATGGTATAACCGAAGAAATGTTTGCTAAAGCACATGGTATCATTGTATTAGATTTGTCTGGCACGCAGGATATGAGTATAGTACGTACGGTAAGTGTGCGTTTAGAGTGTACAGTTGCCGACCCGTTAGCTGAGAGTATTGCACTAATCTCACTAAATCAATATGAAACCTATTGGAAATCACTCCCGCAGGCAATGTTCTACTAGACTTGGCACCATGAACACCAGTCAAATAATCAATGTATTTAATATGGATCCCTACATGTCCAAATACAGATCCCATTGTCTGCCCTCGGGCGTTCTTGGAAAAATTCAAAGTGGCAACAATACCCTAATTATTGTTAATAGCAGTCCGTCGACTGTGCAGACGGGTCATTGGTTGTGCATCTTTCAAACAATGAAGACGATTAAATTTTTTGATCCTCTTGGTCTACCCTATACATTCTACACACCACACATCACCTAATATATTGAGAGCAGTGGACAACTATTATTCAAAATCGGAAGAGAGTGCAAGATCTGAAGACTAAAAGCTGTGGCTTTCATGCACTACTATATTTTGTGTTCCGATGTCGTGGCTATACTTACAAGCAGTTTCTCAAAATTTATGTAGAAAATCCACGTCTGAACGACTTTATGGTGGAAAATATCCTCTCAGACCTGTATAATATTGATTTCGGTAAACTACGAGTAAAGTGCTTAAAAAATATATGTGAATTTGTTTATTAATAAAATGTATATACAACAATGTCTTTATTCTTCACTTTAGATTTATTTTTCTTCGGTGTATAGGCAACTTTCGTGAACCACTAATGCTGGTAAATCATTTGGATTCACTGTATATTGATCTTGATTGCCTGCAAAGTCCGGGTCACATTTTCTACAGTATAATGTAACTTCACTCTTGTCACATCTCTTTGAATAGTCAAGGATACTATTAGAATTCGTATTATGAAATTCACGAGTTTCAATCTGTCTATTTGAAGCAATATCACATACAGTGTTTTTCAAATGGTGAATCACATTCGGTAACTGCCAAATAAAAATCACTTGGTTTATAGTCATAATAAGCAGTGTCGTCACAACGATGACGTAGAAACCAAATTGTCTTGTTACCCCAACAGTTGAATCGTAGACCTGATTCTTCCTCCCAGAATAATTTAAAATCCACGTCGATACCAATCTCGTAGAAATAAACTAAAATCACGTTTGAGATTCTTTCCAATCATACTGGGTTAAGTATTCTCCCACTGATCACATTTGTCATAGTGACAATTGGAGCACAGATGTCCTCTAGGGTGAGAGTCACAAATCTCTTCAAGACATGAATTATATCCTTTAATTTGTACTGCATAGCCTCTATGTAATCTACAAGAAATGCATAATTTGCACTTTTCATTATAGTCATCAATAATTGTACAATTCTCACAGGATGTCCAACTGCCAAGAGTGTAAATGCATAGTGGACATGTATAGAACATTTTTTGGTTTCCGATGTCAACTCTCTCACAGCTAAAACAAAACTGATCATCCTCGTTCGATAAATTCAGAGGGAGGAAAGGGAGAGGAGTAACTCTGTGACGTCACCTCTTTCGAATGGGGGAGCCATCTACATTGAATCTATGGCTATTTTTCAAAAGTATATCCACGATATTATTCTGCTTTGTTCCAATTAATACATCAATAATTGAGTATAAGCATTTGGGTTACAATGACAAAGTTTCATACAATAGTCCAATGGGGGAGAATCAGTTTTCATTATATTGTCAAGTGTTCCCTGAGAGAATATCTTTCGTTGAAGGGATAACTCGAGAAAATCTTCATCCAAAATCAAATGTTTTTCCATAATCACAGGATTCGATCTAATCCTCTTTTTTCACAAATTTATTCATTTTTCAATCCTATCACTCTCACTGCTGACTCTAGACTGACCATGATTCGTTAGCCTAACATTCTAACAAATAGAAATGGAACATTTTCGATTTCGAAACAATTTTATTGTATAATTACAAAAATAATACTAGACATGTACAATTAGCGATACAGCTTATTGTCTTCGAAATGCTTTACTAATGCACTTAAAGCATATTGAAGTCAATTCACGTGTGCTATATCAACTTTTGCAGCGAAGCATAATTGATCCTCCATTTCAAATTTGCTCAAGGATATTACATATCTTGCATATACTTCATCCCATTCCAGACAAAGCCGTGATCCTCTTGTGATTTCCACCGCAATGTTTGGGGCTCTTGTATCATTGCTACCAACTCCACTATCAACTTCTATTAGTGTAAACATTCCACTCATTATTATTACAAATATATCCAAATGAGTAAAGTCAAATTGTTCTCACTCGCATGAATTCTATTCACACACTAATAACAACTATAGCAAAAATCCTTTCTTTATATCTCTTCCGATAATATTTCCGACTCCCTGATTGGCTTAGAAAGAAAACACGCGTTCCTGTTCCCGTTAGACTCGATCAATACATTCCCCACCGATTGTGTAAATCAATTTCTCAGAATTCCACTTCCCCTCGGGTGGATCAATAAATTGTTATCGTTAGAATTCAGTGCGCATGTGCAAACTTCGTCCCAGAGTCATTACACCTAGAAACAACAAATAAATCGACCTTGAAAAGGGGTCAATTACCCGTTAGACTCGATCAATAATCCTTGAATAAATTATGTACTCCCCGGAGTAATGACCCTCTCCTTACTGAAGGCAACTAGCCCCTCTTCCCCAAAACTGTTTTCCACAAAACCCATTCGATAAAAACTTTGAAATGACCATTTTGTCAAAAGTAGTTCAAACATCAGATAACAAAATATTGGGGTCCACACAGCCCCCTAGGGTCCGGGGACAGGTGTTGTAAGTTATACCCTGGGAGCATATATGGTTCTTATAGAAGGAACACTCGTATAAAATTCAGAGAGTGCTCATTTGGTGGAAAATTGAAAGTTCTAGCTCACTTTTAAAGAGTCAAAAGAGATCGAAGGGCAATTAGCCCCCACCCCTATGCCCTTTTTCCCCAAACCAATCCGATAAATTTTCTGAGATAGCCATTTTGTTAAAAAAAGCTCAAACATAAGATAATAAAAAATCTGAGGTTTACACAAACCCCCCGAGTCCGGGGGTGAGTGTTCTAAGTTATGCCCCTGGGCATGTAAGGTTTTTTATGTACGGAGATGTCATATAAACTTCGGAAGTGGTGCATTTGATTTGAAATAGAAAATTCTAGTTACCTTTTTATGAGTCAAAAGGTATCAGAGGGCATCTGCCCCCCCCCCACACACACACACACCTTTTTTTCAAATGCATCCGATCAAAAGTTTGAGATTGCTAGTTTATTTGAAGTAGTCCAACTATCAGATAAAAAAAATTTGGGGGTCAACATAAACCCACCCACAGAGCCTAGGGGAAGGGCTGCAACTCATGCTGCGGGGGCATTTAAGGTTCTTATGGAAGAAGTGGTCGTATAAACTTTGCAGGAAACTCAAATGACACACCACCTACATTTAAATCCGACGCCCTAATATCCTCGCATTTGCAGCACAAATGGGAGGATAGCTCTGTATGACCTACTGCTTGTGAGAGGTTATCCTTTAGGCAAAGCTATTTTAGATTTTTGTAATCAATTTTTTTCTGTTTCAAGTTTTAGACAATAGAAAGCTAAAGGTCATAAAGGCAATAAGGTTTGATGTTTTATTGTTTTTTTTAGCTTTGCATTAAGGGTCACCACGGGAAAGTTGTGCACAGCCAACCCCGCCCACCCCTTATGATTAAACCTGACCCCCTATATCCTCCCATGTGCAGCGCAAATGGAAGGATAGCTCTATATTTTCCTTGTGAATGGTTATCTTTTGTAAAAAGTTATTTTAGTTTTTTAAATTAATTTTTTCTGTTGCTAAGTTTTTGAAGATAGGAAACTAAAGGTCATAAAGGCAATAGTGTTTCGATGTTTGATTATTTTTTAGTTGTACATTAAGATTCCTGAAAACAGGGCCACTACGGGAAGGTTGTGCACAGCCAAACCCACCCACCTCTTAGCATTAACCCCCCTCCCCTTGTACCTTTCCCTGAAATTTATCCTATAAAAATTTTGAAATAGCCATTTTTGTTAGAAATAGTCCAAACTTCATCGGCTCATTTGATCGGAAATTTAAACTTCTAGTTATTTTTTAAGAGTCAAAAGTGATCAATGGGCAACTAGCCCACGCACCACTTTTTCAAAGGGCAGCCGGTAAAAATTTTTAGAGTTCCATTTGGTTCAAAAAACTTCAAAGGCCAAATAAATAACCTTCTGGGGTTAAACTCCCGCGCCCAACCCCGGGAAATGCCTCTGAATTACGGAACTTGATTATTGTTACTTTGACACTTTGTTTACTTTAAAACTTGGATTTAGTGATTTGGACGTGGCAACTTCGATTTACAGTGCAAGGGCTGTAAGTTATGCAAGTTGCTTATTGTTACTTCGATACCTTGTTCACTTTGATGCTGCCTTTACTTTGTTATTTTTTTACCTTGATATTGTATCTTTGATAGTAGTTTTGATATTTTGATGAACATTTGATTTTGAAAAAAAAAGTTTGATTTTGAAATAAGGAATTTTTAAAAACTTGAAACTTTTTGCAATGAAAAACGAACAAAAATCAAATAAAAAAAAACCTTTCCGAAAAAGAAGTTTTTCAAAGAATATATATATATATATACATATATATTTATATATATATATATATATATATATATATATATATATATATATATATATATATATATAATATATATATATATATATATATATATATATATATATATATATTATATATATATATATATATATATATATATATATATATATATATATATATATATATATATAGGCCTATATATATATATATATATATATATATATATATATATATATATATAATATATATATATATATATATAATATATATATATATATATATATATATATATATATATATATATATATTCAAAGAAAAGTAAAGCCGGTTTATGCTTATGATAATCGGATGCAAATACCTGTCAAAAATTCAAACTCAAAATGAACAGAAATTACTATTAAGGAATAAATGAAACCCAAATGAACATCAAAACGCTCATCAGTTCAAAAATTTACTGCAATTTTAATTTAAGTTCAAACAAAAATATTTGTAATATAATTTGTTTTCAGTAAAGCGCCAGTGACGCAGTAGGTTTTAGACTTTTACAGAGAGAGAAGGAGGCGATACCCAAACTCTTGTTTGCAGTGATTTTTGTTCGTTTCAAGCTAAATTTGCATATTCAGTTTAACTTTCATTCGTTTTAAGATTTATTTATGCATTTATATTAGTATCTATTGTATGTTTGTTTGCATTGATTGTTTATTTAATTTTTGTTCGTTTTGGGTTTGATTTATACTTCAATAGCGAAATATTTTTCTTCGTTTTAAGTGTGATTTACTTATTCAATATAAGCATTACTCGCTTGAACATTTATTTATTCATTCATTTTATTACTTGTATGTTTTTTTTACTATGATTGTTTATTTAATTTCTGTTCGTTTTGGGTTTCATTTATTCTTTAATTGAATTTTGACAGGAATTTTCATCTGATGATCTTAAGTATAAACTGGCCCTTACTTTTCTATTTAACTATTGATAACATTCAGGCAAAGAATCAGCTTTTTATGGGGATATTAAATATGTATTTGCTTATTAGTAATTAGTCACGTTATAAGAACAGAAGAAAGTTCGTATAATTATAGAAAACACAGAAAAACAACTTAATAAGGGGCAAATTCGGTAGGAATATGCCGTCAACTTTTGCTTGCATTGCAAGAGTTCCCATGAGCTTATGTATGAAGCCACTATAATCAGAAATGTTTCCCGTGAACGGAATGCTAAGAATTTTTGCATTTTCCCCCCCTGAACGGATACGTTTTTTTTCATTTTTTTTTTTTTTGTTAGAAGTGATTGTATTTATCTATTTGTCACTTTGAGAAAGATTTAATTTTTTACAGTTATGAAGTATAAAGGTGTCAAATATACTGGCTTTTGGCATACAAGATTTAATTAAAAATATTGAATTAAACTTTTTTTTTATTTTCATTATCTTAGTTTTAATTTTTTACCTTGAACAAACTGCTTTGATAATGCGTTACTTTTCATAAACACTGAGTCTAAATGCATTAAACATTTTGATGTTTGATAACCAAGTTCAAAATTGTCGATATTGTTAAAAAATATCCATCGAACGCTTCGGTATTGCTCAACAGAACTTTATGCTGGGAGTTTGTATCCTAGTTTTGGTAAGTAGGCTATTGTTTTGTGTGTTTTTTGTGGCTACTTCCTTTTTTAATTTTTAAATACTTTTACTTTAATTGACATACTTTTTCCGTTGCCTATATAAAATTGTTTGTCTCTAAGCTTCATTAGATAAAGAAAATAAAACAAGCTTTTTTCAACTTAAAGTAAGGAGCAACATTAAAACTTAAAACAACAGAAATTAATAGGTTACATACATAAGTGGGGTTCCCCCTCCCCAATACCTCGCTCTTCAAGCTACATTTTTTTGGCGCTTTAAAAAAAATTACTTATTGCCCTAATTAAAGACCCTTATGTTTTAGGAATTGGTTTTAAAGAATTGGGAAAAATTTAACCTTTATTGCAAAGAACAAGATGTTGAAGAGGGGCAACTTCCCTCATATGTGTAAATAATTTCTGTTCGTTTTAAGTTTTAATGTTGCTCCTTACTTTCAGTTGAAAAAACTTGCTTTTTTTATTCCTGATCGTTCTTTAAATAAAGCCAGGACAACTGCTCCAACTCCTTGGGAATTTCCCCCTCCACATAGAAATATCCTCTGAACAATCCAATCCTGGCAAAAAATTTCCCCTGGACAATTACCCTTAACAACTCCATGCGTAAAATTGAATCGGTAAAGAGAAAGCAAAACATATAAAGAAATTTTGCATATGAATTCTCGCAAATTCACCCTGTGTAAAATTTCTTCTGAAAATTCCACTCCCTGGAAAATCCTCTGTCCATTGAGAATTCTCCCAGCAGTAAATTCGTCCTCCCCTTCCCTCCCGAAAAATGTATGCATACTTCCCAATAACAAATGTAAAAAAGAACGATTTTTTCTGCCGGGAGAATTTTCAGTGGACAGAATGATTTCCAAGGGGTGGAATTTTCAGAAGAAACTCTACACGGGGTGAATTTGTGAGAATTCATATACAAAATTTCTTCATATGTATTGCTTTCTTCTGGTAAAAATTACAAAATTCCACATTTTTGCAGATATGAGCTTGAAACATCTACAGTAGTTTTCTTTGATACTTTGGATCTGATGGTAGTAGATTGCTTCGTCTGGATTCTGCCACTTGTATAGCAATTCTTATGTTATTTGCGTAGGGCATGTTCCATGATAGCTTTCCAAGACATAGTCTACAGCCAGCGGTTATTTGGCGGTGTATAATGTCCTCAAACAGGTTTTTTTTTTTTCCGTTTTTGTTGTCAATTACACAATGAATGTAGGTCATGAGTTCACATACACATTCTTAAAACTACACGTGATTAAACACGTTATAAAACTATGTGCTATTTGCAAAGAAAAACCAGAGTGGGTTTTTTTTTTTTTTTTTTAACAACTTGGCGACGTATGATGTACTCAGGCAAAAACCCTATAAATGTTCATACACTACATTCCAATTTTCATTATGTTTTAACGGGCGATGACTTAGTCTAATTGCGTAGGTACTAAAGGAACATTTGAAGGTGGAGAAAAAAAAGGGTAATTAGTGATTGGATAATTTTTAACAAGAAATGACTGAAAAGTGTTTTGGAGGAGATGGGATGAATGTGTACTGTATAATACACAAGTGATGATTTGCACAGTGTTGTCAATTTTAAATAGTTTAGAAATAAAAAAAAAAATTAACAAGAAGAAGAAATGTCTGAAAAGTAACGATAGAATGACATTGTGACTTGACCTCGCTTTACCTCTCCGATGTGGTCTGTATAATACACAAGTAACGTTTGAAAAGTATTGTTAATTTAAAAAGAAATGGCTGAAAAGTGTTTTGAGGGAGATGGGTTGCATGGAGGGTTGAGTTGCACGAGGGTTCAGTTAAAGGGGGTACAGTTACACGGGGGTTTAGTTAAATTGGGTTGAGTTGCACGAGGGTTCAGTAGCACGAGAGTTCAGTAGCACGGGGGATTCACTTGTACAGGGTTTCGGTTATACAGGGGTTCAGTCACATGGAAGGTTCAGTTGCATGAGGGTTCAGTTAAAGGGGTATAGTTACACAGGGGTTTAGTTAAATTGGGTCGAGTTGCACGAGGGTTCAGTAGCACGAGGGTTCAGTAACATGGGGATTCAGTTGTACAGGGTTTTCGGTTATACAGGGGTTCAGTTACATGGAGGGTTCAGTTGCACGGGGATATCTGCTATAAAAAAACACTTCATTCTAAACAAATTGTAGGTACAAAAAAAGATTTATAGGCCCTTAATTTAGGTATCTGACTATCTCGTAATGGCTACGAAACTGCTAAAAATCTTGATATATGCTATAAAAAACACTTCATTCTAAACAAATTGTAGGTACAAAAAGATTTATAGGCCCTTAATTTAGGTATCTGACTATCTCGTAATGGATACGAACTGCTAAAATCTTGATATCTGCTATAAAAACACTTCATTCTAAACAAATTGTAGGTACAAAAAGATTTATAGGCCCTTAATTTAGGTATCTGACTATCTCGTAATGGCTACGAACTACTAAGAATATTGATATCTGCTATAAAAAACACTTCATTCTAAACAAATTGTAGGTACAAGAAGAATTATAGGCCCTTAATTTAGGTATCTGACCATCTCGTAATGACTACGAACTGCTAAGAATCTTGATATCTGCTATAAAACACATAGAAAAATAGTTTAACGTTATGCTATACGAAGAAGTTGATAATAAGAGGGATGTCGTCTGGATTCTGCCACTTGTATAGCAATTCTTATGTTATTTGCGTACGGCACGTTCCATGATAGCTTTCCAAGTCATAGTCTACAGCCATCGGTTATTTGGAGGTGTATAACGTCCTCAAACAGTTTTTTTTTTCTGTTTTTTGTTGTCAATTACACAATGAATGTAGGTCATGAGTTCACTTACACATTCTTAAAACTACACGTGATTAAACACGTTATAAAACTATGTGCTATTTGCAAAGAAAAACCAGAGTGTTTTTTTTTAACAACTTGGCGACGTATGATGTACTCAGGCAAAAACCCTATAAATGTTCATACACTACATTCCAATTTTCATTATGTTTTAACGGGCGATGACTTAGTCTAATTGCGTAGGTACTAAAGGAAAATTTGAAGGTGGAGAAAAAAAGGGGTAATTAGTGATTGGAAAATTTTTAACAAGAAATGACTGAAAAGTGTTTTGGAGGAGATGGGATGAATGTATACTGTATAATACACAAGTGATGATTTGCACAGTGTTGTCAATTTTAAATAGTTTAGAAATAAAAAAAAAAAAATTAACAAGAAGAAGAAATGTCTGAAAAGTAACGATAGAATGACATTGTGGCTTGACCTCGCTTTGCCTCTCCGATGTGGTCTGTATAATACACAAGTAACGTTTGAAAAGTATTGTTAATTTAAAAAGAAATGGCTGAAAAGTGTTTTGAGGGAGATGGGTTGCATGGTGGGTTGAGTTGCACGAGGGTTTCAGTTAAAGGGCGTACAGTTACACGGGGGTTTTTAGTTAAATTGGGTTGAGTTGCACGAGGGTTCAGTAGCACGAGAGTTCAGTAGCACGGGGGATTCACGATTTTACAGGGTTTCGGTTATACAGGGGTTCAGTCACATGGAAGGTTCAGTTGCATGAGGGTTCAGTTAAAGGGGGTATAGTTACACAGGGGTTTAGTTAAATTGGGTCGAGTTGCGTTGCACGAGGGTTCAGTAGCACGAGGGTTCAGTAACATGGGGATTCAGTTGTACAGGGTTTCGGTTATACAGGGGTTCAGTTACATGGAGGGTTCAGTTGCACGGGGGATATCTGCTATAAAAAACACTTCATTCTAAACAAATTGTAGGTACAAAAAGATTTATAGGCCCTTAATCTTTTTGGTCTGTATGTGTCTGTATGGGCGTTTTTTGTCTCTTGGGCTGTTTGTATGTGTCTCTTTGGGCTTTGTGTGTCTCTTCGGGCTGTGTGTGTGTCTCTTTGGGCTGTGTGTATACTGGGTATCTTTGGGCTTTGTGTGTCTCTTCGGGCTGTATGTGTGTCTCTTTAGCCTGTGTGTGTGTCTCTTTGGGCTGTGTGTGTCTCTTTAGGCTGTGTGTCTCTTTGAGCAGTTTGAATCTTTTTGGTCTGTGTGTGTCTCTTTTGGCTTTTTGTGTCGTTTTGGGCTTTGTGTGTCTCTGTTGGATGTGTGCGTCTCTTTGGGCTGTGTGCATCTCTTTGAGCTGTATGTGTCTCTTGGGCTGTTTGAGTCATTTTGGTCTGTGTGTGTTTCTTTTGGCTGTTTGTGTCTCTTAGAGGCCATGTGTGTCTCTTTGGGCAATGTGTGTCTCTTTGGGGAATGTTTGAATCTTTTTGGTATGTATGCGTCTGTATGGGCGTTTTTTTCTCTCTTTGGGCTGTGTATGTGTCTCTTTGGGCTTTGTGTGTCTCTTCGGACTGTGTGTATGTCTCTTTAGCCTGTGTGTGTCTCTTTGGGCTGTGTTGTCTCTTTAGGCTGTGTGTCTCTTTGGACAGTTTGAATCTTTATGGTCTGTGTGTGTCTCTTTTGACTGTTTGTGTCGTTTTGGGCTTTGTGTCTCTCTGTTGGATGTGTGCATCTCTTTGGGCCATGTACGTCTCTTTGAGCTGTATGTGTCTCTTTGGGCTGTGGGTGTCTCTTTTTGATATGTGTCTCTTTAGGCTATGTGTGTCTCGTTGGACTGTGTGTCTTTTTTTGGGGTGTCTGAGTCTTTTTGGTCTGTAAATGTCTCTTGGGCTGTTTGAGTCTTTTAGGTCGGTGTTTGTCTCTTTGGGTTGTGTTTCTCATTGGGCTGTCTGTGTGTCTTTGGGCTGTTTGTGTCTCTTGAGACTGTGTGTGTCCCTTTGGGCTGTGTGTCTCTTTGGGCTGTTTGAGTCTTTTTGGTCTGTTTGTGTGTCTCTTTTGGCTGTTTGAGTCTTTTTGGTCTGTGTTTGTCTCTTTGGGCTGTTTGTGTCTCTTTGGGTTGTGTGTGTTTCTCTTTGGGCTTTGTGCGTCTCTTCGGGCTGTGTGTGTCTCTTTAGCCTGTGTGTGTGTCTCTTTGGGCTGTGTGTGTCTCTTTAGGCTGAGTGTCTCTTTGGGCAGTTTGAATCTTTTTGGTCTGTGTGTGTCTCTTTTGGCTTTTTGTGTCGTTTTGGGCTTTGTGTGTTTCTGTTGGATTGTGCATCTCTTGGGCAGTGTGCATCTCTTTGAGCTCTATGTGTCTCTTGGATTGTTTGAGTCATTTTGGTCTTGTGTGTGTTTCTTTTGGATGTTTGTGTCTCTTAGAGGCCATGTGTGTCTCTTTTGGGCAATGTGTGTCTCTTTGGGGTGTTTGAATCTTTTTGGTATGTATGTGTCTGTATGGGCGTTTTTTGTCTCTCTTTGAGCTGTGTGTGTGTCTCTTTGGGCTTTGTGTGTCTCTTCGGACTGTATGTATGTCTCTTTAGCCTGTGTGTGCCTCTTTGGGCTGTGTGTGTCTCTTTAGGCAGTGTGTAGCTTCCACTTCAGTTTTAAGTTCACCATGACATAAAAAATTTAAAGTTCAGTTCTAAATTTTACATAGAAGATAGGAAAAGTTATACTATGATTTTGATTATTTCCTATGAAGATTAAAAGTTTCACTTCAATTTTTAATTTTTTTCTCAAAGAAGTGAAGAAAAGTTCAACTTCGATTCTGAATTTTCTCAATGAAAATGAAATAAGTTATTGATCATTTCTGTTTTCCCAAAATAATATAAAATTTTCCACTTCAGTTCAGACAAAAGTTATACTATGATTGTGATTATTTTCCATGAAGATAAAAAGTTTCATTTTAATTCTAAATTTTCTTAAATTCAATTCCGACCTTTCTCAAAGAGATGAAAAAATTTAAATTTCTGTTCCAAATATTTTCCCGGAAAAGAAAAGTTCAACTTCGATTCTGAATTTTCTCAATGAAAATGAAATAAGTTATTGATCAATTCTATTTTCATAAAATAATATAAAATTTTCCACTACAATTCAGATTTTTCTCAAAGAGATGACAAAATTTAAAATATTGTTCCAAATTTTTCATAGAAGATAGAAAAAGTTATACTTTGATATAATTCTAAATTTTCTTAAATTCAATTCCGACCTTTTTCAAAAAGAGATGTGTATGTGTCTGTGTGTCTCTTTAGGCTGTGTGTCTCTTTGGACAGTTTGAATCTTTATGGTCTGTGTGTGTCTCTTTTGACTGTTTGTGTCGTTTTGGGCTTTGTGTCTCTCTGTTGGATGTGTGCATCTCTTTGGGCCATGTACGTCTCTTTGAGCTGTATGTGTCTCTTGGGCTGTGGGTGTCTCTTTTTGATATGTGTCTCTTTAGGCTGTGTGTGTCTCGTTGGACTGTGTGTCTTTATTGGGTGTCTGAGTCTTTTTGGTCTGTAAATGTCTCTTTGGGCTGTTTGAGTCTTTTAGGTCGGTGTTTGTCTCTTTGGGTTGTGTTTCTCATTGGGCTGTCTGTGTGTCTTGAGCTGTTTGTGTCTCTTGAGACTGTGTGTGTCCCTTTGGGCTGTGTGTCTCTTTTCTGTTTGAGTCTTTTTGGTCTGTTTGTGTGTCTCTTTTGGCTGTTTGAGTCTTTTTGGTCTGTGTTTGTCTCTTTGGGCTGTTGTGTGTCTCTTGGGTTTGTGTGTGTTTCTCTTTGAGCTTTGTGCGTCCTTCGGGCTGTGTGTGTCTCTTTAGCCTGCGTGTGTGTCTCTTGGGCTGTGTGTGTCTCTTTAGGCTGAGTGTCTCTTTGGGCAGTTTGAATCTTTTTGGTCTGTGTGTGTCTCTTTTGGCTTTTTGTTCGTTTTGGGCTTTGTGTGTTTCTGTTGGATGTGTGCATCTCTTTGGGCAGTGTGCATCTCTTTGAGCTGTATGTGTCTCTTGGATTGTTTGAGTCATTTTGGTCTGTGTGGTGTTTCTTTTGGATGTTTGTGTCTCTTAGAGGCCATGTGTGTCTCTTTAGGCAATGTGTGTCTCTTTGGGGTGTTTTGAATCTTTTTGGTATGTATGTGTCTGTATGGGCGTTTTTTGTCTCTTTGGGCTGTGTGTGTGTCTCTTTGGGCTTTGTGTGTCTCTTCGGACTGTATGTATGTCTCTTTAGCCTGTGTGTGCCTCTTTGGGCTGTGTGTGTCTCTTTAGGCAGTGTGTAGCTTCCACTTCAGTTTTAAGTTCACCATGACATAAAAAATTTAAACTTCAGTTCTAAATTTTACATAGAAGATAGGAAAAGTTATACTATGATTTTGATTATTTCCTATTAAGATTAAAGTTTCACTTCAATTTTTAATTTTTTCTCAAAGAAGTGAAGAAAAGTTCAACTTCGATTCTGAATTTTCTCAATGAAAATGAAATAAGTTATTGATCATTTCTGTTTTTCCCAAAATAATATAAAAATTTTCCACTTCAGTTCAGACAAAAGTTATACTATGATTGTGATTATTTTCCATGAGATAAAAAGTTTCATTTTAATTCTAAATTTTCTTAAATTCAATTCCGACCTTTCTCAAAGAGATGAAAAAATTTAAAGTTCTGTTCCAAATATTTTCCCGGAAAAGAAAAGTTCAACTTCGATTCTGAATTTTCTCAATGAAAATGAAATAAGCTATTGATCAATTCTATTTTCTCCACTTCAATTCAGATTTTTTCTCAAAGATATGAAAAAATTTAAAGTTCTGTTCCAAATATTTTCCCGGAAGAAGAAAAGTTCAACTTCGATTCTGAATTTTCTTAATGAAAATGAAAAAAGTTATTGATGAATTCTATTTTCCCAAAATAATATCAAAATTTTCCACTTCAGTTCAGATTTTTTTCTCAAAGAATTGAAAAAATTTTAAATACTTCCAAATTTTTCATAGAAGATAGAAAAGTTCAAGTTCTCTTCTGAATTTTACCAACGAACACAATTCAATTCTAATTTCTCAAGAGAAAATAAAAAGCTTCCACTTCAGTTTTAAGTTCACCATGACATAAAAAAATTTAAAGTTCACTTATAAATTTTTTTCATAGAAGATAGGAAAAGTTATACTATGATTTTCATTATTTTCCTATGAAGATTAAAAGTTTCACTTCAATTTTTAATTTTTTCTCAAAGAAGTGAAGAAAAGTTTCAACTTCGATTCTGAATTTTCTCAATGAAATGAAATAAGTTATTGATCATTTCTATTTTCCCAAAATAATATAAAATTTTCCACTTCAGTTCAGACAAAAGTTATACTATGATTGTGATTATTTTCCATGAAGATAAAAAGTTTCATTTTAATTCTAACTTTTCTTAAATTCAATTTCCGACCTTTCTCAAAGAGATATGAAAAAATTTAAAGTTCTGTTCAAATATTTTCCCGGAAAAGAAAAGTTCAACTTCGATCTGAATTTTCTCAGTTAAAATGAAATAAGTTATTGATCAATTTCTATTTTCATAAAAAAAATATAAAATTTTCCACTACAATTCGGATTTTTTCTCAAAGAGATGACAAAATTTAAAATATTGTTCCAAATTTTTCATAGAAGATAGAAAAAGTTATACTTTGATATAATTCTAAATTTTCTTAAATTCAATTCCGACCTTTCTCAAAGAGATGAAAAAATTTAAAGTTCTGTTTCCAAAATATTTTCCCGGAAAAGAAAAGTTCAACTTCGATTCTGAATTTTCTCAATGAAAATGAAATAAGTTATTGATCAATTCTATTTTCCTAAAATAATATAAAATTTTCCACTTCAATTCAGATTTTTCTCAAAGAGATGAAAAAAATTTAAAGTTCTGTTCCAAATATTTTCCCGGAAGAAGAAAAGTTCAACTTCGATTCTGAATTTTCTTAATGAAAATGAAATAAGTTATTGATTAATTCTATTTTCCCAAAATAATATCAAAATTTTCCACTTCAGTTCAGATTTTTCTCAAAGAGATGAAAAAATTTAAAAATACTTCCAAATTTTTCATAGAAGATAGAAAAGTTCAAGTTCTCTTCTGAATTTTACCAACGAACACAATTCAATTCTAATTTCTCAAGAGAAAATAAAAAGCTTCCACTTCAGTTTTAAGTTCACCATGACATAAAAAATTTAAAGTTCAGTTCTAAATTTTTACATAGAAATAAGTTATTGATCAATTCTATTTCCCAAAATAATATCAAAATTTTCCACTTCAGTACAGATTTTTTCTCAAAGAGATGAAAAAATTTAAAATACTTCCAAATTTTTCATAGAAGATAGAAAAGTTCAAGTTCTCTTCTGAATTTTACCAACGAACACAATTCAATTCTATTTCTCAAGAGAAAATAAAAAGCTTCCACTTCAGTTTTAAGTTCACCATGACATAAAAAATTTAATAGGAAAAGTTATACTATGATTTTGATTATTTCCTATGAAGATTAAAAGTTTCACTTCAATTTTTAATTTTTCTCAAAGAAGTGAAGAAAAGTTCAACTTCGATTCTGAATTTTCTCAATGAAAATGAAATAAGTTATTGATCATTTCTATTTCCCAAAATAATATAAAATTTTTTCACTTCAGTTCAGACAAAAGTTATACTATGATTGTGATTATTTTCCATGAAGATAAAAAGTTTAATTTTAATTCTAAATTTTCTTAAATTCAATTCCATAAGTTATTTTAGGGATATATTTTTATATCAACATGCAAAAGTCGACGTAGCTTTATTTCATTTTTAAGGTTCATTTAGACGAGGTTACGTGCACGCACGTAAACCTCGTCTAAATGAACCTTAAAAAATGAAATAAAGCTACGTCGACTTTGCATGTTGATATAAAATATATCCCTAAAACAACTTATGGAATTGAATTTAAGAAAAATTTAGAATTAAAATGAAACTTTTTATCTTCATGGAAAATAATCACAATCATAGTATAACCTTTGTCTGAACTGAAGTGAAAAATTTTTATATTATTTTGAGAAAATAGAAATGATCAATAACTTATTTCATTTTCATTCAGAAAATTCAGAATCGAAGTTGAACTTTTTCTTCACTTCTTTGAGAAAAATTAAAAATTGAAGTGAAACTTTTAATCTTCATAGGAAATAATCAAAATCATAGTATAACTTTTCCTATCTTCTATGTAAAAATTAGAACTGAACTTTAAATTTTTTATGTCATGGGTGAACTTAAAACTGAAGTGGAAGCTTTTTATTTTCTCTTGAGAAATTAGAATTGAATTGTGTTCGTTGGTAAAATTCAGAAGAGAACTTGAACTTTTCTATCTTCTATGAAAAATTTGGAAGTATTTTAAATTTTTTCATCTCTTTGAGAAAAATCTGAACTGAAGTGGAAAATTTTGATATTATTTTGGGAAATAGAATTGATCAATAACTTATTTCTATGTAAAAATTTAGAACTGAACTTTAAATTTTTTATGTCATGGTGAACTTAAAAACTGAAGTGGAAGCTTTTTATTTTCTCTTGAGAAATTAGAATTGAATTGTGTTCGTTGGTAAAATTCAGAAGAGAATTTGAACTTTCCTATCTTCTATGAAAAATTTGGAAGTATTTTAAATTTTTTCATCTCTTTGAGAAAAATCTGAACTGAAGTGGAAAATTTTGATATTACTTTTTGGGAAAATAGAATTGATCAATAACTTATTTCATTTTCATTAAGAAAATTCAGAATCGAAGTTGAACTTTTCTTCTTCCGGGAAAATATTTGGAAACAGAACTTTAAATTTTTTCATCTCTTTGAGAAAAATCTGAATTGAAGTGGAAATTTTATATTATTTTAGGAAAATAGAATTGATCAATAACTTATTTCATTTTCATTGAGAAAAATTCAGAATCGAAGTGGAACTTTTCTTTTCCGGGAAAATATTTTGGAACAGAACTTTAAATTTTTTCATCTCTTTGAGAAAGGTCGGAATTGAATTTAAGAAAATTTAGAATTATATCAAAGTATAACTTTTTCTATCTTCTATGAAAAATTTGGAACAATATTTTAAATTTTGTCATCTCTTTGAGAAAAAATCTGAAATTGTAGTGGAAAATTTTATATTATTTTATGAAAATAGAATTGATCAATAACTTATTTTCATTTTCATTGAGAAAATTCAGAATCGAAGTTGAACTTTCCTTTTCCGGGAAAATATTTGGAACAGAACTTTAAATTTTTTCATCTCTTTGAGAAAGGTCGGAATTGAATTTAAGAAAATTTAGAATTAAAATGAAACTTTTTATCTTCATGGAAAATAATCACAATCATAGTATAACTTTTGTCTGAACTGAAGTGGAAAATTTTTATATTATTTTGGGAAAATGAAAATGATCAATAACTTATTTCATTTTCATTGAGAAAATTCAGAATCGAAGTTGAACTTTTCTTCACTTCTTTGAGAAAAAATTAAAAATTGTAGTGAAACTTTTAATCTTCATAGGAAATAATCAAAATCATAGTAACCAAAAAATAACTTTTCCTATCTTCTATGTAAAAATTTAGAAGTGAACTTTAAATTTTTTATGTCATGGTGAACTTAAAACTGAAGTGGAAGCTTTTTATTTTCTCTTGAAAAATTAGAATTGAATTGTGTTCGTTGGTAAAATTCAGAAGAGAACTTGAACTTTTCTATCTTCTATGAAAAATTTGGAAGTATTTAAAATTTTTTCAATTCTTTGAGAAAAATCTAAACTGAAGTGGAACATTTTGATATTATTTTTGGGAAAATAGAATTGATCAATAACTCTTTTCATTTTCATTAAGAAAATTCAGAATCGAAGTTGAACTTTTCTTCTTCCGGGAAAATATTTGGAACAGAACTTTAAATTTTTTCATCTCTTTGAGAAAAATCAGAATTGAAGTGGAGAAAATAGAATTGATCAATAACTTATTTCATTTTCATTGAGAAAATTCAGAATCGAAGTTGAACTTTTCTTTTCCGGGAAAATATTTGGAATAGAACTTTAAATTTTTCATCTCTTTGAGAAAGGTCGGAATTGAATTTAAGAAAATTTAGAATTATATCAAAGTATAACTTTTTCTATCTTCTATGACAAATTTGGAACAATATTTTAAATTTTGTCATCTCTTTGAGAAAGATCTGAATTGTAGTGGAAAATTTTTATATTATTTTATGAAAATAGAATTGATCAGTAACTTATTTTCATTTTCATTGAGAAAATTCAGAATCGAAGTTGAACTTTTCTTTTCCGGGAAAAATATTTGGAACAGAACTTTAAATTTTTTCATCTCTCTTTGAGAAAGGTCGGAATTGAATTTAAAAAAATTCAGAATTAAAATGAAACTTTTTATCTTCATGGAAAATGATCACAATCATAGTATAACTTTTGTCTGAAGTGGAAAATTTTTATATTATTTTGGAAAATAGAAATGATCAATAACTTATTTCATTTTTCATTGAGAAAATTCAGAATCGAAGTTGAACTTTTCTTCACTTCTTTGAGAAAAAAATTAAAAATTGAAGTGACACTTTTAATCTTCATTGGAAATAATCAAAATCATAGTATAACTTTTCCTATCTTCTATGTAAAAATTTAGAACTGAACTTTAAATTTTTTATGTCATGGTGAACTTAAAACTGAAGTGGAAGCTACACACTGCCTAAAGAGACACACACAGCCCAAAGAGGCACACACAGGCTAAAGAGACATACACACAGTCCGAAGAGACACACAAAGCCCAAAGAGACACACACACAGCCCAAAGAGACAAAAAACGCCCATACAGACAAATACATACCAAAAAGATTCAAGCACCCCAAAGAGACACACATTGCCCAAAGAGACACACATGGCCTCTAAGAGACACAAACATCCAAAAGAAACACACACAGACCAAAATGACTCAAACAATCCAAGAGACACATACAGCTCAAAGAGATGCACACTGCCCAAAGAGATGCACACATCCAACGGAGACACACAAAGCCCAAAACGACACAAAAAGCCAAAAGAGAAACACACAGACCAAAAAGATTCAAACTGCCCAAAGAGACACTCAGCCTAAAGAGACACACACAGCCCAAAGAGACAAACACACAGGCTAAAGAGACACACACAGCCCGAAGAGACGCACAAAGCCCAAAGAGAAACACACACAACCCAAAGAGACACAAACAGCCCAAAGAGACAAACACAGACCAAAAAGACTCAAACAGCCCAAAGAGACACATAAACAGACCAAAAAGTCTCAAACAGCCCAAAGAGACACACAGCCCAAAGGGACACGCACAGTCTCAAGAGACACAAACAGCTCAAAGAGACACAGACAGCCCAATGAGAAACACAACCCAAAGAGACAAACACCGACCTAAAAGACTCAAACAGCCCAAAGAGACATTTACAGACCAAAAAGACTCAGACACCCCAAAAGAGACACACAGTCCAGCGAGACACACACAGCCTAAAGAGACACACATCACAAAGAGACACCCACAGCCCAAAGAGACACATACAGCTCAAAGAGACGCACATGGCCCAAAGAGATGCACACATCCAACAGAGAGAGACACAAAGCCCAAAACGAAGCAAACAGTCAAAAGAGACACACACACAGACCATAAAGATTCAAACTTTCCAAAGAGACACACAGCCTAAAGAGACACACACAGCCCAAAGAGACACACACAGGCTAAAGAGACATACACACAGTCCGAAGAGACACACAAAGCCCAAAGAGACACATACACAGCCCAAAGAGAGAAAAAAAAGCCCATACAGACACATACATACCAAAAAGATTCAAACATTCCCAAAGAGACACACATTGCCCAAAGAGACACACACATGGCCTCTAAGAGACACAAACAGCCAAAAGAAACACACACAGACCAAAATGACTCAAACAGCCCAAGAGACACATACAGCTCAAAGAGATGCACACGGCCAAAAAGAGACGACCACACATCCAACAGAGACACACAAAGCCCAAAACGACACAAAAAGCCAAAAGAGACACACACAGACCAAAAAGATTTAAACTGCTCAAAGAGACACACAGCCTAAAGAGACACACACAGCCCAAAGAGACACACACACAGGCTAAAGAGACACACATACAGCCCGAAGAGACACACAAAGCCCAAAGAGACACATACACACAGCCCAAAGAGAGACACACACACAGCCCGAAGAGACACACAAAGCCCAAAAGAGACACATACACACAGCCCAAAGAGACAAAAACGCCCATACAGACACATACAGACCAAAAGATTCAAACGCCCCAAAGAGATACACATAGCCCAAAGAGACACTAATGGTCCCTAAGAGATACAAACATCCAAAAGAAAGATACATAGATCAAAATGACACAAACAGCCCAAAGAGACATACATAGCCCAAAGAGACACACACGCGATCCCTAAGAGACACAAACATCCAAAAGAAAGACACATTGATCAAAATGACACAAAAAACAGCCCAAAGAGACACACATAGCCCAAAGAAACACAAACAGCCCAAAGAGACACAAACACCCCAAAGAGACAAAACACAGACCAAAAGAGTCAAACAGCCCAAAGAAACATAAACAGATCAAAAAGACTCAAACACCCCAAAAGAGACACAAACCCAAAAGGACACACACATCCCAAAGAAACACAAACAGCCCAAAGAGACATAAACATCCCAAAGAGATAAACACAGTTTTCTTGCCATCTACATCCCTCTTAGTATCAACTTCTTCGTATAGCATAACGTTAAACTATTTTTCTATGTTTTTTATAGCAGATATCAAGATTCTTAGCAGTTCGTAGTCATTACGAGATAGTCAGATACCTAAATTAAGGGCCTATAAATCTTCTTGTACCTACAATTTGTCTAGAATGAAGTGTTTTTTTATAGCAGATATCAAGATTCTTAGTAGTTCGTAGCCATTACGAGATAGTCAGATACCTAAATTAAGGGCCTATAAATCTTTTTGTACCTACAATTTGTTTAGAATGAAGTGTTTTTTATAGCAGATATCAAGATTCTTAGCAGTTCGTAGCCATTACGAGATAGTCAGATACCTAAATTAAGGGCCTATAAATCTTTTTTGTACCTACAATTTGTTTAGAATGAAGTGTTTTTTATAGCAGATATCAAGATTTTTTGGCAGTTCATAGCCATTACGAGATAGTCAGATACCTAAATTAAGGGCCTATAAATCTTTTTGTACCTACAATTTGTTTAGAATGAAGTGTTTTTTATAGCAGATATCCCCCGTGCAACTGAACCCTCCATGTAACTGAACCCCTGTATAACCGAAACCCTGTACAACTGAATCCCCATGTTACTGAACCCTCGTGCTACTGAAACCTCGTGCAACTCGACCCAATTTAACTAAAACCCCTGTGTAACTATACCCCTTTAACTGAACCCTCATGCAACTGAACCTTCCATGTGACTGAACCCCTGTATAACCGAAACCCTGTACAATGAATCCCCCGTGCTACTGAACTCTCGTGCTACTGAACCCTCGTGCAACTCAACCCAATTTAACTAAACCCCCGTGTAACTGTACCCCCTTTAACTGAACCCTCGTGCAACTCAACCCTCCATGCAACCCATCTCCCTCAAAACACTTTTCAGCCATTTCTTTTTAAATTAACAATACTTTTCAAACGTTACTTGTGTATTATACAGACCACATCGGAGAGGTAAAGCGAGGTCAAGTCACAATGTCATTCTATCGTTACTTTCCAGAAATTTCTTCTTCTTGTTAATTTTTTTTTATTTCTAAACTATTTAAAATTGACAACACTGTGCAAATCATCACTTGTGTATTATACAGTACACATTCATCCCATCTCCTCCAAAACACTTTTCAGTCATTTCTTGTTTAAAAATTATCCAATCACTAATTACCCCTTTTTTTTCTCCACCTTCAAATGTTCCTTTAGTACCTACGCAATTAGACTAAGTCATCACCCGTTAAAAAACATAATGAAAATTGGAATGTAGTGTATGAACATTTATAGGGTTTTTGCCTGAGTACATCATACGTCGCCAAGTTGTTTAAAAAAAAAAAACACTCTGGTTTTTCTTTGCAAATAGCACATAGTTTTATAACGTGTTTAATCACGTGTAGTTTTAAGAATGTGTATGTGAACTCATGACCTACATTCATTGTATAATTGACAACAAAAACAGAAAAAAAAAACCTGTTTGAGGACATTATACACCGCCAAATAAACCGCTGGCTGTAGACTATGCCTTGGAAAGCTATCATGGAACGTGCCGTACGCAAATAACATAAGAATTGCTATAAAAGTGGCAGAATCCAGACGACATCCCTCTTAGTATCAACTTCTTCGTATAGCATAACGTTAAACTATTTTTCTATGTTTTTTATAGCAGATATCAAGATTCTTAGCAGTTCGTAGTCATTACGAGATAGTCAGATACCTAAATTAAGGGCCTATAAATCTTCTTGTACCTACAATTTGTTTAGAATGAAGTGTTTTTTATAGCAGATATCAAGATTCTTAGTAGTTCGTAGCCATTACGAGATAGTCAGATACCTAAATTAAGGGCCTATAAAATCTTTTTTGTACCTACAATTTGTTTAGAATGAAGTGTTTTTTATAGCAGATATCAAGATTCTTAGCAGTTCGTAGCCATTACGAGACAGTCAGATACCTAAATTAAGGGCCTATAAATCTTTTTGTACCTACAATTTGTTTAGAATGAAGTGTTTTTTTATAGCAGATATCAAGATTTTTAGCAGTTCGTAGCCATTACGAGATAGTCAGATACCTAAATTAAGGGCCTATAAATCTTTTTGTACCTACAATTTGTTTAGAATGAAGTGTGTTTTTTATAGCAGATATCCCCCGTGCAACTGAACCCTCCACGTAACTGAACCCCTGTATAACCGAAACCCTGTACAAGTGAATCCCCCGTGCTACTGAACTCTCGTGCTACTGAACCCTCGTGCAACTCAACCCAATTTAACTAAACCCCCGTGTAAACTGTACCCCCTTTAACTGAACCCTCGTGCAACTCAACCCTCCATGCAACCCATCTCCCTCAAAACACTTTTCAGCCATTTCTTTTTAAATTAACAATACTTTTCAAACGTTACTTGTGTATTATACAGACCACATCGGAGAGGTAAAGCGAGGTCAAGCCACAATGTCATACTATCGTTACTTTTCAGAAATTTTTTCTTCTTGTTAATTTTTTTTATTTCTAAACTATTTAAAATTGACAACACTGTGCAAATCATCACTTGTGTATTATACAGTACACATTCATCCCATCTCCTCCAAAACACTTTTCAGTCATTTCTTGTTAAAAATTATCCAATCACTAATTACCCCTTTTTTTTCTCCACCTTCAAATGTTCCTTTAGTACCTACGCAATTAGACTAAGTCATCGCCCGTTAAAACATAATGAAAATTGGAATGTAGTGTATGAACATTTATAGGGTTTTTTGCTGAGTACATCATACGTCGCCAAGTTGTTAAAAAAAAAAAAAAAAAAAAAAAAAAACACTCTGGTTTTTCTTTGCAAATAGCACATAGTTTTTATAACGTGTTTAATTACGTGTAGTTTTAAGAATGTGTATGTGAACTCATGACCTACATTCATTGTGTAATTTGACAACAAAAACAGAAAAAAAACCTGTTTGAGGACATTATACACCGCCAAAAAACCGCTGGCTGTAGACTATGCCTTGGAAAGCTATCATGGAACGTGCCGTACGCAAATAACATCAGAATTGCTATACAAGTGGCAGAATCCAGACGAAGCAATCTACTGATGGTGTGATTTTCATTCAAATTATATGACTTAAAGGGGGTCTTTCCCCTTTTTCCGAAAACCAGACAAATTTTCTCAAGCTCTTAGCTTTTGATGGGTAAGACTAAACTTAATGAAAAGAATATATTGGGAATCAGCATAATCAACTAATTCTTTTGATATATCTATTGGTATCAAAATTCTATTTTTTTATTCTATGGACGGAAATTATGTGAGACATCTGATCTTCATATAACTGAAGCCATCACAACCTCTACAATAGGATTTTCTTATCGATAAATACATTAAATATTTTTTTTTATACATTGAAGTACTTCATATAAATAGAAAAAGAAAAATAATACCATTGAAAATTGCTGCAAACTAAGTTCCTAGCAGTATTTGCCATCCCAATAAAATTTCGTGGCGGGGCTGATGATGACCTGCCTTGCCTTTTCACCTCTGTGCTGGTAGATCTGGGAGTGTAACAAATTAGCTGTATAGAGAGACATTTTAATTATTTCCTTCTCTCCCGTCCTATTTCAATGTTTATCCCGAAGCCTCATGAAGAGTAAGCAGTTTGTCCACTGAAATGTACTTTTACAGGAATATACCCTTCCCCCACCTAAACAATGACTCAACCCCCCCCCCTCATTATAGATGATACGCAATTACAGATCACCAAAACGTAGCATAATTTCATTACAAATAAAGTGAATTAACTTGGTTGAATCCTAGTACTACACCGTGTGTGACATTACTTCTTTTGCAACTGGGAAGCCTAAAATATAGTTATTGATACTTTTAAATCAATTAGCTTCTCGGGATTTTAAATTGATTGCAAATCCGTCCTCTTCGGGGTAAAATCGGTGGCTGGTGCCCTAAACCACCTAAACTTTCACCCAACCACCACTATTTTGGTGTCTGCCCTTACCCCCCCCCCCTGGAACATTTTCTGCCGATACCCTTGTCCGCCAATGCCAACAAGGTTTGCTCTTTCACTTTTCTAGGGATTGCGTAACAGAAACTTCTGTTCTAGCTCCTTGAGCACAAAAGCGAAAATAGAGAGATGATACTCAAGACTCATTAGATTAGGCAGCTGATCCACAAATTCAATAGGCAACTTTTGGGCTGGTACATCTTTCTTTCATTTCAATTCTTTTTGACTTTTTCACTTTAATATGACTATTTTCACTCAAAATCATGAAGTGGCAAGCAGGGGCATCCCGAGAGGGGGGCGGAGAGGGGCACGGAGAGGGGCGCGCCACCTCCAACTTTTTTGGCGTTCGATCAAATTTACGCCAAAGGCGAAAATTTCGGCAGAACTTTTGCAAAATAAGCTGAAATTTAGCACAATTATTGATTTCTGCAGAAAAAATTCGGCCTAAATCAGGTAGTGATTCGGTAAAATTTACGAAGATCCCCCCCCCCCCCGAATAAAATGAGCCTCAGGACGCCCATGGTGGCAAGCTATTACTCTGCCTTGGGATATGAAATTTAATAAAAGATATTCTAAGTTATTCCCTTTATTCCATCTTTTTTTCTTGTCATTCAATAAACTCAGTCATGATATCTAAACAATATTTATTCTTAAAATTTCTCAGTCAAAGTTGATTTGAATTCTTCTTCGATACTATGAAGGGATTTAAATATTCAAAGTATCCCCTAAACAATACAATGATGTTAAGGACTGTCTGTTTTTTTTTCAAGGCTAAATAGCGAAAATTTTTAGCCAAAACTTCTTTATTTGAGCTATTTAAGAATGTCTGTCTTCTGTTGTGCTAGCTTTTGCTTTTTTTTTCAATTTGGTTAACTGTTTTTGTTTTTGTTTTTTGATTTCATAAGCCAGATTCAATCGTTCCGCCTCAAAATAGCGGCAACTAGCCCCATTTGATCATACAGTTGGTGCTTGTAAAAAGAAAACAACTTTAGGGCTCTATTCTACCCAGAACTCAAATGGTATCGAGCCCACACAAAACGGTGTCACTTGCATTCCATTTATCTTACGGAAGATATAAGGCACGTTTAAATATTTTTACGAGAACAGTTTTTTCCTTCAAAAATCTAAACATTAAAATCATGCTGGGTATTTCAAAGAAACATTCATGTACAAAAAAATCATTATAGAAGAGTCTCATCAACAGACCAACAACCTTTCAAAGTCAAATTGCCTGTTACCAGAATATACATAAAAAATACTTTAATCTAAGAACACCCAGTATAAGACCAAAATAACACCTGAGCATCAATACCTATACAAGTGGAGTAATTTTGTCAAAATCCTGGGGGGGGGGAGGGCAAAGTTGGAGCGAATTTTCCCAAATCAAGTGAAAAAGGCAGTAAAACTAAAAAACGAGCCATTGGGTACCATAAAGGTACTATATAGTAAAATAAAAATAGTATAAAGACACCTTATAGTTATATAAATATTTATATATCATAGGCAGCGCGCTAGTGCTGCCTAAGTAAAGAACGATGTGGCCACAATGTGTTTTTTATTTCTTCGACAGGCACTTCGTATCGAAGGAGTTGTAGTAGAAACTTCAAAAAGAGCTCATTCGATTGGAAATTGGGGTGGCTAGTGCCCTTTTCAATAGTCAAAAGTGATTGGAGGGCCACTAACCCCCCCCCCCCACCCACGTCCATCATTCCCTAGAACACATCCAATCAAAATTTTGAGATATCCATTTTGTTCAGCGTAGTTGATTTCCAGAGAGAAAATATCTTTTTGAGGAGGACACTCCTCACAACCCTCGGGGCAAGGGTTTTAAGTTATGCCCTGAGGGCATATAAGAACGATGTTGGGCAAAATGTACTATTAATTATTTTTTCCTTTAGAGCTGGGCATTTCATATGGAATTGGTCGTCGTAGAAACTTCAAAAGGAGCTCATTCAACTGGAATTTGAGCGTTCTAGTGCCCTTTTCAATAGTCGAAAGTGATTGGAGGGCAACTACCCCCCCCCCCACGCCCATCATTCCCTAGAACACATCCAATCAAAATTTTGAGATATCCATTTTGTTCAGCATAGTTGATTTCCAGATTGAAAATATGTTTTTGAGGAGGACACTTCCCCACAACCCTCAGGGCCAATGTTTTAAGTTATGCCCGTTGGACATATAAGGTTTTTATTGAAGGCGTTGTGGTAAAAACTTCAAAACAGGTTCATTCGATTGGAAATTCAAAGGGGTACCCTTTTTAATAGTCAAAAGTGATTGGGGGCAACAAGTCCCCCCCCCCCCCACGCCCATCATTCCCCAAACACATACCAAGCGTGAAAACTATCACAAATCAGCATCGATAAATAAATGAAACAAAAAAAAAACAAAAAACAAACAGAAATTACAATAAATAACCGAGTCAAACTCAAAACGAGCAGAAATTAACATAAGTTGGGCTTAACCCCTATGCCTTCCCAAGGTCAGAACATAATTTGCACTTTACTGAAAAAAAAATATAAATGTTTTTACTTTTATAACTTTAGTAAATCAAATAATATTAAGATTTTGATTACTAAATTTCAGTATATGTATATTAAACTGACAATGCATATTCATTTGTATTTTTTTTTTTCAGTAAAATGCAAATTATGTTCTGGCCTTTGCAAGGCATAGGGGTTTTGAGCCCAACTTATGTTAATTTCTGCTCGTTTTGAGTTTGACTCGGTTTTTTTTTTTTTTATTTCTGTTCTTTTTGCGTTTTTTATTTATTTGTCGATGCTGATATGCGGTAGTTTCACGCTTGGTAGATTATTTGACTTTATTTTTGCTCATTGTTTGTTCAACGGAGTTCTTTACTTTTCTTTGAAAAACTTATTTTGTGGAAAAAGTTGTTTTAATTAATACTAAAAAAAAAACTGATCCGTTTCTGCTGATGCTTCAATTATGCAGGCTAATCTTAGTTTTGACAAGATTTTTGAAGAAACTGAATTTCAGCTGGGGGGGATAAACTGGGGCGTGGGAGGAGCAGTGGTCCCCTGCCCAATGGAAAATTACGCCCCTGGCAAATACACGTAAACCTATGCGTCAATATAACAACTGAGGTACATTAACTGGGAGGTAATTTTTTTAATTAAGCTAAAAATGGACAAACATAAAGCTTTTGATTCCAAGTTGAAACGTTACAGAAATAAACGTTACAGTTGTGAACGTTATAGAAATAAAGGAGTGGCCTTTCTAAGATAGAGGCTTCGTAGATACGTGTTAGTAGACAGTCAAAGGTTAGATAAAGACACACAAGCAATGATTCTGCTCAGCATAATAATAAGGTTTTTGGGCCTCAGATATTTTCCACGCCCTTCCCACACGAATTTCATATATATAGGTAAGTCTTTCTACTTGTGATTTTTCGCAGATCAGCTAGAAAGAGCAGTTATTGTTATTGTACCTAGAAAAAATTTATCCTCATTAATTTTGTTGTTAGTTGATTACCTAAAGTGGAGGAAATGGTTTCGGAACAGTGTTGCCATCCGCGTATTCATAGTCTTGGAAAATATTTCTATGTTTTGTGGACTATTTTTTCCGTCTTCCAAAAACAGTCAGACTTAAAAGTTTTTTCCATAGTTCTATCTTACTTATAAAGCCCGAGACTTTGCCTCTGTATTCTTAATCTACTTGATTCACTAGTAAAAAGATTACTAATTACAATAGTAAATGGAAAGATGAAGAAAAGAAAAGAAAAAACATGGCTATTAACAATTAAGAAAAACCCGAAGGTCTTGTATTTTCGTAGCATCCAATATCATAGGCAGCGCAATATAGGGCTGCCTAAGTAAAGAACGATGTTGGCACAATTTTCTTTTTTGTTTTGTTTTTGTTTTCTTGGTCTTAGAACAGGGCACTTCGTAACAAAGGAGATGTCATAGAAACTTCAAAAAGGGCTCATTCGATTGGAAATTGGAGTTGCTTGTGATCTTTTTAATAGTCGAAAGCGGTTATTTTGAAAGGCAACTAACACCCCTTCCACACCCACCATTTCCCCAAAAAAATCCAATCAAAATTTTGATATAGCCGTTATGTTCAGCGTAGCTGATTTCTAGATAGAAATTATGTTTTTGAGGAGGACACTCCCCCACAGCCCTCAGGGCAAGGGTTGTAAGACATACCCTGGGGGCATATAAGATTTTTATATAAAGCGTTGTCGTAGAAACTTCAAAAAAGGCTCGTTCAATTGGAAATTCAAAGGGCTAGTGCCCTTTTTAATAGTCGAAAGTGATTGGAGGACAACTAACCCCCCTCTTATGCCCACCTTTTCCCCAAACACATCCAATCAAAATTATGATATAGCTATTTTGTTCAACATAGTTGAAAGTTCTGGAAAATAGGTCTTTGAGGACGACGACAACCCCCACAGCCCTCAGGGCAAGGGTTATAAGTTATGCCCAGGGGGCATATAAGTTTTTTTTTTTTTTTTATAGAAAGTGTTGTCGTAGAAACTTCAAAAAGGGCTCTTTTGATTGGAAATTGAAATGGCTAAGTCAAAAGTGATTGGAAGGCAACTAACACCCATTCCAAGCCCACCATTTATCCAAACACATTAAATCAAAATTCTGAGATAGCCATTTTGTTCAAAGTAGTTGAAAGGTACGGAAATTATATCTAACTGGATGACACTCCCCCCACAGCCCTCAGAGTAAGGATTGTGAACTATGCACTGGGGGCATATAAGGTTTTTATTGAAAGTTTTGTCGTAGAAACTTGAAAAAGGGCTCATTCGATTGGAATTTCAAAGCGCTAGTGCCTATTATAATAGTCAAAAGTGATTTGAGGGCAACTAACCCCCCTCTCACGCCCACATTTTCCCCAAGCACATCCAATCAAAATTTTTATATAGCAATTTTGTTCAGCGTAGTTAAAAGTTTGAGAAATTAGGTGTTTGAGGATCATAACCCCTCAGAGCCCTCGGGGCAAGGGTTGCAAGTTATGCCCTGGGGATATATAAGGTTTTTATACATAGTGATGTTGTAGAAACTTCAAAAGGGCTCATTCGATTGGAAATTAGAAAGGCTTGTGCCCGTTTTAATAGTCGAAAGTGATTGGAGGATAATTGTCACCCCTTTCACACCCACCATTTCCCCAAAACACATCCAATCAAAATTTTAAGATAGCCATGTTGTTCGACGTAGTTGAAAATTCTGGAAATTATGTTTTTGAGGATGAACCTCCCCCTACAGCCCTCAGGGCAAGGGTTGTAAGTTATGCCCTGGGGACATATAGGGTTCTTTTTATAGAAAGCGTTGTCGTAAAAACTTCAAAAAGGAATCATTCCAATGGAAATTGAAATGGCTAGAGCGCTATTTAATAGCCGAAAATGATTGGATGGCAAGCAGCCCCCCTCTCGAGCCCGCCATTTCCCCAAACACATCCAATCAAAGTATTGAGATAGCCATTTTGTTCAACGTAGTTGAAAGGTCCGGAAACTATGTCTTTGCGGATGACAACCACCTCACAGCCCTAAGGTCAAGGGTTGTAACTTATGCCCGGGGGCACATAAGGTTTTTACAGACAGCTTTGTCGTAGAAACTTCAAAAAGGGCTCATTCGATAGGAAATTGAATGGGCTAGTGCTCTTTTGAATATTCGAAAGTGATTGGAGGGCAACTAACACCCCTCTCACGCCCACCATTCCCCAAACACAATCAGTCAAAATTTTTGAGATAGTAATTTTCTTCAACGTATTTAAAAGTTCCGGAAATTAGGTCTTTGAGGATGACATCCCCCCCCCCAGCCCTCAGAGCAAGGGTTTTAAGTTATGCCCTGGGGGCATGTAAGGTTTTTATTGAAAGTTTTGTCGTAGAAACTTCAAAAAGGGTTCATTTGATTGGAAATTGAAAAGGCTAGTGCCTTTTTTTAATAGTTGAAAGTGATTTGAGACCAACTAACGCTCACCGTTTCCCCAAACACATCCAATCAAAATTTTGAGATATCCATTTTGTTTAACGTAGATGAATGTTCTGGAAATTAGGTCTTTGAGGATGAAAAACCCCTCACAGCCCTCAATGCAAGAATTGTAATTTATGCCCTGGGGGCATTTAAGGTGTTTGTAGAAAGCGTTGTCGTAGAAACTCAAAAAGGGCTCATTCGATAGGAAATTTAAAGGGTTAGTGCCCTTTTTAATAGTCGAAAGTGATTGATGGCTTGACATTTGTATAGTAAAGATCGATGTGGGTACATTGTATTATTATTGTTTTCTTTTTTTACTTAGACCAGGGCACTTCGTATCGAAGGAGTTGTCTTAGGAATTTTGAAAAGGGCTCATTCGATTGAAAATAGAAAGGGCTAATGCCCTTTTTAATAGTCAGAAGTGATTGGTGGGCAACTAGTCCCTCTCCCACACCCATCCTCCTATTTGCACATTATGTTTAAAAACTAAATGTTGCCTTAAGATTAAATGAAAATGCACTGTGTTAATGCTAACTCCCAATAAGGCATCTCAGCAGTATCCCAGGAACGACTGAGAATATGATGTTCAAACTTTCGGGCTACTTCTGCCCTTAAAATTTAACCAAATCAAAACAGCGTAAGTGTATCCAAGCTATCAAAGAAAGTAAACAGATTTTTTTTGCAAATGGTATCAAGTTTTCTATTTCGGGTCAAATAGAGGAGGTATGAAACTAAATTAAACATTATTATTTTTGTCCAGAATTTTAAGAGGGTATATGTTGTTAAAATTTGCTGAAAACATTTCTCCAAAATGCAAATAGCAGGCGAAACTATAAAGTCTTAAAAAAACCAAAAAGATTTAAAGAATTATTTTCTTTTTTCCCTGAAAAGACTACGTCAATATAAAACGAACAGAAATTAATTCAAAAAAACTTTTTCCACAAAACAAGTTTTTTCAAAGAAAATTAAAGAACTCCATTAAACCAAAAATGAGGAAAAAATAAAATCAAATAACTTACCAAGCGTAAAGCTACCACAAATCAGCATCGATAAATAAATGAAACCCAAATCGAAGCAATAAACAACAGAGTCAAACTCAAAACGAGGAGAAATTAACATGAGTAGGGCTCGAAACCCCTATGCCTTCCCAAGGCCAGAACACAATTTGCACTTTACTGAAAAAAATACAAATGAATATGCATTGTCAGTTTAATTTACATATACTGATATTGAGCAATCAAAATGTTAATATTATTTGATTTATTAAAGTTATAAAAGTAAAAACATTTTAATTTTTTCAGTAAAGTATAAATTATGTTTTGGCCTTGGAAAGGCATAGGGGTTTTGAGCCCTACACATGTTAATTGCGTATCGTTTTGAGTTTGGTTGGGTTATTTATTGTAATTTCTGTTCGTCTTGGGTTTCATTTATTTATTGATGCTGAATTATGGTAGTTTCGCGCTTGGTAGATTATTTGATTTTATTTTTGCTCATTTTTGGTTTAATGGAGATCTTTACTTTTCTTTGAAAAACTTATTTTGTGCAAAAAGTTTTTTTTTAATTATTACAATAAAATAATGCCAACGTAAAATTGCAAGAAAAAGAAAATGACATTAAACTGAAAAATACATAAATCAATGTCAACTAATAACAGCCCCGTCTTCACTATGGCCTTTTCAGACTATTAATTAAAAAAACTTTTTCCACAAAATAAGCTTTTCAAAGAAAAGTAAAGAACTCCAATAAACAAAAAATGAGCAAAAATAAAATCAAATAATCTACCAGGCGTGAAACTACCACAAATCAGGATCGATAAACAAATGAAACCCAAAACGAACAGAAATTACAATAATTAACCGAGTCAAACTCAAAACGAGCAGAAATTAACATAAGTGGGGCGCAAAACCCCTATACCTTCCCAAGGCCAAAACAAAATTTGCTCTTTACTGTAAAATATAAATGCTTTTACTTTTATAACTTTAACGAATCAAACAATATTATCATTTTGATTACTAGATATCAGTATATGTATATTAAACTGACAATGCGCATTCATTTGTATTTTATCAGTAAAGTGCAAATTTTTTTCTGGCCTTGGGAAGGCACAGGAGTTTTGCGCCCAACTTGTGTTAATTTCTGCTCGTTTTGAGTTTGACTCGGTTAATTATTGTAATTTCTGTTCGTTTTGGGTTTCATTTATTTATCGATGCTGATTTGTGGTAGTTTCACGCCTGGTAGGTTATTTGATTTGATTCTTGCTCATTTTTTGTTTATGTGGCGCTAGCGTGCTGCCTAAGATGTCGTCTGTGTCTTTTTACCATTTCTGGTAGCTTTTGTCTGCACTAATGCTTTTTAAGACTCAAAATGCAAAATAAGGTGCATTTGAAATTGTTTCATTTCCGGTAAAGTCAAATTCAGTGAACGAACAGTTGGCCAAGTTCACCTGAAAAGACAAGATTGAGGAGGGAAAAGGGCTGGTACCAATTTTTAAACGAATAAAATCCTTTAATTTTTAAAACAAATCTTAGTTACATAGAGTAATAAAAGAGGTTGGGAACAGTGTTGCCATCTACGTATTCATAGCTTATGAAAAATATTCTTATATTATACGCAAGTGTTTACAGGCTATTTTTTCCTGTTTTCCTGGAGCAGACCAAGCTAAAAGCTTTAGGCTATTCTCCATAATTCTATCTTCTATGGAACGTCAGAGATTTTGCAGCTACCTTATTTCATATAGGCTACATGAAACTATTCAATAGAAATTTTTTACTAATTGCTGGAAGAAGATGCAACGGTAAAGAAAACGACCACAATGAACTACAAAAATTATGCCCAATCAAATTAAGAAAAAAAAAACAGAAGAAAACAACAAAAATAGAAAAATGGATATAAATTAATCTTAATTAGCTGAAAAAATCAGGCTAACTTAACTAATATTCACTTGCTAAAAAGAGAAAAACAAAGGTAGCTGTTTAAGTTAAACACAAAACACCCATTAATACAAAGAAGTTGTTAGTTACATACATAAAGTAAAAACAGAGCCTTGGGAACAGGGTTATCATCAGAAAATTCATAAGTTTGTACAAACCTCTCGATAATATACATTACTGCTATGGGCAATTTTTTTGTTTTTTTTTTCTCGAATTGTTTGTCGGGAAATAGAGCTAAATATTTTTCTTGATAATTCAATCTTCCTTGTAATTTCCGAGATTTTGATGCTATCCATTTTAATCTACTTGACACTACTCACTAGTAAAAAGGCTACTAATTACCAAAAGTAGCTGAAAGGATATTTCCGAGTAAATTCCTCTGTAACATAGAAAGTGTTTTAAAAGAAATAGATTTCCCTGGCAAGCAAAATCAATATTTCTTCCTACAGTTCAAAAGTATCAAAGTCATTCTTCTAAATCGAAAGATTAAACTTCCATTTCCTATCCTTGACACCTACAAGGTTATCGTGAACGTAAGCTTCTCTTTATCTTGTAGATGATGCAAACTCCTGCTGTGTCAAATTAATTTTATACTTTACAAATTCCCGTTAAATTAAGTACATGGAAAAAGGGGTGGGTAAAGTACGCAGAACATTATTTGACGGATTCCTGCGGCTAAAGGATCATTTTATATCAGACAAAGTACTGTACTGCCAAATTTGAGGTCAAAAAAGAGTTTATTTTACTATTTACCTAATTTCAGCGTCAGAAGGGCCTGTAATGTGAGGGTTTGCTAAGTATAACCTCTTGAAAACCACTTCTTTAATCGGGATCAAAACTTCAGATAAATCAGCTATAAGAAGAAACGTTAAGAACTCGGATAAATTAATGACGAAAATAATTTGATTTTAAAGCATAACCTAAGGCCAATTCTTCTCCCTACTCGTTTTCGTTATCGTCCTCATCTAGTCTTCCTGCAGCGTTAGCACATAAAACCCCTTTACATTCCCCACAAGGTAAGGTGCAGGGTAAACCGTTCCGATGACAGCTCCATCTGAGAGACTCGCACCCGCTAGTGCACTGGCACTGCACCATCTTCAGCAGATCTTCTGGTGAGGGTGAAGCATCTGTCATAATTGGAAGATACATATCCCGTGACGAAGAGAGGCACCAACCCCACTCTTCGGGCTGTAGCGAATTTGAAGTGTCTTGCCACTTCATTATTTGCAAATTGCACCTGCAAAAGTGGTACCTTGCGGCAGCCAATTTTGGTGGAAGCCGCTCTGCCTGAACGAAAGCATTTGAACTTACAACCCACATAGCAAATACCCGCATCCAGCCATCCTTCAGAGTCTTCTCATTATTTTTCCTTTTGTATATGCGGAGCAAAGCTTTCTTTTCAGCTTCGGTCATCTACTGGTCCTTGATCCTGAGGTCATGAAGATCTTGCAAGTATCCTAAAAAATACCATCTTTAAGTGACATGGAAACCAATGCTGGTTTCTCTGTGCCTCGAAGTCTCGATGTTGTATCACAGCCAGACATGGCGTGGCAAACGAGTAGATTTTTTGTTGCTTCGACTCTTAGTTTTGTTCTTGATCCTTTTTATGTCATAGACTCATCGGTTATTTTTATGCATGTCTGTCTACATAAAGATGTCACATGCATCAATCTTGGCATGGTACAGTAGAAATCAAAGTGGTCGACAAAGTTTTAGCACAATTGACTGCAGTTTGTATAACTAAGACATCGGCATCATCCTGAGCATGTAGAACTTTACATCCTGAGTTCGACAGCCTCTCTGTGAGTAGGTCGATGAAGAGTTTTTTTGTCTTGGGACTTCTCAAAAATTCCTCTTGACTTTTGACGATCTTCATGTTAGGAAAGATTTCAATCGTTGGACATGATAAACCCTCTGTTCTCTTCAGATGTGTGCAATTTTTCGTCGTTGGTGTATCAGTGCAAGAGTAAAAAACTATCACTGCCTGGCTAAAATGTCTTTTGAAAAAATCTACGTAAGATTCCGCAACCTTAGATTATGCGGATCTGGCAGTCCTCGGTATTTTGTGTACTAGCCAGCCACCGTTCAAAACTCTCTGTGAGGTTGGCATTGTTACTGGACCAACGAGCCTCTAAATTTTCATCAGTACATTTGTACATTGTACATTCTACATTTGTATATTTCCGGACAAACAGCTTTCCATTGTCAGCTTTCCGGATAAACAGGTATTCCTGGAACATTCTCTACTGCTCTGGATTGTCTATCCTCAAATGAATAATCGACTGCACGAACAGCCAAGTAGACTTCTTGTGAAGATTATGGCCTGAAGCAGCAAAGAATTACCACTTCGTTCAGCTCTCAAGTTCTTTCTCGAGACTCTAAGTAGGTCCAGATACTGAAAACAGAGACGGGTGGTTCTGGACTCTAATAATCATTCTTTTACATTATAAAATATTTCATGTATAAGCTCTTCTGCTTTCGACACCTGGGTTTTGTCGATAGTATCTCCTTCTAGGAGCGACTCTTACGCCTGTGTTGCCTTTTCCAGGGGTCCTGGTAGCATGTCATTGGCATCAAACACTCTACTGTTTGGTTCTGATTATAAAAAATTCGTATAAAGGGCTATCTCCAACAGACCTTGGCCTCACACAGCGCGAGAGACAACTTTAGCTTTTAACATACTACACCCAGTATTAGAGACGTATACTTAACTTGCGATTTCAAAAAGTCCCGAATCAGCCATAAGGTGCCCCTAGGAAACTTATACACGTGTGAAATCCACCTAAGACAACAATAGCATTTCTTAAAGCACTTGTGGCAGGCTCTGCATCGACGACACACTTTGGCTTCCAGTAAAGTGGTTGGTCAAAGGCAACGACTAGGGTTTTTTCAGCCCAACTAGCGCGCTCGTTTCCTTTATTCTTTTGTTTCTGAAGTAAATAAAACGGCACAAACCTTTTATATAGCCTTGAACCCAGTCTTGTAGCAAGTACTATGGTAGATAGCCCCACTGATTAGATCAGCTAAAGAATCGCACCAAGGAAGGGAAACTGTAAACTGGAGGTTGGCGGGGATCGTAAAATAAGAGCAAGTTGGTTAGAGCTGACGACCCTAATAAAACGGAGCCTAGGCGGCTATTTAACCCGTCATAACCCATTGGCTCAGATAGTGGATAGGATAAGCAGGGCCATGGTGCAAAATACGAGTGTCATTTAGCGCAATGGAATGTTCAGGGTTTTCGTATCTTAAAGTAGAGTGTCTTCTTAAATGTCGTGATTTTTCAGTTGTATCATTAGTAGGAACGTAGCTGGAAAAAGAGGAGAGAATAGAAGGTTTTTCTTATTTTGGATCACAAAGAAAGCGATCGCAGAATGGTAGAACTTATGGAGGAGTGGCATTATTTTTAACGAATAGATGGCGAAATGTATCTCGGTTGAAAAGTGTTTCATATAATCTAGTATGGGTGCGAGTATCTTCAGGTAGTAACTCGTTTATCTTTTGTTCAGTGTATATACCGCCGGAAACTAGCACTTTTAGTGATGAAGATACCTGGGAGACATTAGAAAATGATATGGATCGTTTTTAAAAAAGTTTCCGTCCGATTGTTTTATTTGTCTAGGGGATTTTAACGGATATACAGGGGAAGACGAAGGAGGCCGTGAGGAGGAGGTGGATCTAGAAAAAATGAATGGAGTTTATATGATTGAGCCGTCGGTTATGAGAAGGACGAGTAAGGACGGTCACCGGAGAAATAATAATTGGGGTAAAAATTATTGGATTTTTTGTGGTAAGCTGAATTTGGTTATTTTGAATGGGAGGACAGGAAGGATAAAGGAGTGGAGGATTTTACATGTTTTTTCGGGTAGATCTCCAAGTGTTATAGATTATGGGGTTGTTAGTCTGGGGCTTCTTTCCTGTTGTGTGGATTTTGAGGTGATGGCGCTGGCTGGGTCAGATCACGTGCCTATTAGCGTTGAATTAGGAGGGGGAGGATGGGATGAGAGCCGGAAAAAGAAGTTTGGGGCTAAGGGAAAGATGGGTAATAAGCTTTATTGGAGGGAAGGTTAAGGTTTGATAATGATAGTGAGGAGAAGTTGAAAAAGGTACTAGTTGAAGATAGAGGGCTGGACTCATTTGTTCAGAAGAGTGAGGATATGGCAAGGGAAGGGGATATAGCAGGTTCTGTTGATTTTTGTCGGGGGTTTTGTATAAGATAGGAACTAAGGTGGCACGTAGGAGAAAAAATGGTAGAAGTACTGGTTTTGATGAGTTTTTTTTGATAAGGAATCTGAGGAAAAGAAGAAGGAGGTTTTAGTAGCTTTTAGATTGCTTAAGGCTAGTAGTACAGTTGATCTGGCAAATAATTTGCAGGTTTTTAGGGACAAGCGAAGGGGATATAATAGGCTACTTAAGTTGAAGAAGAGACGTTCTGAAGAGGAAGAGAGCCAAAAAATACGGGAGAAATTTAGCGTGAATGATAAAACGGAGTTCTGGAAGTTAATTAGGAAATCAACAGAAAATAGAAGGTTGACTGATTCCGTCCCTAACGCCGATACCTGGCCAGAATACTCAGAACAAAAATACGAAGAGATATACACCGAAAAGGACGAAGAGAGAGCTGATGAGGAGATGAATAGCTTAGATGAAACAGCCGATTTTGAGTTGGTTTCAGAGGACGCTAAACTACGGGAGCCGGTTAGACAGGAGGAAATATGGTACGCTTTGAAAAGTATGAGAGGGGACTCAGCACCGGGCATCGACGGAGTACCAACTAAGCTGTTGAAATGGTCAAGAGCATGGATACTGCCAGTGCTTGAATTGATATTCTCGGCAATTCTAAGTACACCTCTATGGCCGCAAAATTGGCAGATATCGATTATGACCCCATTATTTAAGAAAGGAGAAAGAAACCTGCACAAGAACTATAGGGGGATAAGTTTAGGAAGTTCTATCAGTAAGCTATTTTGTAGAGTCCTGTCTAATAGGATGGATAAATGGTTGCATTATAAAGGTATATTAATTGAATGTCAGGCAGGGTTTAGGGAAAACTATAGTACAATTGATCAAATATTTTGTTTACAGGTTTTAGTTAGTAAATATACGAGGCATAGGAAAAATAGGCTATATACGGCGTTTTTTGGACATTAGGGGAGCATTTGACGAAGTTTCAAGGGGTATGTTGAAAGGGGTGTTGGTGAAATTAGGATTGCCAATTAGGTTAGTAGAAATTATAATGAAAATGTATGAGGTGGTTAAAGTAGTAGTGAAGGCAGGTATATCTTATTCTAGGCCAGTTTTAAGTAATGTAGGCCTCAAACAGGGATGCACTCTATCACCGCGTTTGTTTTCTTTTTTATTAATGATATTGAGCAGTATTTTAGAAATAGAAATGTCCCTATGTTAAAATTAATGTCGCTGGAGCTGTTTTGTTTATTATTTGCAGATGACATAGTATTGCTTGCGAAATCGGCTCCGGATTTGCAAAATATGTTAGAGATTTTGGATAGTTATCTGGGGAGTAAAAAATTAGTTTTAAATATTGATAAATCAGTTATATTAGTTTTTGGAAAAAAAAAAAGGGAAAAGAATAAGTTTTATTTTAAAGGGAAAGAGATGAAAGAAGTTAAGGATTTTATTTATTTGGGATGTAAGTTCACAAGTTCAGGGAGATGGAGTGATCAGGTGCAAATAGCGAGTTGGAAGGGTTTAGAGGGCTTCATGGGTGTTATTGAAGAGTCCCCTTAGGCATCTAGGACCGGCAGATATTAAGCTACAGAAGAGAATTTTTGAGACGAAGGTAGGCCCAGTATTGAGTTACGTGGGGAAGTTTGGGGTTTTGAAAAAGGGGAAAAAATAGAGAGAGAGTTTTATTTAGGGCATTTCAGGAGACTTTTAGGGCTAAGCGGGAAATTTAATAATCTGGTGTTAAAGGGTGATCTAGGATTGTTTTCATTAAGGGTAAAAAGATTGGTTAGAATTATAGGATACTGGGAAAAGGTGATTGGTTTACAGAATAATAGGTTAGTAAATGCAGCTTATCTGGAGATGTTGCAGGATAGAAGGAAATGTTCATGGGCTTCCCAGGTGAAATCAATCTTAAATAGTTGTTGGTTATCAGGTGTTTGGAATGAAGGGAAGGGGATAGGACTTGAAGTAGGAAATGTAGCAAAATTAGTAAAGGGTGTGCTTAAAGATCAGGAGATTCCGAAATGGCAGTGTGAAGTCGCAGCCTCGGTGTCCCTCGGTGTTTACCGGCAATGGAAGGAGGTCTGGGGATATGATATTTATTGTAAAGCGGGTTTCAATAGTGAAGAAATTAAGTGGTATATATCAGGGAGGGGTAATTTTCTAGCACTTGAGAAAGGAGGAAATATTTAGGGAGGGTAAGGGTAAAGGACGGTCCTCACTCATGCCCTATATGCGGAGAAAATGGTGAGGATCTGCTCACTTCATGGCCCTTTGTCCCGAATTACAGGATTTAAGGAAAGAATTATTTTTTGATAATGTGGGGACAAGTGAGTGGTTGGTTTCAGTAATGGGATCAAAAAATTATGAGACAATAAGAATGATAGAAAATATATAAAATTGTGTATGTCACATAGAGATAGATTTTTGTAAAGGGGGTGGGGTGAGTGTTGAAATTATTGTTGTATATGTGTAAGTTGTTTCCTTGTTTGTTATTTTTGTAGTCATAGCCCTTGATAGATGTAACATACATCTATCTATGTATGTTAGTTTAATGGTATTGTGTGCTTTATTATGTTTTTGTTTTGTTCTGTAATTTTGCGTGGTTATTCTTATGTAGGCTACTATACTTTGCTATGAGTGTTATAATCATGTGCTAATATTTTGTGTGATTTTCCATTTTTTTTGCCATGGCCCAAAGCGGCTTTTATTGCAATAAATATCTATCTATCTATCATAGTTTAGAAATAAATTTCGGCTATATATTTGTGCATTAGGGAGGGGGATGGGGTGGGTGGTAAAGTATAGCATATATTAAATATGTAACCTAACCTAACCTAGGTACCTTTTCCCCCCTAAACCCCAAAAACAAAAGTTTGAATATTGTAAACGCAATGACAAACTACGGTTTGCAATTCAATTCTCTATTGAAAGAAACCCGTATCACTAGTTTCTCAAGCATCTTCCCTGTATAATATATCGCGTGAGTTCCAGTTAACACAACAGTACCGAAACGATAAAAAAATACGATAACCTCTTAATTACAAATTTTAAACCCCCTCCCCGTCCCTTTAGGGTGGAAATTTAGGGTATAAGGGTAGGGAAAACGGAAACCTGAATTCAGATTTGGAGTCAATACTCTTGATTTCATAGGAAACGACTATTTAAACACCAAACACATTTATAAAAAACAAAATCAACTTCCTCCTCATTTTCCCCCTTCAAGGGCAAATTTATTACGCTTCTGCAAGGGGGATTCGGGTGTATTCTTTTTGTGTAATTAAGCCGATTTTCCTGGTCATTATGGTGCAAAACAAATTCTGTTGCTATTTCCTCGAGGTTTGAACATTTTTTTACCGTATTTATCCTCCACTATACCTCTTTTATAACTTGGAGAAGGCCTTTCAATTTAAAACGGCCAATTGTATGGAATTTCAGTCATTAGTAGAAACTGTTCATTGTACAAATTGACAGAGCAACTTGGGGACCTCCAATAGGTTTAATTACCATGCTTCCCAATATATACAATAACATGTTTTGAATCCCTTTCACCCATGTCTTGTCTGTTCTTTTTGTGCTCGCTTTTGCCAAACTTCCTTTTCATCAAATTTTCATAAAATTTCATCAAATGAAATAAATGAATATATCTTTTATGAATATATCACATTGAATATATCTTTTATAAAGGATAAATTTATGAATATATCTCTTATGAATCAAATCATATTTCATCAAATGAATTCAATTTTATCTTTTATGATGATGCTTGTTTCACAAAATTTACATTGGATGATCCTTTGAACTTGCCGGCAGATTCTCCAATTATAATATAAGCCAAAACTTATGAAATGTTAGTGTCATTTTCCTATTGTTTTAACCTTTGCTTTGGTATATGTGCTTTTTGAATTTTTGAATGAAGATTTATTTTTTTACCATTGCATGTCTTTGCTTAGGTGTGCTATTTAGAATACAGGTTTCGGCATTGTTGTTTTGCTGTAAGGACGTTTTTTTTTTTTAAGACACAACCTCGGGTAGAATTTAGAAGCTGATTTTTCTTAAATCTTACCTTCAATCAAAAGGATTGGTCCTCGCCTTTATTATTATTATTAATTAAAAAAAACTTTTTCCACTAAACAAGTTTTTCAAAGGAAAGTAAAGAACTCCATTAAACAAAAAAAGAGGAAAAAATAAAATCAAATAATCTACCAAGCGTGACACTACCACAAACCAGCATCAATAAATAAATGAAACCCAAAAACGAACAGAAATTACAATAAATAACCGCTTTAAACTCAAAACACGCAAAAATTAACCTAAGTTGGGCTCAAAACCCCTATGCCTTCCCAAGGTCAAAACATTACTTGCACATTACTGAAAAAAATATAAATGTTTTTACTTTTAAAGCTTTAATATATCAATTAATATTAACATTTTGATTACTAAATATCAGTATATGTATATTAAACTGACGATGCACATTTATTTGAATTTTTTCAGTAAAGTGCAAGTAATGTTCTGGCCTTGGGAAGGCATAGGGGTTTTGAATCCATCTTATGTTAATTTCTGCTCGTTTTGGGTTTGACTCGGTTATTTATTGTAATTTCTGTTCATTTTGGGTTTCATTTATTTATTGATATTGATTTGTGGTAGTGTCACGCTTGGTAGATTATTTTATTTTATTTTTGCTCATTTTTTGTTTAATGGAGTTCTTTACTTTTCATTGAAAACTTATTTTGTGGAAAAAAAACTTTTTTAATTAATTTCTGTTCGTTTTATTTTTAGCATCCTAGATGAAAGTGTGAGCAAAATGAATGAAGTTTAGAGGTTTTGCGAGTTCAGGGTGCTAGAATTGGTTTGAAAATTAATGTTAGGAAGACTAAGTCACTAAGGCTAGGAATAAGTGAAGATGAAAAGGTGACGTTGGGTAATGAAAAGATTGATCAGATGGGCAGCTTCACTTATCTTGGTAGTATTATTAGTAAAGATGGTGGGAGTAGTGAAGATGTTCAAAATAGAATAGCCAAGGCTCAGGGTGTTTTTTCATAGTTAAAAAAAGTCTGGAAGAATAGGAAGATAAGTCTGGAAACCAAGATTAGAATATTAGAAGCTACAGTGATGACAGTGGTCAAATATGGCTCTGAAGCATGGACGCTCAGAAAAGCGGATGAAGATTTGCTAGATGTTTTCCAGAGAAATTGCTTAAGGATTGTTCTGGGTACCCGGCTGACTGACCGTATTTCAAACAATAGGCTATACGAAAAATGTGGTTCAATACCGCTCTCTAGGGCTATAATGAAAGAAAGGTTGAGGTGGTTAGGGCACGTTGTGCGGATGAAGGATGACAGATTGCCGAAGATTGTTCTTTTTGGCCAACCATCTAGGGCTAAACAGAAAGCAGGTCGTCCCCGTCTGGGGTGGGAGGACGTCACAAAGAAAGATTTAAAGGAAATGGGAACTTCGTGGGCGGGTGTAAAAAGGGAGGCTTTGAATAGATTGGGATGGAGGAGGAGCGTGCGTAGCTGTGTTGGCCTCAAGCGGCTTGGTGCTGCGGTGAGTTGTTAGTAGTAGTAGTAGTAGTAGTAGTTTTATATTAACATAGTCTTTTCAGGGAAAAAGAAAATAATACATTAAATATTTTCGTTTTTTAAAACTTTATAGTTTGGCCTGCTATTTGTATGCTGGAGAAAAATTTTCGGCAATTTTTAACAATATTCACCCTTTTAAAAATCCGGACACAAATAGTACTGTTTAATTCAGTTTCAGACCTCCTCCAGTTGACCTGAAATGGAAAACTTGATACCATTCGAGAAAATGTGTTTACTTTCTTTGATAGCTTGGATACACTTACGGTATTTTGATTTGGTTAAATTTCAAGAGCAGAAGTAGCCCCGAAAGTTTGAAAATGATACCCTCAGTCGTTCTTGGGATACTGCTGAGATGCCTTATTGGGAATTAGCATTATCACAGTGCATTTTAATTTAATCTTAAGGCAACAAATAGTTTTTAAACTTTATGGGCAAATGGGAGGGTGGGCGTGCGAGGGTGGGAGTGGAAGGGGATTTGTTGCCCTCCAGTCACTTTCGACTATCAAAAAGGACACTAGCCCTTTGAATTTCAAATCGAATGAGCCTTTTTCAAGTTACTACGACAAAGATTTCAATAAAAACCTTATATGCCCCCAGGGGATAACCTATAACACTTGCCCTGAGGGTTGTGGGGGAGCTTCTTCCTCAAAAATATATTTTCTAACTGGAAATCAACTACGCTGAACAAAATGGCTATCTGAAAATTTTTATTGGATATGTTTGGAGGAATGATGGGCGTGGGGGGGGGGGGCTAGATGCTCTCCAATCAATTTCGACTACTAAAAAGGTCACTAGCCCTTTGAATTTCCAATCGAATGAGCTTTCTTTGAAGTTTCCATGACAACGCCTTCTATAAAATCTTATATGCCCCCAGGGCATAACTTAAAACCCTTGCCCTGATGGCTCTGGAGGATTATCCTCCTCAAAAACATATTTTCTATCTGGAAATCAGCTACGCTGAACAAAATGGCTATCTAAAAATTTGATTGGATATGTTTGGGGGAATTATGGTTTGGGGGGGGGGCTAATTGCCCTTCAATCACTTTCGACTATTAAAAAGGGCACTAATCCTTTGAATTTTCAATTTAATGAGCCCCTTTTGAAGTTTCTACGACAATGCTTTCTATAAAAACCTTACAAAGCCCCAGGGCATAACTTAAAACCCTTGCCCTGAGGGTTGTTGGGGAGTGTCCTTCTCGAAAACCTATTTTCTATCTGGAAATCAACTACACTGAAAAAATAGCTATCTCAAAACTTTGATTGGATGTGTTTGGGGGGATGATGGGTGTTGGGGGGGGGGCTAGTTGCCCTCCAATCACTTTCGACTATTAAAAAGAGCAGTAGCCCTTTGAATTTCAAATTGAATGAGCCTGTTTTGAAGTTTCCACGACAACACCTTCTATAAAAACCTTATATGCCCCCAGGGCATAACTTAAAAAACCCTTGCCCAGAGGGTTGTGGGGTGTGTCCTCCTCAAAAACATATTTTCTATCTGAAAATCAACTACGCATACAAAATGGCTATATCAAAAATTTTTTTATTGGATGTGTATGGGGGAATGATGGGCGTGGGGGGGGGGTCTAGTTTCCCTCCAATCATTTTCGACTATTAAAAAAGGCCCTAGCCCTTTGAATTTCCAATCGAATTAGCCTGTTTTGAAGTTTCTACGACAACACCTTCTATAAAAACCTTATATGCCCCCAGGGTATAACTTAAAACCCTTGTCCTAAGGGTTTTGGGGCAGTGTCCTCCTCAAGACATATTTTCAATCTGGAAATCAACTACGCTGAACAAAATTGCTATCTCAAAATTTTGATTGGATGTGTTTGGGGGAATGATGGGCGGTGGGGGGGGGGGGGTTAGTTGCCCTCCAGTCACTTTTGACTATTAAAAAGGGCTCTAGAGCTCTCGATTTCCAATCGAATGAGCCCCTTTGAAGTGTCTACCCCAACCCCTTCCATATGAAGTGCCCCGCTCTAAAGGAAGAAATAATAAATAATACATTGTTCTAACATCGTTCTTATGTGCCCTCAGAGCATAACTTAAAACCCTTGCCTCGAGGGTTGTGCGGGAGTGTCCTCCTTAAACAGATATTTTTATATCTGGAAATCAACTACGCTGAACAAAATGGCTATCTCAAAATTTTGATTGGATGTGTTTGATGGAATGATGGGCGTGGGGGGGGGGGGGGCTAGTTGCCCTCCAATAACTTTCGATTATTAAAAAGGGCACTAGCCCTTTGAATTTCAAATCGGACAAGCCTGTTTTGAAGTTTCTACGACAACGCCTTCTATAAAAACCTTATATGCCCCCAAGGGCATAACTTGAAACCCTAAGAAAAACCCTAAGAAAGGTTATTAGAAGAAAAAAAATTCCTTATTTCCACAAATTTCATCAACCCCCCGCCCCCTTTTCTTTATAAAATCCTATATAGGCCAATCAGTTAAGTCCACTGTATATAAATAATAGATTGTCATAATTTGTATATAAATTAAGTCATACCTGTGAGATGGGACAGTTGCAAACCACTTGGCCGGCTCACCAAGTTTTTTTCTGCTTTCGCAATTTCGAATAATGCACTTTCTAACCATTTCTCATTGATTGACGCAAACACACTAATTCGTAAGTGCACAAATAAGTGGGAGAAGCTTTTTGTTCGCACCGAAAATTAAATTTGTTTTACACCAATGTTTTATCATTAATATTAATAATGAGATCTCGCTATTCTTCCTCACTTGACAGTTTTTTCAAAATGCCTTTGTTAGAGTTCCGGCAACTATGAATAACAGTTTGTTCTTTACTAGGTTGCCCCTAAGAGGGCAACCAAGATTTTATGCTAATAGAAATGGATATCACATCTTTTAGTCACAACATTTTCTGTTATCAAAAAGTGAACACTCTGTTTGTCCGTGCCGGATCTTTTTTAAACAGAAGAAATACATCAGTGTAAAGACAGGTTGACTTAAATTTATGTTGATGAATTTTAACTTCAGAACTCTTTGTTTTCATTTGGAGAGTGGTGGAGGCAAAGTACTATTTTAAAAAAATAGAATACATAAAAGCTGAATTTGTAAGCACTTCTAATAACCTTTTAGTATCACAGAAAGTTTAAATCCAGCAATTTTTAAATCAATATTTTTTCAATTATGTATTTCTTTCGGAAAATTAGAAACTACTACTACTACTACTACTACTAATAACGAGTCATTGCAGCACAAAACCACCTGAAGCCAACACAGCTACGCACACTCCTCCTTCATCTCAATAAATTAAAAGGCTCCCTCTTTACATCCTCGCTGGAAGTTCACATATCTCTCAAATCTTTCCCCAGAATGTCTTCCCAACCCATTCGGAGGCGACCTGCTTTTCGTTTGGCGCTAGTCGGTTGGCTGACAAGGACAATCTTCGGCAATCCGTCACCCTTCATCTGCAAAACGCAACCTAGCCCTCTCAACCTGTCTCTCAACATATCCCTAAAAAGCGGAATGGAAACACACTTTTTTGTACAGCTCACTGTTTGAGATACGGTCAGTCAGTTGGGTTCCCAAAATAGTCTGTAGGCAATTTTTCTAGAAAATATTTAGCAAACAACACTTAATACAACGCTAGCATATCTTTAAGCCTTTTTCTTTTACAGCATTTTAGCAGAAATAAAATAAGACAGCGGCAGAATATTAAGCATAATTTAAGTCAAAGTTGCTCTTAAATTCATTCTTTTCTTCTCTTTAAACGAAAAAAAAATGTATATGAAAGAGGAAAACTTTCCTTCTAGCATTTCTTACCTCAAGAGTAAGATAAGAACAATTAACTATAAACAAACTTTCTTTCTTTCTTTCGGTCACTTTTACTGTTTAATCTGTCTCGACACCCGTTCTTGACGGGAAGATTTCCTGAAATACGATACCAAAAAAAATAATCCCATTTTCTAGGTTTTTAGAAGCTTTTCCCAGTTCTTTGATAAAAATTGATACGTCAGATGGGAATTCCAGCTTCCCCGGTATACCAAACTTTAAATTCATTCATTTCGACTCTGAGGGAGAATTAGGATTTCTCAGTGCAATTTTTTACAGTTTTCCTCAAGAGCTCATATACAATAGTCTAAAAGGTGAACTTTATTCTGAAGGTTTTTGCGCTGAAATGTTAGAAACTATGTTAAAATTTTGTTAAAATTTTAAACTCTGCTCAAATCCATCATAGAGACCAAAACCCTGCTTGTTTGCTAAAGATAATATTTAAATAATAATGTATTTGTTCCTGCAAAGTCAACTACTCCATATACGAGAACGGTTAACATTGACATTTATCTCATTGATAAGCTTAACTAGGTAAATTCACTCAGTTTTTATATGGAAATTATGTTTAGTGACGCATAATTGCCTGCATCAGCAGTTGTGAAGGATGAGGTGTGGATCATTATGTAGGTGGGGGACAGATACCTCTACAAGAGCGCATTTTGATGCCGGAATTATCTAGCTCTCAATGAGCCTTCAGATACGTATAGGAAGTGGAGTGGGGGCGGGGTGTAGGAATTTATTTTCAACTTAACTTTGATTTAGCCTGAGTAAAGGAACTCCAAGGTGAGGCCTCCTTTCTTATTGCAGAAAAATGTTTCTAAAATGTACTTTAAAAACCTTATTTAACTAAAGTAATTTGCTTCATATTTCACGAAAGTGCTCATAAGCTATTATGAAATAGAGCTGGAGGGTCGTTTTGTAATCAGGGAGAGGGGGTACTCAAAAAGTGTATTTTAATGCCAAATATCCTAACTTTCATTTAATTTTCCGACATATATAGAATGAGTTTGGAGAAGGGAGGAAGAGAAATCAATATCTAATACTTCTTGGTTCCCAGGATTTTTTTTTCAACACCTTTTATTTTGGTGCTGGAAGGGGGGGATGGAAATGGTACCTCTCCCTTTGCGACAATCTTTTTTTATATAGCATAAAATATTGCATCCACCTGCCTACCGACACATTGGTAGAAAAGGTGAGTCAGGGTATCATGAGCTTTGCTAGGAACTTTCTTGGGGGGAGTGGGTAGTCAAGTGCTGTCAAAAGCCTTGTTTTTTAGCAATTTTAAATGGTAAAGTTTTGCTCTTTCCACAAGTATATTTAAACGCACATAAACAGTGTATTTAAACATCAGAAAACCCTATTGTAGGGATCCTGATGGCTTCAGCGATGTACGAGATCCAAAGTAACATATAATTTCCATTCATATGAACAATAACATATCTCTCCGTCTTCATGCAATTATGTAGTAAAGGTATTAATAAGAACTTATTTAAAAAACTACTGTTCGTTAAGACTAAGAGAAAAACCCATATTAACCATTTACCGTATATGGACTGCGGGACTCTTCAGGAACAAATGTGCCACCATGTGGCATTACTGCCTCTGCACCCGGGAAGCATGAAATATTTGTTTTTCACTTTTAAGTCGACTAGCTCTCTCAGAATGTTCCGTCGATAGCAACTTGGTACTCTTTGGGTTAGAATTGTAGTTTGATGCAACGAAATGGCAGAAAACGACACTTTTAAGGTCACTCAAAAAGGGCCCTAGAACTTGTAATTTGCATTCAAATGATTTTTCCTGGGAATTTCATGGACCTTCAGTTTGTTACTATTATCTCTGGGAAAAGAAAAGAAAAAACAATAAACATGTATCACCGATCTTTTTTCCGAAAAAAATGTAAAATTCCAACTTCTGTAGATAGAAGCTTGAAACGTCTACTTTGGGCTCTTTAAAATGATGACGCTAATAATGTGATTTTCATTAAGATTGCTTGCGTTTTTGGGGATGTTGCCCCTTTTTGTAAATCAGACAAATTTTCTCAAACTATTTGCTTTTGGTTGGAAACAATAAACTAAATGAATTTTATTTGTTTGGAGTCAGTATAAAAAGCCAACTCTGTTAATTTATCAATTGCAGCAAAAATTCCATTTTTAGAGCCTTGGGTAATATTGGCCCGAGTCAGTCCTTACGATAAACAATTTTAGTTGAACCTCTTCATTTTTTTTTTTAGCTGAATTCGAGAAATGAAAGAAAAAGGGTCAATTTAAAGCAGGATTGTAAGTTTTAAAAATAATTTTCTATTGCTATTCTGTGCATTTTAAATATCTGAAGATACAACAGATTTCAGCTCAAGGGAAAGATAGGGTATTATCCTGTTATGAAAGCGGTATATTTTACATAAAATCAAAACATGGTATCCATGCAGGGCGGGGCATTTTTGAGTAAGGGCCCTTAGAAATGTTAAAATCTCCGCGAAAGAACCCTTTAGGAGTTTTTGAGAGCTTGGAATGAAATCAGAGCCTAATATATCGCCTTATGAGCTGCTATATCTACTCCCTCTGCAACCTATTCTGAGGCATAGGAAATTGCATAAAGAGAACCAAGCTATAATGACCGAGCTGAAACAGGGTCAATCATTTCTTATCATTAATTTAGAGAAAAAAAACTTTCAGAAACATATATTTTTCAAAGAACAGTAAAGAGACATCTTAAGCTTCAGACCAACAGAAATAAAGTCCTATACTAATTCAAACTTTAAACGACCAGAAATTACTATTAAAGAATAAATGAAACCAAAACCGAACAGAAATCAACATACATGATCTTATGAAACAAACTGATAACAGTTACTGATATAAATGCATAAATAAATCTTAAAGTGACTAAAAATAAAATTCAATATTCAATTAAAACCTAAGAAGAAAAATTACTAAAAAATTGAGTTTGGCTACCGCCCCCATGCCCCTTCCCTAACCGTAATAATTCTAAAGCCTATTGCGTCATTTGCTTTTTATTGAAAAACTACACACATTTTCCACACTCTGCTTTGTTTTTAATATTTTTTATTGTTTTTTTGAAATATCGACCACAACTAACAAACAAATCACTATGGCAATCAATATGACTGGGAAAAATGAAATAACGTGAAAATTTAATATATAATAAAATCAATTCTTGAGATTATCAGCAATTCAATATTTTATTTCACTAAATTATTTTTAATAATGTATATATAAAATAAAAATGTTTATAATTTAGACTGCTACCTCACGGGCTATAAGATGTTACGCTTGCCTGGAGGCAAAGTTATTTGATATTTAGACTATTTTGAACAGGATGATTATTTCAAAATTCTGATAGGATGTCTTTGAGAGGAAGGCAGATAAAAGTAAATCGAAAAAGACTAATTGACTACTGACCACTTTTCCACAACCAACTCAGCATTTCATGAAATTTTCAACTAAATACCCATAGCCATTCTTAAGATATTACAGATATGCCATTTTGATAAACTGGACGCGCATAGTTTATTTTGATTTAGTTTAACGTAACCCTTATCTTAGATTTTTCAGAAACACACAGATTCAAATATTCCCCCTTGTTATAATGAAAAATGCGTGTGAACAATGAATAAATTGTATAATTTATATTCCTTGCCCCGGGACCGAGGGAGGCATTGAATCCCCGGCAGATGGCTATTAGACCTTTTGACTGTTTTGAACAAGATTTATTTTTCAAGATTTTGATCAGTGTTGATGGGAGGGGAAATTTAAAAAGTGAAGGGGGCTGGTTTGTTCCCTTCCTTCACACACCTTAATTACTCTTCAACACACCTTAAAAATTTCAACTTAATACTCTCAATCATTCCTTATATACAGCTGACACGCAATTTTGACAACCAGCATGCAAATAGTCTATACTGTTTGCGTCCGACGTATCTCTTAGCATTTACTCTGAGTCTCACCTTAATACCCTAAGCCCTTTTAAAGATAAAATATGCCCTGTTTTCTCCAAAAAAACTTATATGTTAATAATGGGCAAGCTGCATAGCATACAACCTTTGCCCAGGGACTTTAAGGGGCGACCATACTTGAAGCGACCTTCCTATCTCTCCCATAGTAAGCGTTTTGAGTTTGTCTGACATTAATAGTTGAGGCAGTTAGGCGGTCTCAGTCTTTTCTAATAGAATAGAATCAGGTGAACATTTTGATTTAGCAAAATGCTAAAGCCGACACCTATTTTTCCTGAAATCCCAAAAAAACTCAAAAACCTATTTTGGGTTTGCCTGTAAGATCGCTGCAGTCAATATTGTCGTAATTGGTACTTAAAAATGCAGCGGAAAATATTCTATTGAAGCAGTTGCAGCATATTTTTATAAAAAAACACTTGCTGACTGCAGTCCCTTCGAATACTTTACATACCAACGTTTCAAATTGCTTATCACTCGACAAAGAGCCTAAAATACTTGGAATAAAACGGATGTGGGCGCATAAATTATGCTGAGGGGGTTAACGCTTCCTTTTGTTCAAAAGCGGTCAGTTGTTCAAAAGCGGCTTCCTTTTGTTCAAAAGCGTAAGGAACCCCTGGAAGTCACCCTCTTCGAGTTTGTTTACTCAAGTGTGTGTGTGAAATCTGATACCTTTGTGTTTGAGCCTTTTTGCCGACCAGGAAAAGGGCTCGAATCGGCCAAAACGGCTTTGGACTGGCGCCCCCCCTTAAGGATTTATGTTATTCCTGAAGACATTTGACCTTTGGACTAATTTGTACAAAGTGGATACATGAAAATATCTATTACATGTGTCTGGGAGAAAAAAGGTATTGGAGGATAGTATCCTTTTGATTAATTTTGACTCTTTAAAGTGAACTAGAACTTTTAACTTCTCATCGAATGAACCACTACAAAATTTATATAGCCACTCCATCCATACGTATTGGCTATGGAAAATAAAATATACAAACAATACATTGAAATTATGGCTCTTTACTACAAGCAACTCTAGAGCGTTGCCTCTGATTTGTAAGTGTCGTCATCAAAATAAAATAAAATTTGGACCCCTCTTTTATTACCTTCTACGTACGTCAACTAGTTGTTTTATCTATGTATTCAGATCTCTATCCTGCATCAACAAACATTCAAAAGAATATGCTTTCCATTCTAAATTTTACCCTGCAAAACATCATAAACCAAATGATTCCTGTTTATTTTTATTGGCCAAAAACTTAAGAAATTCAGAAAACTTATGAAAATTCCTAGAAATCTCCAAATCCCTAAATGAAAAAGTTTACTCCTGAGCGAACCAAAATCTTTATTTTAGGGACGAAATACCTAAAGTGGAAACACTCACACTGATGCAAGTATACATGCACTTTATTGTCAATCAACTGGCCATTGCACTTTACCTATTAATTTTTTCCTATAGTCTGTTCCATTGCGTATGAAATCGATCATCAAACTGAACCCTGTTCTTTATTTTTTGTATTCGATTTATTATCTTATTTTGTCGGTTTGGTTCACTGGCTTGAAAGCTTACTTTTCTTACTTTTTCAGCCAGATAGGCAATGTTAATTCAGGATTTTTGTAATCCACTTTATGAAAATAGAACCTCCGACAAGTGTTTACGGTAATTCGTTTGGGGTTAAAAAACATGTACTGAAAAAACCGAACTGAAAAATGAAACTGAAAATATTTCTGAAAGATGAAACTGAAGATGAAACAGCGAAACCGAAAGATATATTTAAGTCTATTAAACAGGTAATTACTTGAATATTACATGAAATTCTAAAAAGATGGGAAGCCAAATAATCTAATGTCCTCACTTAAAAGTCGGGCAAATGTTGACCTGTGAAAACGATATCGAACCATGTCTTGGAATCACCCCTACTGGAGTTAGGATATATGTATTGGATAAAATGACATAGTGCGTTCGGTTTTGAGATAGCTGGGTCATGAGGAACTTATAACGGGAAATACTTTGACGCTTTAACATGCAGTCAAAGATGCTGACAGGGACGGGGAGGGGCAGGTTAGATGCTGGGAATCCCCTCCATTGTCTTTTGGGAAGCGAGAATACATTAAAAATGCATGAAAATGAACAGAGAAATATTCTCATTTCAATCATAGTAAAAACGAAGCTTCAGATAGCACTTGGTCCGCTCCCCCGACCGGTGTGAAACTTTTAGGTGGCTCACATACATAAAGTTGATAAGAATCGAAAGTAAAATTTTGGCAGTGTAGTTTTTACAAGCAGAACTAGCATCTCGATTACAATACATACTCGAAGTGCATTTAGATACAACTGGGAATTTTCCGAGAGTCAGCAGGTTATTATTTTTATTTTATTAATTTAAAAACTTCTTACACAAAGAAAGTTTTTCAAAGAAAAGTAAAGAGCTCCATTCAACAAAATGAGCAGAAAAAGTAAAATAATCTTCCAAACGCAAAAACTGCCTCAAAACACCATCAATATATAAATAAAACCCAAAACGAACAAATATTACATTAAATAGCCGAGTCATACTCAAAGCAAACAAAACTTAACATGAGTAGGGATGATAAGCCCCGTGCCTTTTGAAGACCAAAAAATAACTTGCACTTTACTGAAATAAAAAACAAAGGACCATGGATTGTCAGTTTCATTTACGTATAGACTACTGATATTCATTCCTTAAAGTTTTGATAATTTTTTATTTATTAAAGTAAAAAATGTGAAAACATTTAAAATTATTTTGTTTTCAGTAAAGTAAAAATTATTTTCTGATCTTGAGAAGGCAAAAAAAAATCCTTGAATTTCACCTTGATACCCTTAGACATAGTTGTAATAGTAGTCATAGTAGTAGTATTTGTATTACTACTAGTAGTAATAATAGTAATAGTGGTAGTAGTAGTAGCAGCAGCATTAACGCGTTGCCTTTCCAAGTAGTTGCAATACAAGCGGTAGTTGAAATAGTAGTAGTAGTAGCAGTAGTAGTAGTAGTAGTAGTAGTAGTAGTAGTAAATGTTGCACTGATATAAGTGTTATAGTAGCATGTACATATTGTCATTTGGTCAGATGATTTTTCCCAGTTAGCATGCTCTGAAAGTTCCAACCTAATAACCAAATCAATTCTTGAGATATGCTCTTTTGACAATGTGCATGCACATAACGTATTTCCATTTAGATTTTCCCCCTCAAAACAGTAAATGGGGAAATGTGGTAGCAGTAGTAGTAGCAGTAGTTGTAGTAATAGGGTAGCATGAAAATGTTCTCTTTTTGATCATCTCACTATCATTTTTGTCAAAATTCCGAATTAATTTACCCAGTCAATGAGTTACACCCTTTTGACAATCCTTATACACATAACGTGTTTTGATTTGGTTCAACCGTCCCCTCAAAATTCTCTGAAAGGCTCACCTGAATTCCCTTCATCTTCTTGGAAAATAAAGTTCAAACTGCGTACCTTTCTCAATAGCATATACTATATTTAAACAATGAACGAATTGCCTAACTTACAGCCCTTAACTTGAAGACTGGGGGAGGTTGACATCCCAAAAGACATAACTGCTGGACCTTTCAACAATAGTGAACAAAGTGGTTCACTAAAAGGAACACTAAAAGGTTCACTAAAAAGGACACTAAATCTTCCGACTTCCAATCGAATGAGCCCCACGTAATCCGAAGTTAATACGACCATCCGATCCATAAAAACCTTGTATGCCCGGGGCATAACTAACAACCCTTGCCTCTAGGCTCTGGAGGGTTATGTTCACCCTGGAGGCATCGATATATGCTTTTTGGTATATTGTGAACAAAATGGCTATGTCACAATTTGGTCGGATACGTTAGGGGAGAAGAGGGGAGGAAGGAGACGGGCTAGTTTCCCTCCATCACTTTTGACTCTTAAAAGGAAACTACAACTTTAAACTTCCAATCAATTGAGCCTCCTCTAAAATTCCCACGGTCACCCTTTCCATAAGAGCTTATAAGCCATCGGGTCATAACTTACAACTCTTGTCCCCAGATTCTGGGGGGTTGGGTCAACCCCAAAGACATTGTTATGTGATCTTTAGACTTTTTTTGATTAGATGGCTATCTCAAAAACATCTATCAGATGCATTTAGGGAAAATAGACCGTAAGGAGGAGAAGAACTAGTTGCCCCCCTATCAATTTGACTCTTAAAAGGGGCGCTAGAAGTTCTGATTTCCAATACAATAAGCCCACTCCGAAATATGTGCAGCTATACTTCCCATATGACCCTTATATGCCTCTGGGGCATAACTTCAAAACCTTGCTCTGAGGACTGTAGGGGGGGGGGTGTCATCTTCAAAATATAATTACTTTACTTTAAACTACGTTGAACGAAATGGCTATCTCAAAATTTGATTGGATGAATTTGGGGAAATGATGGTCCTAAGAGAGAGGAGGGGCTTGTTGCCCTCCAATCACTTTATACTATTAAAAAGGGCATTAGACGTTGTAGTTTCCAATTGAATGAACCCCTTTCGGAGTTTCTACGACAACTCCTGCCCTAAGAAGTACCCTGGTCTAAAACAAAACAAGAAAGAAAGGGGGGGGGGGTAGCTGCCCCAGATTACTTTGAATCTTAAAAAGGGCACTGAAACCTGTGATTACCAGTCCAATGAGCTACCTCCAAAGTTTATACGACCACCCTTTCTATATAATCCTTATATGCCCCCAGGGCTTAACTTACAACCCTTGCCCTGAGGGCTGTGAGGGAGGGGGGTTGTCATCCTCAAAGACATAATTTCTGGAACTTTTAACTATGTTAAACAAAATGGCTATCTCAAAATTTTGATTGAATGTGTTTAGGGAAATGATGGGCGGAGAAGAGGGCTGGTTGCCCACCAATCATTTTTGACTATTAAAAAGAGCACTAGCCCTTTCAATTTCCAATCGATTGAGCTCCTTTTGAAGTTTCTGCGACAACTTCTTCGATACGAAGTGCCCTGTTCGAAAAAAAAAAACAAAAAATAATTAATAAATAATACATTGTGTCCATATCGCTTTTTACTTAGGCAGAGCTATTGCGCTAACTATGATTAAAATTAGGAGTCTGGTGCAATTTTTTTCGTATTACCATCACCCACCATTAGGGATGTTTTGTGATAATTTCATTTATATTAGGAATTTTGAATGTTTTTTTTTCTTGTTTTAAATCGTTATTCTCAGTTGCTTATTTGACTTTTCTAATTATCTCTGTATGTGGTCCTCATTTTTTTCCTTTTTTTCGTGGCCATGGCCCTTCGGTGTTTTTTTTTGTGTTCAATATACTATGCTATGCTATACCCTTTTTAAGCTAATCCTTATCGAGTCCAGAACAATTTCTAGCTAGGTCGGTACGCCAAACTTAGGAATTTCTTTTTACTTTCCTTTTTTTTTATCACAAGTGGTTGGATTAAACACAACTAATACTTTATTTTTTTTTTTTTACTGCACGATTGCTGGTTGCTTATACTAAACTTTTTCAGATTTCTATGATTTTGTAGTTAGCGCCGATAATTTTTTTCCTCTAAAACGAGTTTCAGCTTCTTCTCTTATCAATTTCCATACAAGGATGTTAATTGGAACGGGGAAAGAGGGTATTTGCTCTGCCCTAGATCCCACTGTCCCAGACTTTGAACAACACCTTTTTTTTTTTTGGTACTTTCACTGAAAAATACCAATTTACTGTATTTTCACTAAGGAATTGCAGAAAAACAACAAAATTATCACCCCCCCCCCCCCACTTGTATATAATAAGTTGCCCCTGTTCTTTGCTTCTCGAGCTCGATTTACTTTCTTAATTTTGTCAGTTAGGTTTATTGGCTCGACAGCTTACTTTTTCTGCTTTTCAGATAGGCAAACTTAATTCCAGATTTCTGTAATTCACTTTATGGAAATCAAACATTCGATAGTCGTTTACAGTAATCCGTTTGATGTTATAAAATATATACTGAAAGACTGAACTGAAAGATGAAACTGAAAAGATTTCTAAAAGATGAAACTGAAGATGAAACTGGAAACTGAAAGGAGTCTTTTAGGCTCTTGAAACAGGAAGTTACCTGAATATTATTTGAAATGTTAAAAAAATGAGAAGTCAAACATCTAACATCCTCACTTAGAGGTCGGGTGAATATAGGTCTATGAAAACGATGTCGGAATATGCCTTGGAATTAACATTACTGGAGAGTTGGGATATATGTATAAACATCTATCGGTTTGAGAGAGCTTGGTCATGAGAAACTTATAACGGGAAATACTCTGGTGCTTTAACATGCCGTCATCTACGCTGACAGGGAGGGGGACTGACAGGTTAGATGCTGGGAATGCTCTCCACTTTCTTTTGGGAAGCAAGAATACATCAAAAATGCATGAAAATAGTAAACTTAGAAATATTTCATTTCAATATTAGTGAAAAAAAAAGCTTCAGATAGCACTTGCTCCCCTTCCCCAACGGGTAGGAATCTTTTAGGTGGCACAACAACATAGAGTTGATAAGAAACGAAACTAGAACTTTCTCTGGCAGTGTAGTTTTTACAAGCAGAACTAGAATCTCGACTAGAATACAAACTCAAAGTGTATTTGGATCCCACTGGAAGTTTTCCGAGAGTCAGCAGATTATTCTTTTTTCTTTTATCAAACAGTTCGTGGTAACGAACTCTAAGTAAGGAACGACCCGGCTCAATGGTAACCGAAACTCTTAAAAACGGAATTTTGATACCAATAATAGATACATCAAAAGAATCAGATTTTAATTTTGATTTCAAATATATAAGTTTCATCAAGTTTAATGTTACCTATCAAAAGTTTCGTGCCTGAGAAAATTTGGCTGATTTTCAAAAAAAGGGGGAAAGCCCCCTAAAATTATAGAACCTTAATGAAAATCACACCATCTTATTCAGCGTATCAGAGAACCCTACTGTAGAGGTTTCAAGCTCCTATCTACAAAAATTTGGAATTTTCCATTTTTTTGCCAGAAGAAAGATCACGAATATGTGTTTATTTGTTTTTTTTTTTCTTTTTCCCCAGGGGTGATCGTATCGACCCAGTGGTCCTAGAATATCGTGGGAGGGCTCATTGGAACGGAAATTAAAAGTTCTAGTGCCCTTTTTAAGTGACCAAAAAAATGGAGGGCAACTAGGCCCCCTCCCACGCTCATTTTTTTCCCAATGTCACCCGATCAAAATTTTGAGATAGCCATTTTGTTCAGCATGGTCGAAAATATTATAACTATGTCTTTTAGTATGACTTAATCCCTCAAAGCCCCAAGGGGGAGGGCTGAAAGTTATGAACTTTACTCAATGTTAACATATAGTATTGGTTATTGGAAAGTATACAGACGTTTTCAGGGTGAATTTTTTCTGGTAGTGGGGGATGGGGGTGGGTCGGGGTTTATATGGGAGGATCTTTTCATGAAGGAAGTTTTCATGGGGGGGAAGGGACATTGCTATGAAGGGGGTGCCGGATTTCCCGTCATTATTTAAAAAAAAATTAGTAATAAATAATTAAAAAAATCAAATTAAAAAATTATGAATTGGCAAGTTAATTCGTAAGTTACGTATATTTATTACTAATAAAAACGTTCGTAAATAAAATGAAACAAGTTAAGAGAAAGCCATTTAACCAAATAAAAGTAAATTAATATGAAAATTTTGTTTTAATTATTCATGTACGGTGAGTCAAGATCAAAACCTGCATTTATTCAAAAACGTTCAAAAATTAAATAAAAAAAACAAGTTTTTTTAACTGAAAAACAAGTGTTTTTTTTTTATTTAGTTAGTATTAGGAATCCAGTGTAGATTGTTCATGTGAGCATGGCCCATTGTTAGGATGTTTTGCGATGATTTATTTATTTTTTTTATTATTATTTTATTTTAATGATTTATTATTTTACATTTATTTTATTGATTTTGAATGGTGTTTTTTCTTGTTTTAATCGTTTCTGTCAATTGTTTATTTGACTTCTTTAATTGTTTCTGGTTGTTGTTCTCTTTTTTTTCTATATTTTTTTTTAAGGCCATGGCCCTTCAGTGTTTCTTTGGTCAAATAATTATAATATACAGTACGACTTTTAAAGCTAATCTTTATCGATTGCAGGACAGTTTCTAGCTAGGCCGGTACTCCAAACATAAGATTTCCTTTTCCCTTTACTTTCGTATCACAAGTGGTTGGATTAAACACAACCAATACTTACATTTATTTTGTTGACTACATGATTGCTGGGTTACTTATGCTACGCTTTTTGTTGTGTTTATGATTTTGTAGTTAGCGCCGATAATTTTCTTTCCTCAGAAACGAGTTATATCTTGTTTGCTTATCAATTTCCATGCAGGGAAGTTAATCAGAAGGGCGGTGGGGGCGTTTGTTCTGCCCTAGATTCCCCTACCCCAGACTTTGCAAATATTTTTTTTCGTATTTTCATTGTAAATGCCATTTTCAAGTATTTTCACTAGGGAATTGAAAAAAAAAACTACAAAATCCCCCCCCCCCTATGCACTTAAAATTGGGCTTTTATCCCCTACGTTTTGCTGAGTTTACGCCAGAGTTTTCACACCCATTCATTTTTGAAACGTCAGAGAAACCTAGATTGGTTGAAAACACTATTGAGTAACCTCTAATGTACATATAAGTCCTCCAACTTAGACTAATTTACAATTTGTCCTTGGCATCCTGGCAAAATATCTTCCTAGAGAGAATTTATGCATTCAACACATCCTAATACCGTACACTATAGACCAAAGGGAACACAAAGTATTCATCTGGCATGAAAAGCATAAATTTGAATTCCAAATAATGCAGACAAACTTATGCATGGAACTCTCATTCGAATTTAAAGCTTTGGATCTTAAATACCTATATACTGGAAAGGGGCAAAACTTATGAGAGAACTGTAATATAGAATGCGAATCAGAAATGGTATCCAGTAAATAATTGAGAGACAAAATAGCAAATTCCAGATCTTAGAAGGCAATTGTCAACAATGAGTCAAACTACAAAGCCTAATGTTCACTATACACATTTAAGAAGAGACACTAAGACGCTTGATGAGTCCAAAACTCGTTCACATGGGTCAATACAGTCTTTGGGCTCGGCGAAAAGGAAAAGTTGAAATTGAGTAACATGGACCTTTAAGAATACTTTAAAATAGCAAAGAGAATTTTATTTTAAGGATGCTGAATCTTATTGAAATACAGACTGAATATGAACAATATCTCAAATGCTTGAAATTAGCTTCAAATTGCTCGTTTCACTTTATCTAATATTTAAAAAAAAAACAAGTTTTTTAAACTGAAAGTAAGGAGCGACATTAAAACTTAAAACGAACAGAAATTATTCCGTATATGAAAGGGACTGTCCCCTCCTCAACGCTTCGCTCTTTACGCTAAAGTTTTTTATTGTGTTTTAAAAAATAAAGTTATGAGACAGAGTCAAACTTTAGCGTAAAGAGCGAGGCGTTGAGGAGGGGACAGCCCCTTTCATATACGGAATAATTTCTGTTCGTTTTAAGTTTTAATGTCACTCCTTACTTTCAGTTTAAAAAACTTGTTTTTTTTTATGTAATTTCTGATCGTTTTTTAGTTAATGCAGCTTTTATTTTGGCTCACCGTCATTGAATAAGTTAAGTAAACAAAATTTGCATAAAAATTTTACTTTTCTTTTGCTAAATGGATGTCTCTAAATTTGGTTATGATGTAATTTACAAATTAACTTACGTAACTAACTTCTATATTCGTATATTTTTCTTCTGGCAAAAAATACAAAGTAGCAGATTTTTGCAGATATGAGCTTGAAACCTATGTAATAGAGTTTTCTGATATGCTGAATCTGACGGTGTGATTTTCATTAAAATTCTTTCACTTGTAGGGGATGTTTCCCCCCTCTTTAAAAAAATCGGTTAAATTTTCTCAGGCTCGTAGCCTTTTATGAGTAACACTAAACTTAATAAAATTTAGATACTTAGATTTTGTCAATTTTATCCGACATATCCGATATATCCGATAAAGGATGTTGTTAAAGCATTTATTCATTCTGAAATTTAGATTTTGTTATTTTATAATTGTTTGTAACTGATAAAAGACGTTGATAAAAAATAAATTATTCACTCTGACACTTAGATTCTGTCAATTTTATTCGATCGCACGTAACCTCGTCTAAATTAACCTTAAAAAATGAAATAAAGCTATGTCGATTTTGCATATTTTATTCAACATATCCGACAAAGGATGCTGAAAAAGCATTTATTCACTGTGATATTTAGATTTTGCTATTTATAATTGTTGTAACTGATAAAAGATGTTGATAAAAAATAAATTATTCACTCTGAAACTTAGATTCTGTCAATTTCATTCGATGTATCTGACAAAAGATGTTGATAAATAAAATTTATTCACTCTAACACTTAGATTTTGTCAATTTCATCCGCATGTATCCGAGAAATGGATGTTGATATAGAATTTAATCAATTTGATACTTAGATTTTGTGAAATTGCTGTATTGACTGTCTAGGAAGCGACTTTAATCGATAAAGAATGTTAATAAAGAATTTGTTCAATTTTTTTCATAATTTCCTGAATTAAATTTCTGTATTGTGTATCCAAAAGGTGAATTCAAGAAAGAGTTTGTTACTTACTTACCTACTTAATTACTTACTTACCTACTTACTTACAATTCTTTCATAATGGCATAATAATATATCCAACAACGGATGTTGATAAAGAATTTATTCATTCTGATAGTTAGATTTTGTCAATGTTATCCCATGTGTCTGACAATAGATGTATGCAAATTCCTTTTCTTACATCTCCGATGTTTTAATAGACATTCTACACGTTTGATATGCTAGCTTACTCTAAAAATAATGAACACATGACAAGGTAATGCATAAAATATTTTTAATGAGATAATGCTATGTAGAATATTAATACAAAAATATATTATGATACATTATTAATATAAATGATTAACTTTGGAATTTTTGAATTTGTTCCATAAAATAGTTCACCATGTTCTCTCTTGATATTGTAGCTATTGTCTTCTCTTAGTTCGTAATCAGTAGAATAATCACTACTCCATTTAGAGTCATACACAATTTTTACTGGTGTCTCATCAACAGGCTCAATATGCTTTTCGTCTTTGGTATTATTTGGTTCATTGACTGTTTGATCAATGGCAGTAACGTTTGCTGGTGCTTTGTTTTTCATCGATTCATCTTTATATTCCATAGTGATATTTTCTGACAATGCCCTTTTTATTTTTCTGGCAATTTCACTGTCTATTATCACATTATTTTTACACAGGTAACAGTTTCGGCACGTAGACAAGATATGGTTTACGATATTAGTAGAAGAGTAGGCCTTTCTTTTATTGACCTTCCGTTGAATGCTAATACCCAAAAGCTGACGATTGGATGTATCAGTAGGTAATGTGTTACCTGCATCAGTAGCAAGGAGTTGTCCTCTATCATCAACGATTATTTTTTTGTTGGCATTCTCTTTGAGTACAATCATCTCTGGAGATCTCAATCTCGCATAACCACCAACATAACAGTTGAATTTTTTCGCTATTCCAAAGAAATTGAATTCCTTACTGTCATGACAATGCATGCATACATTTCCAATAGTGATACCACTTGTACTTGTTTCATAGTTTTAAATACTTCTCCTTGTCGGCATTCAATGCTACAATAACCTTGTTATGTGAACACACTTTATTAAAATGCTCCATCTTCACTTTTTTAAGATATGACTTATGTGTTTATCGTTCCACTGCGTAAAAAATACTTATTTAATACATGCAATAGACTAAGTAGTGTCAATAACCGGACATAGAATACCAATGGGAAAGTCACATCATATCTCTGACCAATCATAGAGTAAAATTGTTAGAGCCGTAGGCATATTTTGTCATTTTAAGATACGTACAAAAAAAAAAGATAAAAAATAAATAAAGTTAAATAATTTCGAATTTTAAAAAAATCGTCTGTTTTTATGGAAAAAATATTGAATTAGAATCATCAGTCCTCATCATTATGAGTATCCAAAACTGGACTTAAGTTTCACATTTGAACTAGAGAATTGTATTTTCCATAATTTTCTTACAAGAAACTAGAGTTTACGGTCAAAAAAAAAACCCTTATTAGCTCAGATTTTACGGAAATAGTTTTATTTTTCGATCCAAAAATAGACTTAATTTTCACATTTGAACCAGGGAATTATATTTTCCGTAATTTTCTTATAAAAAAACTAGAGTTTACGGCCAAAAACCCTTGTTAGCTCAGATTTTACAGAAATACTTTACTTTTCGATCCATAACTGGACTTAATTTTCACCTATGAGCCAATGAATGGTATTTTCCATAATTTTCTTACAAAAAACTAGAGTTTACGGTCGAAAACCCTTTTAACTCAGATTTTATAGAAATAGTTTTATTTTTCGATCCAAAAACAGACCTAAGTTTCAGATTTGAACCAGAGAATTGTATTTTCCATAATTTTCTTACAAAAACTAGAGTTTACGGTCAAAAACCCTTTTTAGCTCAGATTTTACGGAAATAGTTTTATTTTTCGATCCAAAAATAGACTTAAGTTTCAGATTTGAACCAGAGATTTGTATTTTCCATAATTTTCTTACAAAAAAACTAGAGTTTACGGTCAAAAAAACCCTTTTTAGCTCAGATTTTATAGAAATAGTTTTATTTTTCGATCCAAAAATAACTAGAGTTTCAGATTTGAACCAGGCAATTGTATTTTCCATAATTTTCTTACAAAAAATCTAGAGTTTACGGTCAAAAACCCTTATTAGCTCAGATTTTACAGAAATAGTTTTTTTCGATCCAAAAATAGACTAGAGTTTCAGACTTGAACCAAAGAATTGTATTTTCCATAATTTTCTCACAAAAAAAAAAAAAACTAGAGTTTACGGGCAAAAAACCCTTATTAGCTCAGATTTTACAGAAATAGTTTATTTTTCGATCCATAATTGGACTTAATTTTCACCTATGAGCCAACGAATTGTATTTTCCATAATTTTCTTACAAAAAAAACTAGAGTTTACGGTCAAAAACCCTTATTAGCTCATATTTTACAGAAATAGTTTATTTTTCGATCCAAAAATAGACTAAAGTTTCAGATTTCCACCAGAGAATTGTATTATCCATAATTTTCTTACAAAAAAACTAGAGTTTACTGCAAAAAACCCTTATTAGCTCAGATTTTATAGAAATAGTTTTATTTTTCGATCCATAACTGGACTTAATTTTCACCTTTGAGCCAACGAATTGTATTTTCTATAATTTTCTTACAAAAAAAACTAGAGTTTACGGTCAAAAACCCTTTTTTACCTCAGATTTTATAGAAATAGTTTTTTATTTTTCGATCCAAAAATAGACTAAGGTTTCAGATTTGAACCAGAGAATTGTATTTTCCATAATTTTCTTACAAAAAACTAGATTTTACGACCAAAAACCCTTATTAGCTCAGATTTTACAGAAATAGTTTATTACCTAGCTCATAAAAGCCAGAAATAGCAAACTACCCACCTCAAATTGTAAGGTTTCAGATAACACACACCTATGAGAGACTAAGAAACCTAGCTCTGAAAAGCCCAAATAGTATCCCAAACTATAGGTTTCAGACAGCACACACATACAAAAGGCTATGAAACCTAGCGCATAAAATCCAGAAATAGCAAACTACCCATCCCAAATTGTAGGTTTTAGACAATACACACCTATGAGAGACTAAGAAACCTAGCTCTGAAAAGCCGGAAATAGCAAACTTCCCACCCCAAATTGTAGGTTTCAGACAACACACACCTATGAGAAACTAAGAAACCTAGCTCTGAAAAGCCCAAATAGCATTCCCAAAACTATAGGTTTTAGACAACACACACCTACAAAAGAAGAAATGTCTTCAAAGTCAAGGCTATAAGAAAAAAAAGTTCTGGATATTTTTGTCAGTTTGTAGTTTACGCACTAACATCAATATCAGTAACGATTCTATTTGAACTTTCTCCAAGTTGATCAAATTGATCTCTAAAGGGTTCATGATAAAAAAAAATAGTTTGGGGCAAGAAAAAAAAAACTAAAATAATGTCGTGAAATCATTTTCAACACTCAGAGCAGTGGGACGTTGGGATTGAATCATAGAGAAACATCGAATTTACCTTTAAAAAAATAATGTGACTCAAAGACGTTTTGTTCTTTTCACTGGCTTGAAATTGCATACAAACGAGCCAATCAGGTGTTACAATCCTTTTGTTTGCTCAAAATTCGACAAAGCAACGACTGTTTGGTTAGTTTTATTTTGCATGATATTTCTAAAGCCAATTAAGATGAAGAAATGTCTTCAAAGTCAAGGCTATAAGAAAAAAGTTCTGGATATTTTTTGTCAGTTTGTAGTTTACGCACTAATATCAATATCAGTAACGATTCTATCTGAGCTTTCTCCAAGTTGATCAAATTGGTCTCTAAAGGGTTCATGATAAAAAAAAAAATAGCGCACGCCATGTTGAATGTGCTTTCAAAAACCCATCTGGTCGAAAACATGTTTGTTATCGTTAATGATTTCCAAAAATGTAAGAAAATTATGGAAAATACAATTCTCTGGTTCAAATCTGAAACTTTAGTCTATTTTCAGATCGAAAAATAAAACCATTTCTATAAAATCTGAGCTAATAAGGTTTTTGGTCGTAAACTCTAGTTTCTTGTAAGAAAATTATGGAAAATACAATGCAACCGAGTCTCTTAAACCCCGTAAAGCTCTTTTAACAGATACAAGAACTACTTATTTAACACAAAAATTGTTTTTAATGGGCACCAAGTAAAGAAAAACCACACGGAATCAAGCAACTGAGTCTCTCAAACCCCATAAAGCTCTTTTAAAAGATACAAAACTACTTATTTAACACAAAAACTTCGTTTTTAATGAGCACTAAGTAAAGAAAAACCAGACGGAATCAGGCAACTGAGTCTCTCAAACCCCTTAAAGCTCTTTTAAAAGATACAAAAACTACTTATTTAACACAAAAATTTCGTTTTTAATGGGCACCAAGTAAAGAAAAACCACACGGAATCAGGCAACCGAGTCTCTCAAACCCCTTAAAGCTCTTTTAAAAGATACAAGAACTACTTATTTAACACAAAAATTTCGTTTTTAATGGGCACTAAGTAAAGAAAAACCAAACGGAACCAGGCACCAGAGTGTCTCAAACCCCATAAAGATCTATTAAAAGATACAAGAACTACTTATTTAATACAAAAATTGTGTTTTTAATGGGCACCAAGTAAAGAAAAACCACACGGAATCAGGCGACCGACTCTCTCAAACCCCGTAAATCTCTTTTAAAAGATACAAGAACTACTTATTTAACACAAAAATTTTGTTTTTTAATGGGTACCAAGTAAAGAAAACCACACGGAAAGGCCCTTATAATAGCATAGGAAGGAACATAAGCTCCTGGAATAGCATAGGAAGGGGACATAAACCCTTATAATAGCATGGGAGGGAACATAAGCCCTTAAAATAGCATGGGAATTCCTATACACGCAAGCAAATAACATGGGAATTCCTATACACGCAAGCAAATAACGTGGGAATTCCTATACACGCAATCAAATAACATGGGAATTCCTATACACGCAAGCAAATAACATGGGAATTCCTATACACGCAAGCAAATAACGTGGGAATTCCTATACACGCAAGCAAATAACATGGGAATTCCTATACACGCAAGCAAATAACATGGGAATTCCTAAACACGCAAGCAAATAACATGGGAATTCATATACACGCAAGCAAATAACATGGGAATTCCTATACACGCAAGCAAATAACAGGGGAATTCCTATACACGCAAGCAAATAACATGGGAATTCCTATACACGCAAGCAAATAACATGGGAATTCCTATACACGCAAGCAAATAACATGGGAATTCCTATACACGCAAGCAAATAACATGGGAATTCCTATACACGCAAGCAAATAACATGGGAATTCCTATACACGCAAGCAAATAACATGGGAATTCATATACACGCAAGCAAATAACATGGGAATTCCTATACACGCAAGCAAATAACATGGGAATTCCTATACACGCAAGCAAATAACATGGGAATTCCAATACATGCAAGCAAATAACATGGGAATTCCTATACACGCAAGCAAATAACATGGGAATTCCTATACATGCAAGCAAATAACATACTCACTCTCTTTGAAAAACCAAACCAGACTATACCCACCAAACCAGACTATACCCATCAAACCAGACTATACCCACCAAACCAGACTGTACCCACCAAACCAAATTATACCCACCAAACCAGATTATACCCACCAACCCAGATTATACCCAACAAACCAGACTATACCCACAAGAAACCTGTCTGGTTGACCTAATTGCTATATAGCCGTACGCAAATAGCATAGTCCTAGTGCCGTACGCAAATAGCATGGAGATTCCTAGTGCCGTACGTAAATTCCATATGTACTATCTACTATAGTTATCATATTTTCTACCATGCTGAACAAAATGGCTATCTCAAAATTTTGATTGGGTGACTTTGGAAAAAAATGAGCGTGGGAGGGGGCCTAGTTGCCCTTCATTTTTTTTGGTCATTTAAAAAGGGCACTAGAACTTTTAATTTCCGTTCCAATGAGCCCTCCCACGATATTCTAGGACCACTGGGTTGATACGATCACCCCTGGGAAAAAAAAACAAAAAAAAACAAAAAAACAAAAAAAACAAAAATAAACACGCATCCCTGATCTTTCTTCTGGCAAAAAATGTAAAATTCCACATTTTTGTAGATAGGAGCTTGAAACCTCTACAGTAGGGTTCTCTGATACGCTGAATATGATGATGTGATTTTCATTAAGGTTCTATAACTTTTAGGTGGTCTTTCTCCCTTTTTTTGAAAATCAGACAAATTTTCTCAGGCGCGTAACTTTTGATGGGTGAGCACTAAACTTGATGAAAGTTATATATTTGAAATCAGCATTGAAATCTGATTCTTTTGATGTATCTATTGGTATCAAAAACCCGTTTTTCTAGAGTTTCGGTTACCATTGAGCCGGGTCGCTCCTTACTTACAGTTCGTTACCACGAACTGTTTGATACGCAACGCAGTAGCTCTGCTTAAGTAAAGAGGAATATGGCTTCTTTGCAATATTTTTTGCTGTGGTCATTTTGCAGGAAAGGATGGTCACAGAAAGTTAGAAAAAGGGGGAGGGGTGCTTAGGGGGCCACAAATTGGCCAATAATATTTGTTTTATGATTAGCTGTATTTCTAGTGAGCTCTTGTGGATCGTTTGAAATGCCAAGATTACTAGTGTTTTCCAAGAATTAATTAAAAAAACTTTTTCCACAAAATAAGTTTTTCAAAAAAAAGTAAAGAACTCCATGAAACCAAAAATAAACAAAAATAGAATAAAATAATCTACCAAGCATACAACTACCACAAATCCGTATCAATAAATGAATGAAACGCAAAACAAACAGAAATTAAACTAAATAACAGAGTCAAACTCAAAGCGAAATTAATATGAGTGCTTTCTAAAATCCAGAATATAATTTGTACATTACTGAAAAAAATGCACATTGTCAGTTTAATATACATATGCTGATAGTTAGTCCTTAAATCTTAATTAATTTTGATTTTGTAAAGTTATAAAACGAAAACATTTAAAAGAATTTTCTTCATAAAAGTACAAATTCTATTCTGGCTTTTAGAAAGCATAGGAGTTTTGAGCCCACTCATATTAGTTTCTGCTCGTTTTGAGCTTGATTCTGTTATTTATTTTAATTTCTATTTGTTTTGGGTTTCATTTATTTATTGATACTGATATGTGGTAGTTGTATGTTTGGTAGATTATTTGATTTCTATTTTTGTTCATTTTTGGCTTAATGGAGTTCTTTACCTTTGTTTGAAAAACTTATTGTGTGGAAAAAGTTGTTTTTAATTAATTTCTGTTCGTTTTATATTAACATAGTCTTTTTCAGGAAAAATGAAAATAATAGTTTGAATATTTCCGGTTTTCCCTTAAGGATTATTCGTTTGGCCTGCTATTTATATGCTTGAGAATTTTTTTCAGCAATTTTTAACAACATAATCTCTTTTGAAAATCATGAAAAATTTTAGCGTTTAATTTATTCATATACATCCTCTAGCTGACCAGATAAATAAAAGTTAATACCATTCCAAAAAAATTATATTTATACTCTTTCACAGCCTGGATACACTTACACTCTTTCGATTTAGTAGAATTTAAGAGCAGAAGTAGCAATAGAATTAGCCCTGAAAATTAGAACTGAACTGAAATTTAAATAGCCTCGGTCGTTCTTGGTATATTGCTGTGATGTCCTATTGGCAACCAGCTTACAAACAGTGTGTTTTGATTTAATTTTAAAACAACATTTAATTTTTAAGCATAATGGGCAAATTACATAACTATGGGGGGAGATGACCTACTGAATAACCCTAGAGATATAGTTACTTTAACCATTCAGCAATGTTGAGCAAAATGGCTGTCTTAAAATTTTCATTCAAATGAGCCTCTTCTAAAGTTGAACAACCATCAATTCCATAAGAACCTTAAATGCCTTCTGGGCATAACTTGCAACCCTTACCCCTAATCTCTGGGGTTTGTTTCAACCCTAAAGGCCTTGTTATATGATATTTAAACTATTTGGATAGAATGGCTGCCTCAAAATTTATGTTAGACTCATTTCGGGACAATGCGACATTTGTGTGTGTATGGAGGAGGAGGGGGGGGGGGGGGGTAGCTGTCCTCAGATCACTTTGACTCTTCAAAAGGGCACTAGAGCGTCTGATGACTAACCCAATGAGGCCCCTTCGAAGTTTATATGACCACGCTTTTTATAAAAACCTTTTATGCCCCCAGGGCATAGCTTACAACCCTTGCCCTGAGGGCTGGGAGGACTTGTTATTCTCAAAGACATAATTTCCGGATCTTTCAAATACCTTGAACAAAATGGCTATCTCAAAATTTTCATTGAGAGTGTTTTGGAAAACTATGGGCGTGGGAGGGGGGGTCATTTCCCCTCTGATCAATTTCTACCAATAAAAAAAAACACTATTCCTCTCAACTTACAATCGAATGAGCCCTTTTTGAACTCTCTACGACAACACTTTCTATAATAACCTTATATGCCCTAAGGGCATAACTTACAACCCTTGTCCTGAGGGCTATGGGGGGTTGGTATCCTCAAAGACATAGTTTTCCGACCTTTCAACTACGTTGAACAAAATGGTCATATCAAAATGTTGATCGGAAGTTTTTGGGCAAATGATGGGCGTGGAGGGGGGGGGGGGGGGGTAGTTCTCCCTCCGATTACTTTCGACTATTAAAAAGAGCAATAGCCCTCTCAATTTCCAATCGGTTGAGCCCCTTTCAAGGTTTTACTACAATGATTTCTATAAAAAACTTTATATGCCCTCAGGGCATAACTTACAGCCTTAGACCTGAGGGCTGTAGGCTGGGTTGTCATATTCCAAGACATAATTTCCGGACCCTTCAACTACGTTCAACAAAAAGGCTATATCAAAATGTTTATCCGAAGTGTTTGGGGAAATGATGGGCGGGGGGGCTCTCCGATCTCTTTTAACTACTAATAAGGGCACTAGCCCTCTCAATTTTCAATTGAATGAACCCTTTTTGGAGTTTCTATGACAACACTTTCTATAAAAATCTTATATGACCCCAGAGCACTACTTACAACCTTTGCCCCGGGGGGATGTGGGGGGTTTTTCATCCTTAAAGACATAATTTTCGGACCTTATAACTACGTTGAACAAAATGGCTATCTAAAAATTTTGATTGGATTTGTTTAGGAAAAGGGTGGGCGTAAGAGGGGGGTTAGTTGCCCTACAATTACTTTCGGCTATTAAAAAAGGCAATAGCCGCTTCACTTTCCAATCGAATAAACCCTTTTTGAAGTTTCTACAACAGCGCTTTCTATAAAAACTATACGCCCCCAGGACATAACCTACAACCGTTTCCCTGAGCGCAGGAGGGGGGGGGTTGTCATCCTCAAAGACACACTTTTGGACCTATCAACTCCGATGAACAATTTGCCTATCTCAAAATTTTGACTGTATATGTTTGGGAAAAGGGTAGGCTTGAAAGGGGGGTTAGTTGCCCGCCAATCACTTTCGACTATTAAAAAGGACACTAGCCCTTTGAATTTCCAATCGAATGAGCCCTCTTTGAAGTTTCTAAGACAATGCCTTATACATAAACCTTAAATGCTCCCAGGGCATAACTTACAACACTTGCCCTGAGCACTGGGGGGGGGGTGTCATCGTCAAAGACATAATTTCCGGACCTTTCAACTACGTTGAACAAAATGGCTATCTCAAAATCTTCATTGCATGTGTTTGGGGAAATGATGGGCGTGGAAGGGGTGATAGTTGCCCTCCAATCACTTTCGACTATTAAAAAGGGCACAAGTCCTTCCAATTTCGAATCAAATGAGACTTTTTCAAAGTTTCTACGACAGCTCCTTCGATACGAAGTTCCCTGGTCTAAACAAATAAACCAAAAAAAAAGAAATACATTGTGCCAACATCGTTCTTTACTTAGGCAGTACTATTCCGCTGCCTATGATAAACTTTGGAAAAGAGTCCTAAAGTGGCGTTCACATGCGGATGTAGCTGGAATCTCATGTATAGACACGTGTCTGGCTGGACATCAATGTCTAGGAAATTACCGTTCACAAGAAGAATTCAGTGCTTAGCTAAAACTACAAATTTCGTTTGATATATATTACAGTTGTCACTTTTAGCCAATCAAGAGAGCTTATGCGGGCAAAACCTTCCAAATTGTAATCTTTATTTTTACTGTCACAAGATAATGGATGAAACAAGCCAAACAATTGCCTTAGTGTGTGCTTCACCATTATCTATGGTGTTGCATATTTGCCTAAAATGAAAAAAATAATCAATGAGAATACAAAGATTAAATTTTGGCTTAAAACTGTAAACATAGATGATGAAAACAGTGGAACTTGACACATTCTGATTGGCTGTAATCGAAAATCCTAGACTTCGAGTTCTAGAATCTAAAACTGGGTGCTTAGCTTTAACTTGTCTAGCCAAGCACCGAATTTTACTTGTGAACGGTAGTTGTCTAGACATTGATGTCTGCCCAGACACATGTCTAGACATGGGAACGTAGCTAGACATGCATGTGAACGCTACTAAAGGTACTGAGTTGAAAGTTCAAGGGAGTATTTGAGAGTCAATTGCATTCATAATTTTAATTGGAGGGGAGAGGTATTCGAAAGATGATAAGTGTTCTCTGGTATTTAAAATAGCATGTCTACAATATCTTGGCAACGGTTTGGGGATGGATTTAAAACTTTCAGTGACTGCTAGAGAAAGAAAGGAGGATGATTGGATAAGATAAATTTGAAATTAAGTTTTGGGAAAGTGTAAAGGGTTAACCAATTTTTGAATGCATAAATAGTGTTTTGCCCTGTAAGCTCCTATGATACTTATATATTATGCACGGCCAGCTAACGAGATAGACTAAAAGGCATTATGTGCTACCAGGTTGTCAAAATGACGTATATGCAACATCTCAGCAACGGCTTGGGGTATTAAATTGAAACTTCAATGAACATTGAGAATGGGGGAAAGTGGAAGCTGAATTAGGTATGGGGAAAGGTAGAGCTGAATGAAATACATGTATATGCACTCATATGTATCTACGTAATCACCTAAACAAACGATGTAAGAAATAAAGATCTTTTTTTGCTATAACTTCTACAACAACACAATAATAAAATTACATATCAAGATTACAAAACAGCATTAAAGAACCTTTTCCCTCCCCTTTCTCTCAAAGCTTCTAAATGGCTTGGATTTCATTTAATCTTAATTCAAAACGTTAGGTATAGCAGTTTAGTTTTGTATTCATCAAAACATCAATAAGAACAATAAAAAAGACAAAAAAATCACCACTATAACCAAGATTACTGAAGAGAATTAAAGGAAGTAAAATTAGGCTTATTTTCTTTGATAAACCTTAGTTTGGACAAACATTTTAAATTAATTTATATAGTCAAAGTCAAATTAAAGCATCTATTAAAGATTTGTCATAATTATGAATTCAAGTGCAAATTTTTAATAAAAATCTTGAAATAATCTTTATCACGGCAGGGCCGAAAAAAAAGCGATTGGAACGATTGGGCCCAATCAGGCCCCGCACCACCAAAATGAACAATTGATTTTTGCAATTGTGAAATATTCTTTACAATTCCAGTTACCGTTGCTTCTGGAGAGAGATCATTTTCCAGGATAAAATAAATAAAAGAAAACTATCTAATATCAACAATAAATCAGGACAGACTAAAAAGTTTAGCAATTATGTTGATTGAAAGTGAAAGTGAAGACATTTTATAACCATTTTAGAAGCATTTGCAAAACAAGAATTTAGAAATATATAAATTCATGTGCCCATATTGGGTGATGTAATTATCAAAAGGAATTTTCAGCAATTTCATAATATGTAGGGGACAAAAAACGTAAATTAACGTAGGCACAAAGTAAGTTAAAAAAAAAGAACAAAAGAGACAGAATTGTAAGCTCAAAATGAATAAACTGGACCTTCAAATGAGACAAGATCAAAAGAAAGACCTGAGAAATGTAAATATACGAACGACAATAATGAACAATGTAGACCATCAAAATTGACAAGCCAATCAAAGCAGCTAAGGCAAAATGTACTGAAAAAATGTCTGATGCAATAATAAACGGAAATAAAAATAAACGAGATATGTAGTTAGGATATTAGCGGAACCGCTAATTATAACAAGTCAAAAACTAAATTGAAGAACATAGAAATATGCAGTTAAAAGATAAGTGGCAGCGACAATCACAACGAATCTAAAACGAAAGTGAAGAACAAAAAAAATATGCGGTTACAAGACATGCAACAGTGAGTATCAGAACAAACCAAAATGAAAATGAAGAACAGAGAAATGTGTGGTTAGAAGATATACGCCAAGAGAACAAAGAAATATGTAGTTAGGAGATAATCATGAGCGAGAACTACAAGCAACAGTGGGAATCAGAACGTATCAAAGATGAAAGTGAAGAGCAAAGAATTGTAGGGCTAGCAGACTCACAAAAGCGAGTATCAGAAAGGGTCAAAAATGACAATGAAGATCAAAGAATTTTGCTATTAAAGGAAAGACGAGAATCAAAACGAGTCAAAAGTGGAAGCGCAGAAAAAAATGTTAGGAGAACAGCACCATTACAACCTTCGATGCCAACAAATCGTGGCGTAAAACCCAGTAAAAAACATTCAAACATGCTCTAAACTACGCAAGTATTATTCATAAGTCATTTGGACCTTTGAACACTGCATGTATTCACAGGGGCAAATCTCCAGCATTTTTATAGGGGGAGGGACAAGAGGGGTCCACATCCGGATAGCCAAGGGGCATGAAACATACAATAATTTTGTCTCTCCATTATTGGGGTTACCTGCCTTCCCACCCCCTGTCCCCCCCCCAGATGACGTTCCTGTGTATTCACTGTGGAGTCCTCCGTTCTTTTTCAGGAGAAGTAGCCAACAAGGATGATTTATTTGGGGACTACTGCCTGCTAGTCTACTTTGAGAGAACTTGCCCAGTAAAGAGCATAAAGGTGAGGAAAAACGATCCACGGAAACCTTTGGTAACTATGAAGCTACTATACTTAATTAGAAAGAGAAATACATTGCATTTGAGTTATTTAAATAGTAACCATAGTCAAGATCTAACTGAATTTTAACAAATCCGTAATCATGTAAATCGGTTAAGGCGGGCATGTATCCGCGAATATTATGGAGAGATATTTAAGGAAAACAACGACAATACGAAAGCGTTTTGAAATATTATAAAGGATGTCGTAAATTAGAAGAAAGGGACCGATATTTCTGCTAGTCTGATCTTTGATGGTAAATTTGTTGATGGAAATGATGAGATGGCCAATTTGTTTGGTGAATATTTTCTAAGATTGGTGAATCAATAAGTGAGAATCCATACGATGAAAATAATGAAATTATTGAGACGTTTAGTGATGAAAGGGGAGTTGGACTGGAAATATTTGCACATGAAACGAACGTTGAAGAATTAAAACAGATAATAGGATTGGTAAAATCAAGTTCTTCGGGGAATGATGGAATTATTCTGAAAACGTTCAAGCATGTTATGGTATTTTGTTGCCTTGTATTGTTTATTTGATTGACCTTTCTTTGAAGAAAGGTGAATTTCCTACTCGGCTGAAAGAGGCTAAGGATATTCCGCTTCACAAAAGGAGTTAAAAGACAGATCCGTCTAATTGGAGGCCGATTTCAATTTTGCCCTTATTTGCTAAGCTGTATGAAAAAGTGATGCATCGACCACTTTATAACCATCTTACTACTTACGATTTTCTTAGTGATACCCAGTTTGGATTCAGGAAAAAACACTCTGCAATACATGCAGTCCAGCACCTAACAGATTTCATCAATGGTGCTCTCGAAAAAAGCGTTCTGGTACTTTCAGTATTTATAGACTTTAGAAAGGCTTTTGACACGGTGGTTCATAAAATTTTATTGCGTAGGCTAAGCCGTTTAGGGATCCAAGGTGTTATTATGAAATGGTTTCATATCTTAACCAGCGTATTATTCAAGTCTGTATTCAAAATTCTATTTCAAAAACTTTTATCGTGAATTCTGGTATGCCTCAGGGTTCCGTGCTTGGCCCACTTCTTTATCTAATTTACGTTGATACCATACGTTTTTATATATCAGATGCACTGATAACGTCTTTTGCTGATGACACAGTGTTTACGATTACAGTTAATTGTCTGAACCAGTTAATTGAGAAGACAAATAAGGCCCTCGCTGAATTGATAGGTTTTACAAATTCTAGTTATTTGGCAGTGAATATTTCAAAAACAAATTTCTTGACATTTTGTAGAAATGAAGTTTCATGTGTCTTAGTCTTAGATTATAAAATCATTTTTAATCGTGAATTTTTAAAGCATGTAAATTGTGTTAAATACTTGGGCTTCAGTCTTGAATTAATTTAAGTTGGAAATAACATTGTGATCTTGTGGCAGTTAAGATTTCAAGAAGATTGGGTGTGATAAGAAGACTGAAAAATCAACTACCCTCAGATGTTTTACTTTTACTATATCATTCTATTGTTAGCCCTTATTTATCCTAAGGTTGTATGCTACGGACTAGTAGTTTTATTTCAAGTTTTAAAAAGGTCCAAATTTCACAGAATAAAACAGTTCGTATTTTAGATAATTATATTCAGTTTGAAAATAGCACGTTGAATTGCTTTACAAGTTTGAAAATTTTAAACCTTTATCAGTTACGGGATTACCAGTTAGCAATTTTTATATATTAATATTTGAATAAGTGTTCACCGGAGGTATTTTGGGAAATTTTTAAAGCTAATTCATCTTATCACTGTTATTACTATTACATCTTATCACTGTATATCTTATCACTAGAAATGCGAATGACCTTACATCTGAGCTCCGGAATACTCAACGTACTGCGATTCTGCCTCGTTTTGCGGGACCGGGGGTGTGAGATTCTCTCCCGGATGGTATTAGACAAGCTGATAATGTAAGCCAGCTTAAGAGTAGATGGAAGCGTTACCTTTTGGGTAATAATTTGAATGATTAGAAAGTTGGATGTGAAAAATGTTTGGTGTGAAAAATGCTTGGACAGACAAAAGTCGCATTTTCGTGAAATTACCCAGCCAAAGCGCACTGCGTAGGCTCTGTAGCCTAGCTGATACTTATTCAATTTGTCATAATTGATTTAGTTAGAAGTATCTCTTTTTTTTCTTACCCTTGTTGTTCCATTTTTTTTTTTTTTTTTTTTTTTTTGAGTGGATGTTGGGTGATGGGTGATATTCTCGCTTACGAATTTCTAGAGAGTAATCTTTTTAGAGTAGGAGATGTTCTTTATGATGATTTAATTCAAATGCTGATTTTTCAAGAGACAGTTGTTATGCGAATGTGTTTTTTTTGTTTATGTAGTAGTTGTAGAGCTTTATTGTTTAGAAGTTTTTTATTGTTTAAAAAAATATAGTTGTGAAAAAGTCAAACTTTAGCGTAAAGAGCGAGGCGTTGAGGAGGGGTCAGCCCCTTTCATATACGGAATAATTTCTGTTCATTTTAAGTTTTAACGTCGTTCCTTACTTTCAGTTAAAAAAAAACTTGTTTTTTTTTTTATTTAATTTTTGGACGTTTTTTGAATTAATGCAAGTTTTGATTTTGGCTCACTGTACATGAATAATTAAAAAAAAATTGCATATTAATTTTACTTTTATTTTGTTAAATGGCTTTCTCGAAAATTGTTTAATTTTATTTGCGAACGTTTTTATTAGTAATAAATATACGTAACTTACGAATTAACTTACGTAACGAACTTCTATATTCATAGATTTTTAATACGTATATTAAGGGGTTCGCCCCCTAGTCAATACCTTGCTCTTTACTCTAAAGTTCGAATTTTGTTCCGATTCTTTAAAAATGACCGCTTAATCACAAAGGCCGTTAATTAGAATAAATAGCTCTTATGAAAGTACTAATAAATCTTTGGCTTAAAGAGCGAAGTATTGACTAGGGGGTGAACCCAATCATATACGTAATATTTTCTGTTCGTTCTAAGTTTTGATGTTGCTCCTTACTTTCAGTTGAAAAACTTGTTTTTTTATATCTAATTTCTAATTTTTTTTTAAATAATGCTGGGGAGTCCGGCACCCCCTTCATAGCAATGTCCTTTCCCCCATGAAAACTTCCTTCATGGAAAGATCCTCCCGCATAACACCCGATCCACCCCCAACCGCCACTACCAGAAAAAAATTACCCCTGAAAACGTTTGTATACTTCCCAATAACCAATGCTATGTTAACATTGGAAAAGTTCATAAATTTCAGCCCTTCCCCTGAAGGCTTCGGGGGATTAAGTCATCCTAAAAGACATAGTTATCACATTTTCGACCATACTAAACAAAATGGCTATCTTAAAATTTTGATCGGGTGACTCTGGGAAAAAAATGAGCGTGGGAGGGGGCCTAGTTGCCCTCCATTTTTTTTGGTCACTTAAAAAGGGCACTATAACTTTTAGTTTCCGTTCCAATGAGCCCTCCTACGATATTCTAGGGCCGCTGGGTCAATACGATAATCCCTGGGGAAAAGAAAAAAAAATAATAAAATAAACACGCATCCGTGATCTGTCTTCTGGCAAAAAATGGAAAATTCCACATTTTTGTAGATAGGAGCTTGAAACCACTACAACAGGGTTCTCTGATACGCTGAATATGATGGTGTGATTTTCATTAAGGTTCTATACTTTTTAGGGGGTCTTTCCCCCTTTTTTGGAAAACCAGCCAAATTTTCTCGGGCACCTAACTTTTGATGGGTAAGATTAAACGTGATGAAAATTACATATTTGAGATCAGAATTAAAATCTGATTCTTTTGATGTATCTATTGGTATCAAAATTCAGTTTTTTAGAGTTTCGGTTACCATTGAGCCGGGTCGCTCCTTACTTACAGTTCGTTACCACGAACTGTTTGATAATGGATTTGCAGCCATCGTAAACAAACCTTCAGATTTTTGTAGATTGTTGCTGTAAATTTGTTTGTCTTTTTTATGTTAAATAAATTAATTTGATTTGATTTTTGCTAGGTCAAATTGCATTCTTGCATGAATAATTTACAAATGAATTTGTTTGGCCTGTTATAGGATATCACTTGCTCTCTAAAGAGTTTTACAAACAAAAATAAACTGGAACTCATGTTTTTCTTTAGCTTCATTTAATGTAAGTGATGATCGAACCAAAAATAGTCCTAATGTTTTCAGCTTCAAAATAGCTGGACTAATTTATCACAAATCAATTTAGCGGCACACTGAAGGTGATTTTCAACCATATTAATATGGCCAAACGTTCTTTTTAGACCCCAATAGAGATGTTAAAGAACACCTTTCACATCTCTTAAATTATTAGATCAGTCGTAACCCTTCAGATCTCGTAGAAGAATTATTGTGAAACACAAACATTTATGCTAAAAATTACATGCAAATGCAATATTAGACAAATATATATATATATATATATATATATATATATATATATATATATATATATATATATATATATATATATATATATATATATATATATATATATATATATATATATATATATTATATATATATATATATATATATATATATATATATATATATATATATATATATATATATATATATATATATATATATATATATATATATATATATATATATATATATATATATATATATATATATATATATATATATATATATATATATATATATATATATATATATATATATATATATATTCTTATCAGGCTTCCTCACTTAAAAGTGAGGAAGCCTGATGAGATGGTACCACTAATACACTCTTCCTCTGGCTACACAATTTCTCCCTGTTGAATTCTTGCAAAATCGTAGAGTTGAAGTTCTGGCTACACAATTTCTCCCTGTTGAATTCTTGCCAAATCGTAGAGTTGAATCGTAGAGTATGAAGGTTCTTTCTATACCAACGCACGATAGATAAACAAATCCTAAATATTCTTAAATTCTAATTCCTCTTATACTCTTTGATACACTTTAAATACACTCCTGTGTACTTAAAAGTGAGGAAGCCTGGTGAGATGGTACCACTAGGACACTCTGCCTCTGGCTACACAATTTCTCACTGTTGAATTCTTGCCAAATCGTAGAGTTTCGAAAAAACTGCTTCTATTATAACTTCTTCCTTTTATTTCTAACATCATGACTTTCTGTTATCAATCAAAAAATTCAGAGACTTCTTTTACATAAATTAAATTACGTTTCCCCGAAATGAAAACTTCTTATGAAGTTTGACAAGCAGCTGGCATTTTATCATTAACTTAGGTTTACCAGAAGTGAAGTTGCTTAAAAGTTATGACTTGAGTTCTAAATGTTTAACAATACAACAAATATTCTGTACAAGTAATAGAGTTTTTTTATTTACAAAAATCAAACTTTTTTTTTGTATATTGTATTTTCAAATGAGAGACGCTGTAACTTTTCCAAGTTTCACTGCTTTTTCTTTCATCTGTCTTGTTTAAAGAAAAAATATTCAAATGGACAATGTTTGGTAATATACAAAGCGAAGAACTTAAGTATAATGTCTTAAAATTTTTGTTTTAGCAAAACCACAAACATTTTACTTCGCGTATTGAAGTCTAACTTGTATTATAACCTAGGAAAAGATCCTGTTGGAGAAGAGTCATAAAAAATTAAATTCTTATCTCTTCTCATAATAGTCTAGTAAGCATCGGAAGCTAGCTGATTTTGATTGTACAGGAAAATTCTTATTTCAGCCATGATCCACGTTATGAAGTTTTACTTGATTGTTTCCAGAATAGTAATTGACGGCCAGTAACGGACGCAACCCCACCTATGTAAAGTGAAGCAGCATCTTTAACCATTTCAGATCTCAACATAGAAAGTGTTTAACAGAAAATTATCAGTTCAGATACGGGTTGTCCCTAAGGTTCAGTATAACTAATTTTTCTTCATTCATATTTTTATTTTACTTGGCTACAAAACTGGCAACTGCATCCATATGGTCCTGTCAGAACCTTGGGATAAATGACGTTCCAGAGCCCGCACTTGGGCCTTATATGGTGGAAGAGAGTAAAGCAGATACGATACTTATTGATTCAGAGTCGAACTTCACACTTGGTACTCTTTATGTTGCTGGTGCCATCCTTCACGCACTTTTTGTGACGACACCTCCCTTTGCTTGCTGTTTCAGGGTAGTTTTCAACGCAATCAAACCTGATGGATTAGTTTGAAGCCCCTCTTTGGCAGTCTCGGTTGCTCTCGTGGACACGGATAGTGGACGGCCTGCCCTTGGGCTGAGTAAAAACACCGCTTACTAAAATTGCACTGGCTATGTCCATCTTGATATACATCAATGGTAAATGGTCCTTCTTGAAATCTTTACATTGTCTACACTAAAATGACCAAGCATTTGCTACAGCCAGGTAAAAAAATGTAATAAATTATTCTCAAATACCAATTTTTGGACCTTATGTTTGTGCTATACAGTTCAAGTAACTTATCAACTAACACCATCCCCCCACCATCATCTTTTACTTGCGAATAGCTCCTGGTCTGTCTTCTTCAATATGTTTCTTGGTGATTCTGTCCCATCTCTGACCTTTATCAAGCGGCTCCACAAAGCAATAGGAAGAAGCCAAATGTACCGTTTTGTTGTCTTACCACTTTACCACGGAAACCTGACTGTGTCTCTCAACTCTCCAATCTATACAATCCCTCCCCTATTTCTTCATTTCACTATCGGAACTGAGGTCAGCTCCTCTCAATCTGTCACTTCTAACGGTTCCACATTATCCAATTACATACTCATTTCTTAGCTTCTCGACGTGTTCTATGGAGGTGTAAAAGTTGTCAATAGAATATCAGGAGGCCATAGAATATCAGGAGGCGCTTTTTCGATCGAAAATTAAATATTCTGATGCCTTTTTTAAGTGACCAAAAAGATTGTACGGCATTTAGCCACTCTCCAACGCCTCTTTTTCCCCCAAGTCATCCGATCAATATTTTGAGGTAGGCTTTTTTTCGACATAGTTAGAATTTCCAATAACTATGCATTTTGGGATGACATGAACCACCACAGCCCTGGGGAAAGGGCTATAAGTTATAAAATTTACAAATTGTTTACGGTTAGTATTTGCTATTGGAAAGTTTTATACATAAATTTTTTTAGGGGGGCTTGAATTCTATAGGGATTTTTTCACGGAGAAAATGTTCAGTTAATATTAAGTGAAACAAAGCAAAATCTATTGCCACTAGCAATCATTCTTTATCCTTTTTCAGAGCTCTTTTTAACACTGGGCATCTGAGACTATAGGAAACATGATTTCCCCCGCAGTTGGTGCAATTCGGTTTTTCAGTGCATGGATTATCACGTGTGTTACAATGTCTAGCAGCGCACCGTGAACACTTTTAATTAGTCGATGGGAGTGGGCAATTTCCGACAATGTGGTTCGGCGATTGACAACGGTAACATCTAATAGGTAACTTCTGGAAAGGTCTACTTTTAAAAAGCTCTTATCCCAAAACACAAACCCTTATTTATAGCTTTATTCAAGGCAGCATCGTCTACAAATTCAAGGCAGATGGATCCAGAACTTCCAATTTTAGTTGCATCAACAAGACCGGGAATCATACTAATAAGCTCTGATTTTTGAACAACAACAGGGATGTTACTCACAATACCAAGCACTTTCTGATTAAGGACATGAGTGGATACATTTAGCTGACTAGTTGCAGCGGTGGCGAGAGAGACGGCCGAGGCTTTATTTCGGGTATTAACTACCCACCTTTTCTTTACAGGATCAGATCTCACACTTACGATACCATCATGACCATTCAGGTTATCAAGGGTCTCTTTGTGCTCAATAGGATCTTTGAGGTCAGTAGGTGTGTTTTTTAGAATAACTGCATAGGACGGTTTTGAAGAGACAGAACACTCTTGCAATAACGACGGAGGACATCCAATTGTTCCAGGCAGGAGAGTTCTCACACACACAGACAAAGAGCGTAGCTCAGACAAACAGGAGTTTACACGGCAATTCAAAGCACAAAAAGCATCGGCAGGAATAAGTGGTACTTCACTAGGGTGGCGGATAACAAAGACTGGCAGACCAACATCATCAGCATCATACTTTGCGATATTATCGATAATATCAGAGACACTATTAATAAACGCATTTGTACCCACTCTCTTAGGCTGAATTTCCCCAGGATGGCAAAACTGGAAGATTTGCCTCCTCGCTTCAGAAACCTGGGCGAGCGTGAAAAATTCAGACATATGTTTCTTCATAATATCTGGAGAAAAGCCTTTTTCTATACTGTTTTGGACAAAATTCAGAACAGGACAATAAACGAGCAATCCAGCGGTCCAAGCCATCAGCACCAAATGCTGAATACATACAGAATTAAGGAACCTAGGAACAAGGGAAGTGTAGGGACCCCCTCAACTGTCCCCCGATAATTTACGGGTAACTTAATGCCGTCGAGTACAATACGTCGCTTGCGGGAGGTTTCTTGCCCTCTTCTGCTAGTTCCCAGTACGGTTCTTAACGATAAGAAATCAAAAATGGCATTATAAAAATTGATATTATAGATAGCACGCCAATCTACACGAGAAAAAAGATGTTGCTCGTAAAAATACCCAGGAAAAGGACTTAATCTAATAATTGGAGAAGGTCATACAAACACTACTCGGCAAAAGATCTATCTTTAGAGGGTAAACAACAACAGGAAAAGACCTCAAAATAATTCCAAAACTTTTTCAAGTTACCAGCAAAGATGCAAACTCAGACACAATAGCATTGAAAAAAATGTAGACGGCATATCAAGCAATTATAATTTTCTTCTTTATCTTCTTATATTTTACCAGAGTCAAAATATAGTAAAAAAAAGTCTACCTGCCAAACCAAACATTTCTTTATAACGAACTGTAAGTAAGGATGTAAGTAATGACTCGGTTTAATAGTAATCGAATCTCTAAACAACGGAATTTTAATGCCAATAGATCAAACAGTTCGTGGTAATGAACTGTAAGTAAGGAGCAATCCAGCTCAATAGTGACCGACCACATCATAAGAATCAGATTCGTTTGCTGGTTTCAAAAATATAAGTTTCATTAAGTTTAGTCTTACCAATCAAAGGTTAAGTGCCTGAGAAAATTTTCTTTATTTTCAAAAAAAGGAGGAAACACCCCCTAAGAGTCATAGAACTTCAACGAAAATCACACCATCAGATTCAGCGTATCAGAGATCCCTACTATAAAAGTTTCAAGCTCATATTTGCAAAACTGTGGAATTTTGCATTTTTTGCCAGAAGAAGATCACGGATGCGTGTTTTTTTTTTTTTTTTTTTCAAGGGGTGATCGTATCGACCCAGTGGTCATAGAATATCGCGGGAGGGCCTATTTGAACGAAAATTAAAAGTTCTAGTGCCCTTTTTAAGTAACAAAAGAAACAGAGGGCAACTAGGTCCCCTCCCGCGCTCATTTTTTCCCAAAGGAACCCGATCAAAATTTTGAGATAGTCATTTTTTCAGCATGATCGAAAAATATATTAACTATGTCTTTGAGGATGATTTATCCCCCACAGTACCCTGGAGAAGGGCTGCAAGTCATTAACTTTGCCTAATGGTTACATATAGTTTTTGCTATTGGGAAGTATACAGACATTTTCAGAGGGGTTTCTGGTAGTGGGGGAGAGGGTTCGGAGGTTACTGGGGAGGATCTTTCCAAGGAGGGAGTTTTCAAGGGGGAAGGGACATTGCTATGAAGGGGGTATTGGATTTCCCAGCATTATTTAAAAAAACCATCAGAAATTAAATAAAAAACAAGTTTTTCAACTGAAAGTAAGGAGCAACATAAAGGCTTAAAACGAACAGAAATTATTACTTATGTGGTTGGACTCGCTCCCTAGTCAATACCTCGCTCTTTGCGCAAAAGTTTTTTTAAGTAGTTTCATAGGAGCTATTTATTCTAATTAATGGCCTTTGTGATTAAGGGGTCATACTTATAGAATTAAAAAAAAATTTGAACTTTAGCGTAAAGAGCGAGGTATTGACTAGGTGGCGAGCCCCCTAATATACGTAGTAAAAATATATGAATATAGAATTTCGCTACGTAAGTTAATTCGCAAGTTATATATATATTTATTACTAATGAAAACGTTTGTAAATAAAATTAAAAAACTTTCGAGAAAGCCATTTAGCCGAAAAATAGTAAAACTAATCTGTAATTTTCGTTTTATTTATTCGTGTACGGTGAGTCAAGATCAAAACCAGCATTAATTCAAAAACGTTCAGAAATTAAAATAAAAACACATTTTTTTTTAACCGAAAGTAAGGAGCGACATTAAAACTTAAAACGAACAGAAATTATTCCGTATATAAAAGGGCCGCCCCGCCCCCTCCTCAATACCTCGCTCCTTACACTAAAGTCTGACTTTTTCTGACAACTCTAATTTTCAAAACAATAAAAAACTTTAGCGTAAAGAGCGAGGTATTTAGGGGGGGACAGCCCCTTTCATATCCGGAATAATTTTCTGTCGTTTTAAGTTTTTAATGTCGCTCCTTACTTTCAGTTAAAAAAACTTGTTTTTTTTTATTTAATACACTAAAAGAATTGAAATTTTTAGTCTTATTCCAAATATATAAGATACATTAAATTTAGTGTTTCTCATCAAAAACTATGAGGATGAGAAAATTTGATTGATTTTCGAAATAGGGTTCAAATCATAGGCAGTGCGCTAGCGCTACCTAAGTAAAGAACGATGTGGGCACAATGTGTTTTTTTTTCTCTCCACCCGGGCACTTCGTATCGAAGCAGTTGACGTAGAAACTTCAGAAAGGGCTTATTCGATTGGAAATTGGAGTGGCTAGTGCCCTTTTTAATAGTCGAAAGTGATTGGAGGGCAACTAGCCCCCCGACGCCCGTCATTCCCACAAACACATCCAATCAATATTTTGAGATAGCCATTTTGTTCAGCGTAGTTAATTTCCAGATAGAAAATGTGTTTTTGAGGAGGACAATCCCCCACTACCCTGAGGGCAAGGGTTTTAAGTTATGCCCTGGGGGCATATAAGGTTTTTGTAGAAGGTTTTGTCATAGAAACTTCAAAAAAAGGCTCATTAAATTGAAAATTCAAAGGGCTAGTGCCCTTTTTAATAGTCGAAAGTGATTAGAGGGCAACTAGCCCCTTTCCCCACGCCTATCATTTCCCCAAACTTTGAGATAGCCATTCCAATCAAATTTTGAGATAGCCATTTTGTTAAGCGTAGTTTATTTCCATATAGAAAATATGTTTTTGAGGAGTACACTCCCCCAGATCCCTCAGGGCCTAGGTTTTAAGATATCCCCTGGGGGAATATAAGGGTTTTAAAAAAGGCGTTTTCGTAGAAACTTCAAAAAAGCTCATTCGATTGGAAATTCAAATGGCTAGTGCCCTTTTTAATAGTCGAAAGTGATTGGAGGGAAACTAGCCCCCCCCCCCCCCGCGCCCATAATTTCCCCAAACACATCCAATAGAAAATTTAAGATAATCGTTTTGTTCAGCGTAGTTGATTTCCAGATAGAAAATATATTTTTGAGTAGAACACTCCCCACAACCCTCAGGGCAAGGATTATAAGTTATATCCTGGGGGCATATAAGGTTTTTATTGAAATTATCGTAGAAACTTGAAAAAGGGCTCATTCGATTTGAAATTCAAAGGGATAGTACCCTTTTTAATAGTCGAAAGTGATTTGAGGGCAACTAAGCCCCCTCTCAGGGGGGGCTCTCAAACAGCGTAAAGCATAATGGCTATCTAAAAGTTTTGATTGGATGTGATTGGGGGAAAGGTGGGCGTGAGAGGGGGTTTAGTTGCCCTCAAACCACTTTCGACTATTAAAAAGGGCACTAGCCATTTGAATTTCCAATCGAATGAGCTTTTTTTTGAAGTTTCTACGAAAACGCCTTTTTTAAAACCCTTATATTCCCCCAGGGGATATCTTAAAACCTAGGCCCTGAGGGCTCTGGGGGAGTGTACTCCTCAAAAACATATTTTCTATATGGAAATAAACTACGCTTAACAAAATGGCTATCTCAAAATTTTGATTGGAATGGCTATCTCAAAGCTTGGGGAAATGATAGGCGTGGGGAAAGGGGCTAGTTGCCCTCTAATCACTTTCGACTATTAAAAAGGGCACTAGCCCTTTGAATTTTCAATTTAATGAGCCTTTTTTGAAGTTTCTATGACAAAACCTTCTACAAAAAACCTTATATGCCCCCAGGGCATAACTTAAAACCCTTGCCCTCAGGGTTGTGGGGGAGTGTCCTCCTCAAAAACACATTTTCTATCTGGAAATTAACTACGCTGAACAAAATGGCTATCTCAAAATATTGATTGGATGTGTTTGTGGGAATGACGGGCGTCGGGGGGCTAGTTGCCCTCCAATCACTTTCGACTATTAAAAAGGGCACTAACCACTCCAATTTCCAATCGAATAAGCCCTTTCTGAAGTTTCTACGTCATCTGCTTCGATACGAAGTGCCCGGGTGGAGAAAAAAAAACACATAGTGCCCACATCGTTCTTTACTTAGGCAGCGCTAGCGCACTGCCCTATGATTTGAACCCTATTTCGAAAATCAATCAAATTTTCTCATCCTCATAGTTTTTGATGAGAAACACTAAATTTAATGTATCTTATATATTTGGAATAAGACTAAAAATTTCAATTCTTTTAGTATATTAAATAAAAAAAACAAGTTTTTTTAACTGAAAGTAAGGAGCGACATTAAAACTTAAAACGACAGAAATTATTCCGGATATGAAAGGGGCTGTCCCCCCCCTAAATACCTCGCTCTTTACGCTAAAGTTTTTTATTGTTTTGAAAATTAGAGTTGTCAGAAAAAGTCAGACTTTAGTGTAAGGAGCGAGGTATTGAGGAGGGGGTGGCCCCTTTTATATACGGAATAATTTCTGTTCGTTTTAAGTTTTAATGTCGCTCCTTACTTTCAGTTAAAAAAAATGTGTTTTTTTATTTAATTTCTGAACGTTTTTGAATTAATGCTGGTTTTGATCTTGGCTCACCGTACACGAATAAATAAAACGAAATTTACAGATTAGTTTTACTATTTTTTCGGTTAAATGGCTTTCTCGAAAGTTTTTTAATTTTATTTACAAACGTTTTCATTAGTAATAAATATATATAACTTGCGAATTAACTTACGTAGCGAAATTCTATATTCATATAATTTTACTACGTATATTAGGGGGCTCGCCACCTAGTCAATACCTCGCTCTTTACGCTAAAGTTCAAATTTTGTTTTAATTCTATAAGTATGACCCCTTAATCACAAAGGCCTTTAATTAGAATAAATAGCTCCTATGAAACTACTAAAAAAAAACTTTTGCGCAAAGAGCGAGGTATTGACTAGGGAGCGAGTCCAACCACATAAGTAATAATTTCTGTTCGTTTTAAGCTTTGATGTTGCTCCTTACTTTCAGTTGAAAAACTTGTTTTTTTATTTAATTTCTGATGGTTTTTTTAAATAATGCTGGGAAATCCAATACCCCCTTCATAGCAATGTCCCTTCCGCCTTGAAAACTCCCTCCTTGGAAAGATCCTCCCCAGTAACCTCCGAACCCTCTCCCCCACTACCAGAAGCCCCTCTGAAAATGTCTGTATACTTCCCAATAGCAGACACTATATGTAACCATTAGGCAAAGTTAATGACTTGCAGCCCTTCTCCAGGGTACTGTGGGGGATAAATCATCCTCAAAGACATAGTTAATATATTTTTCGATCATGCTGAAAAAATGACTATCTCAAAATTTTGATCGGGTTCCTTTGGGAAAAAATGAGCGCGGGAGGGGACCTAGTTGCCCTCTGTTTCTTTTGTTACTTAAAAAGGGCACTAGAACTTTTAATTTTCGTTCAAATGGGCCCTCCCGCGATATTCTAGGACCACTGGGTCGATACGATCACCCCTTGAAAAAAAAAAAAAAAAACACGCATCCGTGATCTTTCTTCTGGCAAAAAATGCAAAATTCCACAGTTTTGCAAATATGAGCTTGAAACTTTTATAGTAGGGATCTCTGATACGCTGAATCTGATGGTGTGATTTTCGTTGAAGTTCTATGACTCTTAGGGGGTGTTTCCTCCTTTTTTTGAAAATAAGCAAATTTTCTCAGGCACTTAACCTTTGATTGTTAAGACTAAACTTAATGAAACTTATATTTTTGAAACCAGCAAACGAATCTGATTCTTATGATGTGGTCGGTCACTATTGAGCTGGATTGCTCCTTACTTACAGTTCATTACCACGAACTGTTTGATCTATTGGCATTAAAATTCCGTTGTTTAGAGATTCGATTACTATTAAACCGAGTCATTACTTACATCCTTACTTACAGTTCGTTATAAAGAAATGTTTGGTTTGGCAGGTAGACTTTTTTTTTTACTATATTTTGACTCTGGTAAAATATAAGAAGATAAAGAAGAAAATTATAATTGCTTGATATGCCGTCTACATTTTTTTCAATGCTATTGTGTCTGAGTTTGCATCTTTGCTGGTAACTTGAAAAAGTTTTGGAATTTTTTTGAGGTCTTTTCCTGTTGTTGTTTACCCTCTAAAGATAGATCTTTTGCCGAGTAGTGTTTGTATGACCTCTCTCCAATTATTAGATTAAGTCCTTTTCCCTGGGTATTTTTACGAGCAACATCTTTTTTCTCGTGTAGATTGGCGTGCTATCTATAATATCAATTTTTATAATGCCATTTTTGATTTCTTATCGTTAAGAACCGTACTGGGAACTAGCAGAAGAGGGCAAGAAACCTCCCGCAAGCGACGTATTGTACTCGACGGCATTAAGTTACCCGTAAATTATCGGGGGACAGTTGAGGGGGTCCCTACACTTCCCTTGTTCCTAGGTTCCTTAATTCTGTATGTATTCAGCATTTGGTGCTGATGGCTTGGACCGCTGGATTGCTCGTTTATTGTCCTATTCTGAATTTTGTCCAAAACAGTATAGAAAAAGGCTTTTCTCCAGATATTATGAAGAAACATATGCTGAATTTTTCACGCTCGCCCAGGTTTCTGAAGCGAGGAGGCAAATCTTCCAGTTTTGCCATCCTGGGGAAATTCAGCCTAAGAGAGTGGGTACAAATGCATTTATTAATAGTGTCTCTGATATTATCGATAATATCGCAAAGTATTTTGCTGATGATGTTGGTCTGCCAGTCTTTGTTATCCGCCACCCTAGTGAAGTACCACTTATTCCTGCCGATGCTTTTTGTGCTTTGAATTGCCGTATAAACTCCTGTTTGTCTGAGCTATGCTCTTTGTCTGTGTGTGTGAGAACTCTCCTGCCTGGAACAATTGGATGTCCTCCGTCGTTATTGCAAGAGTGTTCTGTCTCTTCAAAACCGTCCTATGCAGTTATTCTAAAAAACACACCTACTGACCTCAAAGATCCTATTGAGCACAAAGAGACCTTGATAACCTGAATGGTCATGATGGTATCGTAAGTGTGAGATCTGATCCTGTCAAGAAAAGGTGGGTAGTTAATACCCGAAATAAAGCCTCGGCCGTCTCTCTCGCCACCGCTGCAACTAGTCAGCTAAATGTATCCACTCATGTCCTTAATCAGAAAGTGCTTGGTATTGTGAGTAACATCCCTGTTGTTGTTCAAAAATCAGAGCTTATTAGTATGATTCCCGGTCTTGTTGATGCAACTAAAATTGGAAGTTCTGGATCCATCCGCCTTGAATTTTTAGACGATGCTGCCTTGAATAAAGCTATAAATAAGGGTTTGTGTTTGGGATAAGAGCTTTTTAAAAGTAGACCTTTCCAGAAGTTACCTAATAGATGTTACCGTTGTCAATCGCCGAACCACATTGTCGGAAATTGCCCACTCGCATCGACTAATTAAAAGTGTTCACGGTGCGCTGCTAGACATTGTAACACACGTGATAATCCTTGCACTGAAAACCGACCGAATTGCACCAACTGTGGGGGAAATCATGTTTCCTATAGTCTCAGATGCCAGTGTTAAAAAGAGCTCTGAAAAAGGATAAAGAATGATTGCTAGTGGCAATAGATTTTGCTTTGTTTCACTTAATATTAACTGAACCAAACACAAAGATCTTCTTATTGATGAGCTTCTTGATTATGATATAGTTTTCCTACAGAAACATTTTCTAACTAAAGCCAATACAGATACTCTTAAACGGTCACCCACCCACCACACGTTTGTACATGAAGCTAAAAAAACGCGCGGTCGACCCTCTGGGGGCCTTGCAACTTTAGTTTGCCTTGCTAAGAAACCTGAGCTTATTTCTTCTGATCATAATTTAATGGCAATAAAACGCGGTAATATGGTCCTCATCAATGTCTATATGCCATGCAATCGCAAGAACATTTCAACCCTATCTGCCTTCACGGGTTGTTGTAGGCGACTCAGGACACTTCTGCTAAGAGTGACCAATCAGGGATTAAATTGGATTGTGGCTGGTGATATTAATGTCAATCATCTGTCTCAATCTGAAAGAAGTGTCCTGCGTTTTGATGCTTTGCCTAGTCGCTATCGGTTAGTCAATGTAGATAAACAGTTTACCTAATTTCATAACCGTGATGGTTCTAGATCAAACCTTGATCATATTTTAGTTTCAAGTGGTTCACTCGTGATCCCTCTTGTCATTGTTTTGGATGATTAATTTAAAAAAACTTTTTCCACAAAATAAGTTTTTAAAAGAAAAGTAAAGAAACTCCATTAAACAAAAATGAGCAAAAATAAAATCAAATAATCCACGAAGAGTGAAACTACCGTATATCAGCATCGATAAATAAATGAAACCCAAAACGAACGGAAATTACAATAAATAACCGAGTCAAACTCAAAACGAGCTGAAATTAACATAAGCTGGGCTCAAAACCCCTATGACTTTCCAAGGCCAAAACATAATTTGCACTTTACTGAAAAAAAATATAAATGTTCTTACTTTTATAACTTTAATAAATCAAATAATATTAACATTTTGATAATATAACATTTGGTGGATGTGTTAGTCGCTCTCCCATCACTTTCAACTATTAAAAAAGGTACTAGCCCTTTCAATTTCCAATCAAATGATCCCTTTTGAAGTTTCTAAGACAATGCTTTCAATAAAAACCATATATACCCCCAGGCCATAACTTACAACCCTTGCCCTGAGGGCTGGAGGGGAGGGGTTTTCACCCTCAAAGACCTAATTTCCAGAAATTTCTACTACGCTGAACATAAAGGCTATCTGAAATTTTCATTGGATGTGTTTAGGGGAATTGTGCGCGTGAGGTGGTTAGTTACCTTCTAATCACTTACGACTATTAAAAAGGCAACTAGCCCTCTCAATTCCCAATTGAATTAGCCCCTTTTGAAGTTTTTACGACAACTCTAACTATAAAAACCTTATATGCCCACAGGACATAACATACAACCTTTGCCCTGTGGGCTCTGGGGGGTTTGTCTTCCTTAAATAAATAATTTTCCAGAACTTACAACAACGTTGAACAAAATGGCTATCTCTAAACTTGGATTGAATAGGCTTGGGGAAATGGTGGGCGTGGGAGGGGGGACAATTACTCTCCACTCACTTTCAACTATTAAAAAGGGCAATTTCAATTTCCAAAAAATGAGCCCTTTTTGAAATTTCTACAACAATCATCTATATAAATCTTATATGCCCCCACGGCATATTTTACAACCCTTACACTGAGGGCTCTGAGGGGGGTTATCATCCTAAAAGACCTAATTTCAAGAACTTTCGACTACGTTGAACAGAATGGATATCTTAAAATTTTGATTGGATGTGTTTGGGGAAATGGTGGTCGTGAGAGGGGGGTTAGTTGCACTTCAATGACTCTCGACTATTGAAAGGGCACTAGTCCTTTCAATTTCCAATTGAATGAACCCTTTTTGATGTTTTTACAACATCGCTTTCTATAAAAAACTTACATGCCCCCAGGACATAACTTACAACCCTTGACCTGAGGGTTGTGGGGAGGGGGGAGGGGTTGTCATCCTTAAAGACCCAATTTCCAAAACTATCAACTACGTTGTATAAAATAGCTATCTAAAAATTTGGATAGGATGTGTTTGGGGAAAAGTTGGCGTGAGAGGGGGGTTAGTTGCCCTCAAATCACTTTAGACTATTAAAAAGGGCACTAGCCCTTTGAATTTCCAATCGAAAGAGGAATTTTCAAGTTTCTAGGAAAAAGATTTCAATAAAAACTTATATGCCCCTAGGGCATAACTTATAACCCTTGCCTATGGGGGGAGTGTCCTGTTCAAAGGTATAATTTCCTTAACTTTAAACAGCGTAAAGCATAATGGCTATCTAAAAGTTTTGATTGGATGTGATTGGGGGAAAGGTGGGCGTGAGAGGGGGTTTAGTTGCCCCAAAACCACTTTCGACTATTAAAAAGGGCATTAGCCCTTTGAATTTCCAATCGAGTTAGTCCTATTTCAAGTTTCTATGACAAAGATTTCAATAAAAACCTTATATGCCCCAAGGGCATAACTTATAACCCTTGCCCTGAAGACTGTTGGGGGAGTGTCCTGCTCAAAGGTATAATTTCCTGGACTTTTAACTACGTCTAACAAACTGGCTATCTCAAATTTTGATTGGATATGTTTGGGAAATAGTGGGCGTGGAAGGGGTGTTAGTTGTCTTCCAACCACATTCGACTATTAAAAAGAGCACCAGCCATTTCAATTTCCAATCGAAAGAGCCCTTTTTGAAGTTTCTACGACAACGCGTTCTATATAAAAATTATTTGCCCCCCAGGGCTTAACTTACAGCCCTTGCCTTGAGGGCTGTGGGGGAGTGTCCTCCTCAAAAACATAATTTCTCTGTGAAAATTAACTACGCTGAACAAAATGGCTATTTAAAGTTTTGATTGGATGTGTTTGGGGAAAAAGGGGGGCGTGAGAGGGGGGTTAGTTGCCATCAAATCACTTTCGACTACTAAAAAGGGCAATAGACCTTGGAATTTCCAATCGAATGAGCCCTTTTTGAAGTTTCTACGACAAACATTTCAATAAAGACTTATATGCTCCCAGGGCATAACTTATAACCATTGCCCTGAAGACTCTGGGGGGATTGTTCTGCTGAAAGGAATAATTTCCTGAACTTTAAACTGCGTGGAACAAAAAGGCTATCTCAAAATTTTGTATGGATGTGTTGGGGAAATGGTGGGCGTGGAAGGGGTGTTAGTTGCCTTCCGATTACTTTTGACTATTAAAAAGGGCACTAGCCATTTCAATTTCCAATCGAATGAGCCCTATTTGAATTTACTACGACAATACGCTTTATAAGAACCTTATATGCCCCAAGGGCATAGCTTACAACCCTTGCCCTGAGGGCAGTGGGGGGTTGTCATTCTCAAAGCCCCAGTTTCCAGAATTTAAATTACATTGAATAAAATGGCTAGCTCAAAATTTTGATTGGATGTGCTTGGGGGAAAAGGTGATGATTAGAGAGAGGTTAGTTGCCCTCCAATCACTTTCGACTATTTAAAAAGGGCATTAGCCCTTTGAATTTCAATCGAAAGAGCCTTTTTTGAAGTTTCTGTGACAACGCCTTCTATAAGAGCCTTCTATGCCCTCAGGGCATAACTTAAAACCCTTGCCCTGAAGGCTGTGGGGGAGTGTCCTCCTCAAAAACATAATTTCAATCTGGATATCAACTACGCTGAACAAATTGGCTATCTCAAAATTTTGATTGGATGTGTTTTGGAAAATGGTGGGCGTGGAAGGGGTGTTAGATGCCTTCCAGTTACTTCCGACTTTTTAAAAAGGGCACAAAACCACTCAATTTCCAATTGAATGAGCCCTTTTCGAAGTTTCTACGACAACTTCTTCGATACAAAGTGCCCTGCTCTAAAGGAAAAAAAATAAATAATATAGTGTGGCAACATCGTTCTTATATGCCCTCAGGGCATAACTTAAAACCCTTGCTCCGAGGGTTGTGGGGGAGTGTCCTCCTCAAATACATATTTTCTATGTGGGAAATCAACTACACTGAACAAAATGGCTATCTCAAAATTTTGATTGGATGTGTTTGGGGGAATGATTAGCGTGGGGGTGAGACTAGTTGCCCTCCAATCTTTTTCGACTATTAAAAAGGGCACTAGCCACACCAATTTTCAATCGAATGAGCCCTTTTTAAGTTTCTATGACAACTCCTTCGATACGAAGTGCCTGGATATGAAAAAACAACAATAATACACTGTGCTAACATCGTTCTTTACTTTATCCTAAAAGACCTATTTTCCAGTACTTTCAACTACGTTGAACAAAATGGATATCTCAAAATTTTGATTGGATGTGTTTCAGAAAATAGTGGGCGTGAGATGGGCGTTAGTCGCTATCCAATTACTTTCAATTATTAAAAAGGCACTAGCCTTTCAATTTCCAATTGAATGAGCCCTTTTGAAGTTTCTACGATAACGCTTTCAATAAAAACTTTATATGCCCCCATGGCTTAACTTACAACCCTTGCCCTGAGGGGTGCGGGGAGAGGGTCTGTCATCCTTAAAGACATAATTCCCAAAACTTTCAACTACGTTGAATAAAATGGCTATCTAAAAATTTTGATTGGATGTGTTTGGGGGAAAGGTGGGCGTGAGAGTTAATTGCTCTCAAATCGCTTTCGACCATTAAAAAGGGTACTAGCCCTTTGAATTTCAAATCGAGTGAGCACTTTTTCAAGTTTCTACGACAAAGATCTCAATAAAAGCCTTATATGCCCCCAGGACATAACTTGTAACCCTTGCCCTGAAGACTGTGGGGAGAGTAACCCGCTCAAAGGTATTATTTCCTGAACTTTGAACGTCATGAGACAAATTGGCTATCTCAAAATTTTGATTTGATGTGTTTGGGGAAATGGTGGGCGTGGAAGGGGTGTTAGTTGCCTTCCAATCACTTTCGAATATTAAAAAGGGCATTAGCCATTTCAATTTCCAATCGATTAAGCCCTTTTTGAAGTTTCTACGGCAACGCGTTCTATAAAAGCCTTATATGCCCCCAAGGCATAACTTACAACCCTTGCCCGAGGGTTGTGGGGGATTGTCCTCCTTAAAAACATATTTTCTATCTGGAAATCAACTACGCTGAACAAAATGGCTATCTCAAAAATTTGATTGGATGTGTTTGGGGAAATGATGGGAGTGGGGGGGGGCTAGTTGCCCTCCTATCACTTTTGACTATTAAAAAGGGCACAAGCCACTCCAATTTCAAGTCGAATGAGCCCTTTTTGAAGTTTCTACGACAATTCCTTCGATACGAAGTGCCCGGGTATCGTTCTTATATGCCCTCAGGTTATAACTTAAAACCCTTGCCCCGAGGGTTGTAGGGGAGAGTCCTCCTCAATAACATATTTTCTATCTGGAAATCAACTACGCTGAACAAAATGGCTATCTCAAAAATTTGATTGGATGTGTTTGGGGAAATGATGGGCGTGGGGGGACTAGTTGCCCTCCTATCACTTTTGACTATTAAAAAGGGCACAAGCCACTCCAATTTCCAATCGAATGAGCCCTTTTCGAAGTTTCTACGACAACTCCTTCGATACGAAGTGCCCGGGTATGGAGAAAAAAATACATTGTGCCAACATCGTTCTTTACTTATGCAGCGCTATTGCGCTGCCTATGATAAAATTGAGGATGATCGCTTGCCTTTAACTTTTTAAATTGAGTCGCCTGCTCTACAGGCTTATATACATTTTTTCTTACCATAATAAATGGTTTGATAAGCCAAATTGGAAACGAGTAAATTCCGAAGTTTATTTATATGTTCTTTGCTCGTTATTACCAAGCCTGAAAGTGCCTTTTCACCTTTTACAAACTTCTGTAAGGTCACCAATATCTACGATTGATTTAAATTTTTACTATTACCAGATCGTGCATTGTTTTAAGTCAGCTGTTTCAGTTGCAGTTCCTGTCGAACGGGTTAGATTTGGCACCAGAACACCGTTATGGAATGTGCACCTAGAAGTGAAAAAAGCTAAACAACGCGCGAAGTTTTGGCTTCACCTTTGGATTGCTTGTGATCGGCTCAAATCTGGTAAAGTATTTAAAATGAAGCAAAATTCAAAACGTCAGTTTAGATCTTCTTTGCGTCAAGCCCGCCTGAATGGTTTGGGCGGCCAATCGGATCGGCAGTCATGGTCCAATGTAATTAATAGCAGCAAGTGTGTGCCTGCTACCGTTTCGATTATCAAAATCAGTGATTTTGTTGTTCAGTTTACTCGTTTTTTTTCTACATTTAATCATTCTATCAAGCCCATGTGGTTTTTTCCTTATTGCATAATACTGTTCCTCAAGTTCTTCAGCAAGTCCATATATTGTCAATATCTAAGGGTGATATCTATCGGGCTTTTAAGAGTGTTAAGAAATCAAGTGCTCCTGATATGGAAGGTCTGTGTTACAATCATTTCACCATTAAGTGTCCATTATTGTTAACACACATTCAGCTCCTATTCCAGATTTGTTTAGCCCAGTCGTTAGTTCCAGATAGTTTTCTTTCGGGAATCGTAGCATCAGTTTTAAAAAAGGGAATGGACGCAGATCAGTGTTCCAGTTATCGACCAATTACAGTGTCCTGCTTCATGAGCAGGCTGTTTGAGTATGCCGTATTGCCTGAAGTTTTGACTAAATGTGATTTTTCTGATTATCAAGTTGAGCTCAGAGCCGGTTTTGGTTGTTCTCAAGCCCATCATATACTTAGTCAGTTGCTAGTCTCGGCAAGAATGCAAAAAAGACCACTTTATTTTGCTCGGGTGATATCTCGGGCGCTTTTGACAACGTTGTACATTCGCAAGCGCTCACACAAAATCAGGCCTCACACAAAATCTAAATGTTCTGATTAATGCTTTGAAACATTGATTATGATTGGGCCTTCTGTAAATGCTTCAAAATACGAGTTTCTGTGTTTTAATATTTCTAAACCAGCTCCTCCATTACATGTGGGTACAATGCTACTCAAGTGTGTCTCAAAGTTGAAATGGCTTGGGCTTGGGATTAACGAAGTCATTTTCGTTAAAAAATTGGTTAAAGGCCAGATAGTTTAAAGAAATGAATTATTAGAAGAAAAAGAATGAAGCTTGTCTACGGCAACGCGAGTATGCTTACCCCTTTTGTCAACAATTTCAGAGATACAAGTCTTAATTTGGACCTTAACGACACGGACAGTCACTCAAGATATTTCTTTATATTTGATTAAGGGGTTGGTGAAATTGAGAGACCTGAAAGTTCTATTAGAAGAAAAACATTGAAAGATAGATTCTCACTTTTAGTAATGTTAAAGCACCACGGACATAAAAATGAAAGCATTTTTACCCACTGGCTTCATCTTTGGTCCATTTATGCTTGAAAACCATAACTTTCTACGATTTATTTTGGCTTTTATACAATTATTAAGATTTTTCAATAGGGAAATTGTCTCCTTTGTTGTCACACTGTCACAATCGTAAAACGAAACAAGCGGAAACTCTTCTTATTTTACAAGCCTAACCAAACACTTGTAACACCCCTTTATCTTCATCTAAATGTCAGGTAATACAAGACTCAATAGGGGTACAGGAAAATTAAATGATGGTACAGTTGCTGTGTTCAATACGGCTACTGAACAAATATAGGCTAGTCAGTATATGTGAAAATTAAATGATGAAAGTAATATTTGTTTAATCAGAAGATAATAAGGAGTGTATTAATGTGTCAAAAGTGTACTGAAAAGATAAATATAACAAAATAAAATAGCCTCATAGGCTTTTCTAAAAAGATGCTTCTTTAGGTAAATTAATTAGCTAATAATTGGAAGTGTTTGATCTTGGATAGTTTTCCGTGTATCCATATTAATACATAGTTTAGGTTTATACAGTGGCGCCATTTGGGGGGGGGGGGGGGGGGGGGCAGGGGGGGCCATTGTCCACCCTAATTTTTCTGGGGGGCCCAAGCTTCCTCCCAAAAACGGCCTTTTTTTCTCTTACAAAATATACAGGAACAAAATTACAATTAGCAATTAGTCAAAATTTTGAAACTGCTACATTTATATGTAGATTATCTTAGATACTAGTGAGATTAATAGGGCAACTGGGTCGTGCACAGGGTTGCCAACTGGACATATTTTATGTCCAAAGGACATATTTCTATGTGCCTGGACATAATGACATAATAGGGCAAAAAATAGACACATTTTAGACATTTGGGACATAAAGTGGACACATTTTCCAAAATTATTACGTAAAACAAATTACTTTCATAAAAAAATGTCATTCATCACCAAATGAGTGCTAAGACTTATATCTACTTATTTTTTAAGCTCTGTATTTATTTTCCGGGGTTGCTTGCTCTTCCCTGAAGCAAACTTTCTGAAAATGCCTTCAAAATTCTTTCACATATAAATGGTATTATTGCCCTGATTTTTACTCGGCACGGTCAAGATAAAGGACAAGCTGTCGCCTTTTCATATATTAAATAAAAAAAAAAACAAGTTTTTTTAACTGAAAGTAAGGAACGACGTTAAAACTTGAAACGAACAGAAATTATTCCGTATATGAAGGGGGCTGTCCCTCCTCAACGCCTCGCTCTTTACGCTAAAGTTTTTTTATTGTTTAAAAAATAGAGTTGTGAGAAAGTCAAACTTTAGCGTAAAGAGCGAAGCGTTGAGGAGGGGACAGCCCCCTTCATATACGGAATAATTTCTGTTCGTTTTAAGTTTTAACGTCGTTCCTTACTTTCAGTTAAAAAAAACTTTTTTTTTTTATTTAATTTTTGAACGTTTTTGAATTAATGCAGGTTTTGATTTTGGCTCACCGTACATGAATAATTAAAACAAAATTTGCATATTATTTTACTTTTATTTGGTTAAATGGCTTTCTCGAAACTTGTTTAATTTTATTTACATTTTCAGATAGCCATTTTGTTCAGCATGCTGAACAAAATGGCTATCTAAAAATTATGATCCGGTGACTTTGGGAAAAAAGTGAGCGTGGGAGGGGGCTTAGTTGCCCTCCATTCTTTTTGGTAACGGAAAAAGGGCACTAGAACTTTTAATTTCCGTTCTGAATAAGCAAATCCATCAGTTTTTCTGGTCTGCCCTAAGAAAATGTAAGGTGATACAAGGATCTTTGTAATTTTATGCTAACGTTATGTGGCCTGCCACACTCTTCAGCAGCTACTGGAAGACAGTTTACGCTACTTGGTTACATCAAAACCAAATTACGGAATGGTCTTCTAATGCAAACGACTAGTTGTTTAATGCATGTCAAGCAACTAATTTGGCGTTCTGGAACGTTGCTGGAATCCTGGATTATACATTTTGAAATGCGCAAGAAATACTCCAATTGGTAAATAACTAGCAAAGGAAGAAATAAGACTGACTCTCTTGCTGAACATAATTCTCAAGATGAAATCTCGCTAGAAGACTAATCTTAAGCTTCCACAAATTATTTTTAGTGTTTACTTGTTTTTATGAGTTTTGTGCTTGTATTAAATGTTTTTTTTTTTCGTTTTCAATATATTTGATGTTGACTGGCCGCTTTGAAAGATGTTTCCAAAGCGTCTTTTGGTCAATATCCCAATTGATAAGAAAATAACCTCTAGGTTCTGAGATTTCAAGATGGACATATTTAAGACGAAATATGGACATATGTTGGCTAAAAATAACATAATTTTGGATACTCAGGGGACATATTTATGGACTAAAAAGTTGGCAACCCTGGTCGTGCAAGGGTTGAAGTGACAGATCAGTTTCTGATTTTATTGATCCAACATCTTTCTTATGTGCTATCATGAGCAGTGTTTCCACTTCTACTTATTTTGGTGGTAGAATACTTATTTTTGGACTATTCTACTTCCAAATATTAAATCTACTTATCTACTTACTTTCTACTTATTTTTGGAGGCTTAAGTTTTCGTGCCGGCCAAGCATTTTGGTTTTGATTCCGTTGAATTGTAATCCTATAATGTCTTATAGAATGGAAGGGTGCAATTGTTTTTAGAAGCGGCATCTTTGTCGGGAGCGGAATCTTTGTCGGGAGCGGCATTAGCCATTTCAGCATGCTGAAATTTTTTGTTCAGCATGCTGAACAAAATGGCAAAAAGAAAATTCGGGAAATTATAAAGATCAGTTTAAATGAATGAATTTGTTTAAAACCGTAAGACCATCCATATATAACCCATGTATTATTCGCCCAGTTCGCCAGTTTACTATCTAATATCAGCAGCTGAAGAGCCATTGAGAATTCATGAGTTTGTCAGGAGCTCAAAAGCGTAAATTGGCAGCATTGAAGAAGGAGAAAGAAGCAGAAAAGCAAGTTTTCTCTGAACAGATGGATTAAGAAGCAAAAGCCAAGTGAACCGGCTCGACAAGTAAGTAACCTACAGTATTTGTGTTTTATTAAGTCGTTTCTTTTTTTTCGCGATCTGGTGGACCAAAGTTACTATTCTGAACCGCGCTGGGTAGTTTATATGGTGTTAAGGGCATGCGGTACCTTAAATGTTCACCCTATCTCGTCCATTATAGACTTTTTTAGTTTGTCTGGCCAAACTATTTAGAATTGATTGGGCAGTCTTGCCCTGGCTTGTAGAGCTTGGATAAGAGACTTGAATAATCGACACAAAACTAAAAGCCGACACCTACTTTCCCGGAAATCTTAGAAAAACCATATAGCTTCTCGCGGTTTGTTCCGGATGTTCAGTTTTAATGAAACATATATCATCAGAAAGCCTATTTTTTTTCTATTAATCGGAGTAAATTTTCTTCTTAAAGTTCAGGAAAGGACAGTCCCTCAAAATGTTCCAGCGTACCTGCTAGGAAAACGCCAAAAATCACCTCAAAGGAATTATCAGTTGACCAACTTGGTCCCTTTGGGAACTCCCTATGGCGTTAAAAAAAAAGCTAATTCTTTTTTATTGTTGTAAAAAAGCTAGTTCAGAAGTTAGGTAGCCTATTTTAATTTCTAATTTTCTTCTTAGATCTTTCCTTTTTTTTGTCATTTAATTCTTCTTTAAAAAAAAAAAAATTATAGCCCCTCAACCAATGCAGTATAGTTATCTTTAAAATTAACTAGCCTTTTACTGAAAAATAATAAATACAAAATAATACTGGATATGCAGTAGACCTGGTTTCCAATAAATTAAATTAAAAAAAAACAAGTTTCTTAAACTGAAAGTAAGGAGCGACATTAAAACTTAAAACGAACAGAAATTATTCCGTATATGAAAGGGGATGTCCCCTCCTCAACGCTTCACTCTTTACACTAAAGTTTTTTATTATTTTAAAAAGTAAAGTTGTGAGACAGAGTCAAACTTTAGCGTAAAGAGCGAGGCGTTGAGGAGGGGACAGCCCCTTTCATATACGGAATAATTTCTGTTCGTTTTAAGTTTTAATGTGGCTCCTTAATACTACTACTACTAACAACTCACCGCAGCACCAAGCCGCCTGAGGCCAACACAGCTACGCAAGATCCTCCTCCACCCTAATCTATTCAAAGCCTTCCTTTTTACACCCGCCCACGAAGTTCCCATTTCCTTTAAATCTTTCTCTATGACGTCCTCCCACCCCAGACGGGGACGACCTGCTTTCCGTTTAGCCCTAGATGGTTGGCCGAAAAGAACAATCTTCGGCAATCTGTCATTCTTCATCCGCACAACGTGCCCTAACCACCTCAACCTTTCTTTGATTATAGCCCTAGAGAGCGGTATTGAACCACATTTTTCGTATAGCCTATTGTTTGAAATACGGTCAGTCAGCCGGGTACCCAGAACAATCCTTAAGCAATTTCTCTGGAAAACATCTAGCAAATCTTCATCCACTTTTCGGAGCGTCCTTGCTTCAGAGCCATATTTGACCACTGTCATCACTGTAGCTTCTAATATTCTAATCTTGGTTAGCAGACTTATCTTCCTATTCTTCCAGACTTTTTTTAACTGTGAAAAAAACACCCTGAGCCTTGGCTACTCTATTTTTAACATCTTCACTGCTCCCATCATCTTTACTAATAATACTACCAAGGTAAGTGAAGCTGCCCACCTGATAAATCTTTTCATTACCCAACGTCACCTTTTCATCTTCACTTATTCCTAGCCTTAGTGACTTAGTCTTCCTAACATTAATTTTCAAACCAATTCTAGCACCCTGAACTCGCAAAACCTCTAAAACTTCATTTATTTTGCTCACACTTTCATCTAGGATGCTTAAATCATCAGCATAATCCAAGTCCAGGAGACTTTTTCCTCCCCATTTGATTCCGTGGTCTCTCATTGCCTTTCCCGTGCTCCTTAAAACAAAGTCCATCAAAAGAATCCATATAAAGGGGGATAGAACACATCCCTGCTTTACTCCTGATTTAATACAAAACTAGCTGCTAACCTCATCTCCTACCTTAACCGTAGCAGTGTTATTCTCGTACATAGCACTAATCACTTTAATTTATTTGTCTGGTATACCATACAAGGATAAAACCTTTACTAAAGCTCTTCTATCAACAGAATCGAACGCTTGCTCGTAATCTATAAAACTGAGGACCAAAGGTGTTTGAAAACTCAGGCACTTTTGAATTATTAGCCTAAGAGTGAAAATTTGGTCGACACATCCTCTACCTTTTCTAAAACCGCACTGCTCTTCTCTTAAAACTTTGTCTACGGCATCTCTAAGTCTAAAAAGTATCATATTACTAAGTAATTTACTACCTAAAGAGACCAGACTAATGCCTCGATAATTACCACACTCACTTTTATCACCTTTCTTATAAAGTGGCTTAATTAAGGTTTTCCTAAAATCGTTAGGTACTTCCCCTTTTTCAAAAATCATATTCATAATCTTCAATAACTTATTTCTAACCTCAGAGCCACCATATTTAAGAAACTCATTTACCACCCTATCAGCACCTGGAGCCTTATTATTCTTTAATCCTTTTAGTACTGTTGCTAATTCCTCCTCACAAAATAAATCTTCCTTCACATCCAAAGTATCACACACTTTTTCAAATTCCTCTATATTTTTTCCTGCAACTCTATCTCGGTTAAGCAAGTTCTCAAAATGTTCGGCCCATCTCTCTTTAGTTTTTTCCTTATCGCTAATTGCGACCCCATTCCTATCTTTAACTGGGACAAGCCCGGATTGACTACTCCCTCTCAATTTGTTAACGTACCAGTACAATATTTTACTATTATGCCGTCTAGCTGCATCTTCCAGATCCTCGGCAATTTTATCCATGGCCTCCACTTCACACCTCCTTACTTCATATTTTAATGTTTTCTCCACTCTCTTTACATTTCTTTTGTTTTCATACGATCTATCACTCAGATAATTCTTGTACAAGTCCTTTCTCCTTTCTATTAAACATAAAGCTTTTTCACTAATATTCTTAGCTGCAGTTCTAGCTTTCTTCCCTAATACACCTTCAGCAACTTCACAAATTATTTTTCTAAAATTATTCCAACCATCTTCCACATTATCAAATTTTAAACTCTCAAGTTCAGTATTCAACTGTTCCTGGAAAGTTTCTCTCAAATTCTCATCCTGGAGTCTACCAACATCATAAGTTCCCGGGAGGTAGTTACCCTTCCGGTATTTCAGCTTTAAATTAACCCTTGACACTGCTAGATGGTGATCTTTACTTTTAACATCAATAACAGCACTCCTATATACCCTAGTATCTTGTATTGATCCTGCCAGTCTTCGGTTTAGCATAATATAATCAATAAGGTTTGCTGTCTTACCATCACGTGAATACCATGTTAACTTATGAGCCATTTTATGACCAAACACCGTATTGGTTATAGCTAGATTGTTATACTTACAAAATTGAAAAAACTCTGTATCCATTACTGTTTTCTTTTCCTACACCAAATTTACCTAGGCTGGGATACCATCTATTCCTATTTCTACCAATCTGGGCATTAAAATCTCCCAGTAATAACATTATATTTCTACCTGGGACCTTGTCAATTTGCTCCTGTAACTGTAAGTAAAATTCATCTGAGTCCCTACTATCTCCGTCAGTTGGTTCTACAGGGGCGTATACTACTATAACTGATACCCTGAACTTTCTAGTCATAAAATGAGCAATTAGTATTCTATTATTAATACCTTCCCAGCCTAAACAAGACTTAGCAGCTTCCTTATTCATCATGAGCTTTACTCCCTGTCTATGTACCCAATCCTTCCTGCCAAAGTAAACAAATTCTATATCACCTAATTTCATGCTTCCTACCCCTGGGATATGAGTTTCTGAAACTCCTAATAATTCCAGTTCGAATCGTCTGAATTCGTCAGTCAAAATGTCGATACGATAGTCATTTTTTAATGTCGTAACATTCCAAGTTCCAATTTTCATGTTCTCCTTACTTTCATGGGACTCCTTACTTTCAGTTTAAAAAACTTTTTTTTATTTAATTTCTGATCGTTTTTTAGTTAATGCAGCTTTTATTTTGGCTCACCGTCATTGAATAAGTAAACAAAATTTGCTTAAAAATTTTACTTTTCTTTTGCTAAATGGATGTCTCTAAATTTGGTTATGACGTAATTTACAAATTAACTTACGTAACTAACTTCTATATTCGTATATTTTTCTTCTGGCAAAAAATACAAAGTTGCAGATTTTTGCAGATATGAGCTTGAAACCTATGTAATAGGGTTTTCTGATACGCTGAATCTGACGGTGTGATTTTCATTAAAATTCTTTCACTTGTAGGGGATGTTTCCCCCCTCTTTAAAAAATCGGGTAAATTTTCTCAGGCTCGTAGCCTTTGATGAGTAATACTAAACTTAATAAAATTTATATATTTAGAATCAGCATTATAAACCCATTCTTTTGATACATTTATTGACATCAAAATTACGTTTTTAAAAGTTTCGATTACTATTGAGCCGTATCGCTTGTTTTTCTATTGTTTTTTTTTTTATTACGTATATGTTATTACGTATATGAGGGGGTTCTCCCCTTAGTCAATACCCCGCTCTTTACGTTAAAAGTTAAAAAAAATTTAATTCACAAACCCCTGAATCACAAAGGCCGTTTAATTAGAATAGATAGCTCTTTTGAAAGCACTAAAAAAAACTATAGCTTAAAGAGCTGGGTATTGACTTGGGGGAGGACCCCCTCATATACGTTATAATTTCTGTTTGTTTTAAGTTCTAATGTTGCTTCTTACTTTCAGTTGAAAAAACTTGTTTTTTTTTAATTTAATTTCTGATCGTTTTTTAAATAATGCTTGGAAATCCGGCCCCCCTTCATAGAAATGTCCCTTACCCCAAAGAAACATCCTCCACGGAAATATTCTCCCGAGTAACACCCTCCTCCAGCCACCCCCCCCCCCCCCTCCAGAAAAAATCCTTCCTGAAAATGTCTGTATACTTCCCAATAACCAATAAATAATGCTGGCAAGTCCGGCGCCCCTTCATGGCAATTTCCCTTCCCCCATGAAAACTTCCTTCATTGACAGATCCTCCAACATAACCCCCGACCCATCCCCCCCTACTACCAGAAAAAAACCTCCTGAAAACTTCTGTATACTTCCCAGTAACCAATACTATACGTTAACATTGGGTAAAGTTCATAACTTCTAGCCCTCCCCCGGGGACTTCGGGGGATTAAGTCATCATAAAAGACATAGTTATCATATTTTCTACCATGCTGAACAAAATGGCTATCTCAAAATTTTGATTGGGTGATTTTGGGAAAAAATGAGCGTGGGAGGGGGCCTAGTTGCCCTCTATTTTTTTTGGTCACTTAAAAAGGGCACTAGAAATTTTAATTTCCGTTCCAATGAGCCCTCCCACAATATTCTAGGACCACTGGGTCGATACGATCACCCCTGGAAAAAAAACAGACCAATAAACACGCATCCGTGATCTTTCTTCTGGCAAAAAAATGCAAAATTCCAAATTTTTGTAGATAGGAGCTTGAAACCTCTACAGTAGGGTTCTCTGATACGCTGAATATGATGGTGTGATTTTTATTAAGGTTCTATATTTTTTAGAGGGTCTTTGCCCCTTTTTTTGAAAATCAGTCAAACTTTCTCAGGCGCGTAACTTTTGATGGGTACCATTCTTTTGATGTATCTATTGGTATCAAAAACCTGTTTTCTAGAGTTTCAGGTTACCATTGAGCCGGGTCGCTCCTTACTTACAGTTCGTTACCACGAACTGTTTGATTAAGATTACCTCTATGTTGTTTTGTTTTGTTATTTTTTTCTTCTGCAAAGCACTGTTAATTTTATGGATAAAAATACTACATGGGTTGAGGGGCAAAAGCCAAAGATTGTCGTTTTTTTCTTTTCTTTCTTTTTTTTTTATTGATGGAACCACACAGTTTGGCAGTGCTGTTAATTTTATGGATAACAATGCTACATGGGCTGAGGGGCATAAGCCAAAGATTGTCGTTTTTTTTTCTTTTCTTTCTTTTTTTATTGATGGAACCACACAGTTTGGCAGTGTTTATAGCATTCGATTTGCTACAATGCCGACTGGTGATATGAAGCCGCATTTGATTTGCTGTGGTCACGCTTCACGTTTCGCCATTTGGTCCAAAATTATGAACCTGTTTGGCGGTCACATTATCAGTAGTTCTTCAGGCTAAATAGGAGAACGTCGCAGAAAAAATGCAAATAAGCCCACAACGGACAAGGACGTAACTGAAACTACAGCAAATCGAACGCGCCTTTAGCTTATTTGCGATCTGTCATGACACCCAATCATTCATTCAAGGACTACTGCAAAGGCTTTTTGCGTTTTGGGTTGCTATTGCATTAAGCCCAAAGTTTCTATTATTGTCTTTACGGGTAGATAAGGATCAAACGCATGTATAATCATCCGAAAAACGCCCTCTTTGGCTTTGCAAAATTTCCTGTTTTTTTTTTCCGAAGTTCGATATACTTTAGCAAACTGTCACACCATGGAGGAGTTCTAGCACTATTTTTCCCGAACTGCTGTGCCGAGAGCCGAAACTGCTACGCAGTTTGGACTTAACATACTAAAAAAAAGCAACTGTTTAAATGTTGAAAATGAGTTCAATAGTGCTTCAAAGTAAAAGAGTGGCTGTTAACCTTTGGGTATATCTTTCAGGTGCCTGACTCAGCACCCGAACAATCCATTGCCGTCACTTTGGGTCCTTTGAAGGACGTGGCGGTCGGTCAGACCGAGCTAGTAGAAAACGAGACGACTCAAAGAGACAATGTGCCTGTCACTGCTCAAGAGGCACAATCTGGACGAGATACGACTCAAGATTAAGAGCACCATCATTCAAGTGGTCCTACTGATATTTGTTTATCCTCCCATGACCATCCATGTCAACCACAGCTGCTACGGTACCCTGCACAGGTTTCAGCAAACGGCAAGCTAAGACGGTCATTTAATATTTCGTATTATGGAAAGCATCCTTGGCTTGAGTACTCAGTTAAGGAAAATTCGGTTTTCTGTTTCTGCTGCAGACACTTTGGCGGCACGTCAATCCTTCGCGGACAGAGATTCGGGCGAGGCCTTTCATCGAGACCGGCATTAGAAGATGGAAGGACATCTCAAGCGTTCTAGAAGAGCATGCAAAAAGTGACCGCCACAGGGACAGTGCAGTTTCGTGGACGAAGTTCAAAGCTATACAAGCCAAGCAGATGCAACCCATCGCATCTGTTTTGTCAACAGACAGGAATAAGGAGATGAATGCAAACAGGGAACACGTAAAGACTTTACTGAAAGTAACGGCCCTACTGGGGCGACTGGGTACAGCTTTTCGTGGCCACGATGAGACTGAATCTTCGGCAAACGAAGGACATTTCGTCGAAACTTGCAATCTTCTCGCCGAGCATTCTCCCACGCTTTTCAACAAGCTACAAAGACGATACGGCCACTATACGTCCCAGGAATGCCAGAACGATCTAATTTCAGTTATCGGATCTAGGCTTCGGTCTACAACAGTGCAAGAAGTTAAGCGTACCAAATACTTTGCTGTTCTTGTCGACGAGACAAAAGATAATTCAAAGAAAGAACAGCTCGCCATTCTTCTGAGGTACTTCGACGAGGGAAAAATACGAGAAAGACAAATAGGATGCTACCATATGAAAAGCCTGGATGCTGAGAGTTTAGCCAGCTTCATTCACGACACAGTGGCGAAACTTGGTCTCGACTGGAACTATTGTGTTGCTCAGTGCTACGACGGAGCAAGCGTGATGAGCGGGCCCTTCTCTGGTTTTCAAGCGTGACTGAGAGCGAAAGCGCCAGAAGCAATATACATTCATTGCCATGCGCATAGACTAAATTTGGTCATTGCAAACTGCGTTGAAGGTGTTGGGAATGTTGGCTCATTTTTTTCGTTAGTCCAAAATCTGTACACGTTAATTTCCAACAGCAACACCAGACATCAGCTTTTTGTCGAGTCCCAAAAGGCTACTCAACTGCCAGTCCTGGAATTAGAAAGGAGTGCTGCGACAACATGGTCATACTGGTATCGATCAATATCGAAGATAAGACTCCGATATGAATGTGTTCTGGCTGTACTGTCTGCAGTCAGCGAGGGAGCTGATAGTGAAGCTCGAGCAGAAGCAGCTGGGCTTCAGTGAAAAATGGAATCTTTCACAGTTATATTCCAGTTGCTCTTTATGGAAGCAATTCTGAGGACGACAAACTCCCTTTCTGAGCAGCTTCAGGCAGATGATCTGGTAATATCTAGGCCCCCGCACCTTGATTCAAGCAACAAGGAATGAAATAGCTGAACTGCGCTCTGACACTTCATTTGCATCGCTTTTGGAGAAGGCAAATGAGTTTGCTGAAGGTCTTAAAATTGAAGTAACTGACGTGAATGGACCTGCGACCGGATCCCCCTCTGCGGGTCAGAAGGGACGACCTAGAAGAACCCAAAAAATTCTCAAAACACCTGAAAGAATTCATGACCACTTCGATTTTAGGAAAAAAACTTTGTTAGGAAAAAAAAATCCGACAATAGAGCTCCAACTCTAGCGGAAGAACTGAAAAGAGAATACCAGGAGACTGTAGATCGTCTGATTGCGGAATTCAACAGACGGTATACAGATAACCTTCCAGTGCTCAGTAAACTCGAAGCTCTGGACCTCTACCAAGTTCATGGATACAGGGCTCCTCAAGCAATTCTCTGAACTTTATTCTTAAATGGACATTAACCAGATTCTTCTTGAGGCCCAAGCTGGTATTGCCAAGCGGTTTTTGCTCGAGGACGAGGCAAGCCGAAGAATTCATGGACGTCATTGCTCAAAGCCGGGACATTCTTCTTGGCCTCATTCATGGACGTATCAAAGGATCATTCTGAGACACTTCCAATGGCCTACTTCAGTGGAAATTATCAAATTCTTCTATTCGAGGCACACAATGTAAATTGCCACACTTCCTGTCACGAAAGCCAAGAACTTCATGGACGTTCGATGGCTCGGAGAACTTCCAGTGGCCTATTCAGAAATTATCAAAGTTCTTCATTTTGCTGCCACACTTCCTGTCACGAAAGCCAGCAATGAACGCTTGTTTTCTGGGCTGGAAATAGTGAAGAACTATCTGCGCTCGACCACAGGAGACGATCGTTTTAGTCACCTGCTTTTGATCTTTGCAGAGAAGGACTTAGTTAAAAACTTGGATTTCGACCAGCTTGTCGACGATTTTGCGAAGATGAAACCACGACGGTTCCCTTTGTTGCCTTGAGTGTTCACTGATCTGTTTCAAAATTTGTTGTATTTTTTGATTTTGTAAATATACTTGATCGAGCAAAGTTTTGCATCGTCATAGCTGGAGCGTGACTCAGACTTGGACTAAAGTATTTACTGTAAGCAGCGAGCTGAAGAATTCGGCTACAGAATATACTTTAGTCAAAGCGTGAGTTTCTACAGAGGTTCGGCTTTCGTCAAGTTATAGGTTCGGAAAAGTGGAAGATTCCCAAACGGCTGTTCTTTTAACATCGCATATACCGTTTCCGCTTTCTTCAGATATCTGGGCCTTTTCCAAACCTATGGCATAAGAGCGAAAGAAGGAAAGGCAAAGCAATTGAGACAATTTCCTTAATTTTTACGGTAACTCCCACGGAAGGCAGTTTTTTTTTTCGGATAAAGCTAGAGGCAATTTTTTTTTTATATATACAAGCCTGCTTCGGGGCCCATGTTGATTGCTTGCCCACCCTAAGGTTTGGATGAAATGGCACCTCTGGGCTTATGACAGTGTTTGTCTTATTCTCTAGCGATCAGGAAAGTTGCATTTTCTGCTGCTCTATAATAATATTTCGGGTGATTTTTCACGCCCGTTCCTGAATTTATAGCTTTGCACCCGCTAAGGGTAAAGCTACATAATCGCATATTTATAAAATTTTTGTTAAACATTGAGCTCCCAAATAAGTGTTCTGAAAATTAGATTTCAAGAATTTGCGTTTCAGCAAAAGGCCAGTTTATTAAGAAAAAAAATATGAACCATCTGCAACAGACCAATTTAAGACCGAATTACTAGACGAATGTTATTAGCGTAAGCAAGGTAAGATGTATAACTCAGCCCCTAAAAAACACATAGAAAAAGTATTTTCAAGAATTTAAAGAATACTAAAAGAAATAAAAATATTGGATTTATTAGGTGGGAAAATTAGCATATACTATTAAAAATGTTTATTTTAAATTTTGAGTGATCCTGCACCAAGGGGCCTCCTGACTTTGTATCAATTCTTTGGCCCTACAGATTACCGTCATTGCCTCACTTCTTCCACTTTAAGCAATTCGCAGGTGTCTGAACATCGTTATACATCAAGGCATCAAGGGGTTCTTTTTCTTTCAAAAACAAGGGTGTTAGGAGTTGAAATAAAATATCAGATGAAAAGTGCCTTTTTCAGTTTCGTCAATTAAGTTTAAAATAAAGAAGTTTGTTTTGGCAGGCAAGTTTTCTGTAGTATAGTTTGGATGATTCTTGTTGTTGTGGCTAATGCTTTGTTGTTTCTACGAAAATTGTTGTGTGAAAATGTTTATTTTCTTTTTTTTCCTTTAAGAATTGCATTCTAGGCAGTTTTTTCAAGGTTTTTTTTCTAACCTTTGTAATATTCGTGACTACAACTTGCCTGAATGGCATGTTTGTTAATTTCTAGGCTTTTTCATAATGTATATATTTTTTAAGCTTTAAAATTTTTTATGTCTGAAAGAAGTCTGGTTTTTTACTCAAAAGACCCTAGGATATTCCAACCATTATCACAGGGATAGTGGGTGGAAAAATAATCAACGCATATTATTGATGCATAATAACAAAACCATTTCTAAATCTGATGTCTGTAATGACTGAAGTAGATTTCAATCCAACTAATTTGGACTAATCCTTTGACGAAAATATTATTATTATACCAAGTAGTCCAATCTTAAGTTGCATATTTCCAGGAATATTAGATCTGTTAATAAATTCATGATTTATATGACGATTGAAAAAGATCTGACAGATTGAATTTTTTCATCAATGGTCTATTGATTTTTCTTTTCATGCATTCATTCCTTTCTCAAATTTATGTTCCTTAGTTGCTCTTGAAACTTGATCATTACTGCGATATAAAATCGCAGTAAGCAATCATGGATAAAAAGAAGTAGAAATGTACTATTTATAATTAATTATTTATAATTAATATAAATTTATTATTTATAACTAGTCACTGTATAAACAGCTTATTTATGTACAGACTTATAACATATACAATATATTTATGTAAATTATCACTTTTATCAACAACGAAATGTTAAATGATTAAATTTAGAAAGATTATTCTTGCATAGATTTATTGACGAATGATGTCGCATGCTACAAGAATAAAAAAAAGTAATTTAGGTATATTTCAATCATTGCTCATGTTTTTTTTTTTTTTTTTAACTTCAATAATAATTAAAATTTACACTTTTTATTGTTGTATTGTTATAAACAGTATCCGAAGTTAAAAGTTCACAAGAGTCTCAAAGATTTACGTTCAGAATTAGTATAAAAAGTATAAAAACTAAGAAATAACAATCAATCTAAGTAACAGCAGAAGCACGAAAGTTTGCTCAATAATTTTATGAAACGAATTCCTAAACATAAAATCAGGAATTTCGTGACAGATTTATACAAAACCAGTTAATTTATTGAATAAAATCACTACCTGTCATTTGAGAAAAAGGAAAATTAATTAAAAAAATTGACCTCAAATTGATGAAAATGTTTAGCATCTAATTACTTGAATTTCTGTTTTCTTCTTTGTTTATAATGCTTTAAGAAAAATTGTCTGTACTAAATTTAGAAAGGTTATGTACTTGTAAACTTTTAAGAGCTGTAGGTGTTAGGCCATTCGATAGGAGCCAGCAGTTGTAATATCACAGGGGTGACTAGGAGATGCAGGTGTTAGGGAATGTTTACCAATGTAATATGGATGTCGCAATCTTGTTTCAGTATTAGAAAAAACCTACAATTTCCCTAAGAACCTTCCTTTTCCATTTAAAAACCTCCATTTTTCCTAAAAACCTTCCTTTTCCATTAAAAACCTAAGATTCTCCTTAAAACCAATATTAGCCTAATATTTTCATATATATCAGGGGGGCCATTTTGTTTTGCCTCTATTCGTACCCATTTTTGTGAATGGAGCCCCATGCAATTCCTTCCTTTTCCATTATAAACCTTCTTTTTCCAATTAAAACCAATATTAGCCTAATAATTTCATACATATCAGGACGGCAATCTTGTTTTTTCTCAATTATCGGCTATAATCTATTTAATCGCATCCATAGCAGATTCCTATAGAATTTTAAAGACATCCCTCCCCATAGGATTTTAAACGCATGCCTATTTTTAAAATGCTGTTACATAACACATCACCCTAGATTTCACAACATGCCCTGTTTCCACGACACCTGAGATTCCCGTGACGTCACAAGGCACCAACCCCTGGACTGCGACAACATGTCCTGTTTCAAGCGCATGGCCTGTTTCAGGGACCAGGTGTTTGGGAATGTTTACCTATGTAATATGAATGACCCAATATTGCTTCAGTATTAGAAAAAACCTAAATTTTCATTTAAAGACCTTCTTTCTCATTTGAAAACCTACATTTTCCTTTAAAAAACCTTCTTTCTCTTTGAAAACCTTCTTTCTCCTTAGAAAACCATTCTCCTTAAAACCAATACTAATATTTCATATATGTTTAAGGGCGGCCATTTTATTTTGCCTCAATTCGTAGCGATTTTTGTGTAGGGAGAACCGTTATAGAGTCTTGACGTCTACTGTTGTTCTGGAAGACACCCAGGATTCCAGATCCCCTGTATGAACCTTCCTTAGTCCCAAGGACACTATAAATAGAAGCCCCATGGAATGCCTTCCTTTCCCATTGAAAACTTGAAAACTAATTAGCCTAATATTTTTATATATATCAGGACGGCCATCTTGTTCTGTCTCAATTCTCGGCTATAATCCATTTAAACGAATCCATAGCAAATTATCATAGGATTTTAAAAAACATCCCTCCCCGTAGGATTTTAAATGCAGGCCTGTTTCTAAAACTATGTCGTATGACAAACCCCCTGATTCAGCAACATGGCCTGTTTCAAGCGTGTGCCATGTTTCCACAGTACCCATCACTACACCCGTAGATTTTTGGTAATTCTAAATTGCTTGATTATCTCAGAATTTTTACACAATAGCTTTTCAGCCTTTTTTTGACTAGAATAATTTTTTTTTGTACAACAAATCGGCTGAAAACGCTGTTTGCAATGGCACAGTCTTTTTGAATAAAATAAATGTCTATGTTAACCGTTTATTTTGTAAGACTAGCAGCACTTTTTGATTCTAAATCAGTTGACTATCTCAGAATTTTCACACAATAACTTTTCAGCCTATTTTCGACTAGAATTGTTGTTTTTAAAGTAACATTGGGTTTATTTTTAAAGTAACATTGGGTTTTGAAGCACGAATTGGCCGAAAACGCTGCTTTGCTTTGGATTCTACCAGAACCCCCAAGCATCCATTTCAACCAATCACAAATTCTTCTTAAAAAATACGAAATACTTCTTACAAAACAAAAAAATAGGGTTCCAATTCCCGATTCGTCACTTCTACCCCTCCCACCTTCCAAATTCTGATTCCGCTTGTTGAGTGCTGATGTTTTTTCGTGAAACTTTTTACATGTTAACTTTTCTCTTCCTGAAAGCTGAATATTTTTTTTCCTCGTGACACTGTTCTTATTCATGGAACTTGATTGTGAGCTGACTTTTGTTCGTGAAACTTGTTTTATGTGGATTTTTTCTCTTTGTTAAACTTGTTCATTGATTTTTTTCCTCATTTAAACTGATTTTGTTCATGAAACGTATTGCGTTTGTCTCTTCGTGAAACTTATGCATTGATTTTATCCTCGCGAAACTGATTTTTTTCATGGAAGTTTATGTGTACTAATGTTTTATTATTTTGTTTTCGTATATTGTTGCATGCTGATTTTGTTCATGAAACTCGTTAAATGTTGATTTTTCTCTTCCTGAAAATATACATTTATTTTTTTGGTCATTGTGAAACTCGTCACGTTCGTAGGAATCGTTGTGTGCTGATATTTTGTTCGTGAAACTTGTTGCATGTTAATTTTTCTCTCAGTGCAACTCGTAAATTTACTTTTCTCCTAGCGAAACTGATTTTGTTCATGGAACTGGTCGCGTGATGACTTGTGATCGTGAAAGTTGTTGAGTGTTGATTTTCTCTTCGTGAAACTCGTACATTGATTTTTCTCCTCGTGAAACTGTTTTTATTCATGGAACTGGTCACGTGTTGACTTATGATCGTGAAACTTTTTGAATGCTGATTCTTTCTCTTGAAACTACTCGCATTTTGTTTTTTTCTCTTATCACCAAACTTGTTTATTGATTTTTTTATCATGAAACTGATTTTTGTTCAAGAATTCATTGTATGCTTATTATTGTTCGTGAAACCTGCTGCATACTGATTTTTTCATGAAAAAAGTTGCATGTTGTTTATTCTCTTTGTGAAACTTGAACATTCCTCAGGGATTTTTTTTACTTACGAAGCTGATTTTGTTCATAGATCATGTTGCGTGATGATTTATGTTCATGGAATATTTTGACTGCTGATTTATGTTCATGAAACGCATTACATATTGATTTTTCTCCTCGTGAAACTTTATATTGATTTTTTTGTCTCCTCACGAAACTGATTTCTTTCTAGAAACGTGTTGCATGATCATTTATGCTCGTGGAATTTGCTGAATGATAATTCTTGTTCATGAAACTTGTTACATGCTGATTTTTCTCTTCGTGAAAGTTGTACATAGATTTTTAACTTTTCGAAACTGATTTTCTTCGTGGAACTTGATGCGTGATGATTTTAGATTTTCATGTAACGTATTGCGTGCTTGTTATAAACTTGTTATTAAACTTGTTATATATTGATTCTTATATTTCATAAGGATTTACATTGATTTTTCTCATTGTGAAACTCGTATTGATCATGGAACTTGTTGACAGATGATTTTTGATCGTTGAAATTATTGAGTGCTGATTTTTGTTCATGAAACTTGTTAAATATTGGTTTTTCTCTTCGTGAAACTTGTACATTAACTTTTCTCCTTATGGAACTGATTTTTTTATGGAATTTTATTCGTGCTGGTTTTTTTTCTTCGTGGAACTTGTTGTATGCTGATTTTGTTCATGAAAATAGTTACATGTTGTTGTTTTATCTCTTAGTAAACTTAGTAAACTAAACACTTTTCTCCTAGTGAAACGGATTATGTTCATGGAACTCAATGCGTGCTTATATTTGTTCGTGAATGCTGTGGCATGTTGATTTTCTTATCGTTAAACTTGTACATTGATTTTCCTTCTCGCGAAACTGATTTTATTTATAGAATTTATTGCATAATGATTTAAGTTCAAGAAACTTTCTGAAGACTGATTTTTGTTCGTGAAACGTTTTTTTCCTCTCTCTTCGCAAAACTTGTACTATGATTTTTCTTATTGTGAATCTGATTTTGTTCTAGGAACTTATTATTTGCCGATTTTACTTTGTGGAGCTTGCTTCAAGTTGATTTTCTCTTCGTAAAACTTGTATATTGATTTTTATTCACGTGAAACATGTTACTCGTTGATTTTTCTGTACAGTGATTTTTCTCTCATTTTTTCTCTCAAAATGTACAGGGATTTTCCTCTCACTTTTTAAACTTGTATATTGCTCTTGAAACTCATTATATGCTAATTTTTGTTCGGAAAACCTGTGGCCTGTTGGTTTTTCTCCTCATAAAACTTGTACATTGATTTTTGGCCTTTTTTTCTCCTCACGATGGAATTTTTTTCTATTTTTAGAAAAGATCCAGAATTGAAGTTTAACTTTTTTCTCTTCCCTGAAAAAATTCAGAATTCAAGTGGAACTCTGTTTCTCTTCCTTGAAAAACTTCACAACTAAAGTTGAACTTTTTCTCTTCCCTGAGGAAATTCAAAATTAAAGTGGATTTTTTTCTCTTTTTCGAAAAAATCCGAATCAAAGTGCAAATTTTTCTCTTCTCTGAAAAAAATCTTGAATCGAAGTTTAACTTTTTTTCTCTTCTAGGGAAATCCAGAACAGAACTTGAACTTTTTTTTCTCTTTATTGAGGAAATTCAGGATAGAAGTGTAACTCTTTCTAATCTTTGAGAAAATTCAGAACTTAAGTGGAACTTTTTTTTCTTCTTTGGGGAAACTCAGAACTGAAGTGTAACTTTTCTTAATTTCAACGGAAAAAATCAGAATCAAAGATTGAGTGTCGTCTCTTCTCTGGAAAAAATCCAGAACTGAAGAGGTTATTCTATGTCTTCGTTGAGAAAATTCCGAATTGATCTGGAACTTTTGTCTACTCTTCGAAAAAATTTGGAATCGAAGCATAACTTTTTTCTCTTCTTTAAGAAGATTCAGAATTAAAGTTGAAATTTTTCTCTTCTCTGGAAAAAAAAATCAGAATCGAAGTATAACTTTTTCTCTTCTCCAGAGTAACTTGTTTTTCCTGGAGGAACAACTTGTTTTTTCTCTTCTATGGGAAAATCCAGAATAGAACGAACTTTTTTTCTCTTCTTTGAGAAAATTCCAAATTCGAAGAGTAACTCTTTCGCATCTTTGAGAAAATTCAAAACTTACGTGGAACTTTTTTCTTCCTTGGGAAACCTCAGAACTCATGAGTAACTTTCTTTCTCTTCTTAGTAAGAAATCCAGAGTCGAACTTTGACAATTTTTTCTTCTTTGAAAAAAAAAATAAGATTCAAACATTAACATTTTTCTCTTCTATGTAAAATTTCAGATTAAGAACTGAAGTGGATCTTTTGTCTTCTATGGTGAATCTCAGAACCATAGTATATCTTTGAAAAAATCTATAATCCAGAGAACTTGAACTTGAACAAAAACCCAGAGAACTTAAACCTTTCTTCACTTCTTTGAGAAAACTCAGAATTAAAGTGGAACTTTCTCTCTTCTTTGGAAACAATTCGGAATCTAGGTATAACTTTTTCTATCTTCTACGGAAAAATTTGGAACACAACTTAAAATTTTTTCTCTTCTTCTAGAAAAATTCAGAAGTGAAATGTGACTTCTTTCTCTTCTTTGAGAAAATCTAGAATTGAACTGGAACCTTTCTATTTTTTGGAAAAATTTGAAATCGAGGCGTAACTTTTTTCTCTTCCTCGAGAAAATTCAAAAGAGAATTAAGTTAACTAAGTTCAAGTTAGGTTTATTTGGGTTAGGTTAGCATGACAGCTCATGCCAACCTAACATAACCCTATCTTAAACGTAATTAACTTAATGTAACCTAACCTGTCCACTTTTGTCGGCATCTATAAAGTTGAAATTGTTCTCTTCTCTGGAAAAAAATCAGAATCGAAGTATAACTTTTTCTCTTCTCCAGAGTAACTTGTTTTTCCTGGAGGGACAACTTGTTTTTTCTCTTCTATGGGAAAATCCAGAATAGAACGAACTTTTTTTCTCTTCTTTGAGAAAATTCCAAATCGAAGAGTAACTCTTTCGCATCTTTGAGAAAATTCAAAACTTACGTGGAACTTTTTTCTTCCTTGGGAAACCTCAGAACTCATGAGTAACTTTCTTTCTCTTCTTAGTAAGAAATCCAGAGTCGAAATTTAACAATTTTTTCTTCTTTGAAAAAAAAAAATAAGATTCAAACATTAACATTTTTCTCTTCTATGTAAAATTTCAGATTAAGAACTGAAGTGGATCTTTTGTCTTCTATGGTGAATCTCAGAACCATAGTATATCTTTGAAAAAATCTATAATCCAGAGAACTTGAACTTGAACAAAAACCCAAAGAACTTAAACCTTTCTTCACTTCTTTGAGAAAACTCAGAATTAAAGTGGAACTTTCTCTCTTCTTTGGAAACAATTCGGAATCTAGGTATAACTTTTTCTATCTTCTACGGAAAAATTCGGAACACAACTTAAAATTTTTTCTCTTCTTCTAGAAAAATTCAGAAGTGAAATGTGACTTCTTCTCTCTCTTCTTTGAGAAAATCTAGAATTGAACTGGAACCTTTCTATTTTTTTGGAAAAATTTGAAATCGAGCCGTAACTTTTTTCTCTTCCTCGAGAAAATTCAAAAGAGAATTAAGTTAACTAAGTTCAAGTTAGGTTTATTTGGGTTAGGTTAGCATTAAAGCTCATGCCAACCTAACATAACCCTATCTTAAACGTAATTAACTTAATGTAACCTAACCTGTCCACTTTTGTCGGCATCTATAGCTATAGCAGAGTGGATGGATTCAGATGAGTTATAAGGCATAGTCATGTGTCTCTATAGTCATAGTCAGGAGTTGGCAATAGGTACCCAAGGATAGGTTAGATGGTCCTACATTTACATTTCGTGATGGCTTAATCTCGCGTAGTTTGTTTTGGTTCCGTGGGTGCTTTATAATCCAGCCAAAAAAAAAAAACTGGTTTTGAAGGTCAATGAACCTTGGCTGGACGTTAAACTTCGATTCTGAATGTTTTACGAAGAAGAGGAAAACAAATTACACTTTAGTTCTGAGTTTTACCGAAGAAGAAAAAAGTTCCACATAAGTTCAGAAATTTCTCAAAGAAGAGAAAAAGTTCAAGTTTTCTTCTGAATTTTCTTCTGAATTGAAAAACAATATTAACTAGTTTCGTCAACATAATCAGCATACAACGAGTTCCACGAAGAAAAAAATAAATCAGCACTCATCAAGTTCAATCAAGAAAATCTGTTTCATGAGGAGAAAAATTAATTTATAAGTTTCACAAAGAGAAAAATCAATATGAAACAAGTTTCGCGAAAAAAAAAAAATCAACACTCAATAAGTTCTACAATCACAAATCATCACCCAACAAGTTCCATGATCAAGACGAGTTTCACAGTGAGAAAAATCAACGTACATTTTCACTAAAGAGAAGAATCAAGATGTAACAAGTTTCAAGAATATAATCTGCATGCAATACATTCCATGAAAATTTAAAATCATCACATGCAAAGTTCCATGAAGAAAATCAGTTTCACGAAGGGAAAAATCTATGCAAAACTTTCACGAAGAGGAAAATCAGCATTTAACAAGTTTCACGAACAAGATTTAGCATGCAGAAAGTTCAACGAGCATAAATCATCAAGCAACATGATCCATGAACAAAATCAGTTTCGTGAGGGAAAAAATCAATGTACAAGTTTCACGAAGAGAAAAAAGACATTATGCAGCTAGTTTCGTGAAGAAAAAAATTAGGATGCAGCAGGTTTCACGAACAATAACAACCATGCAATGAATTCTTGAATAAAAATCAGTTTCATGATAAGAAAAAACAATAGACAAGTTTCGCGAAGAGAAAAAAGCAAAATGTGACAAGTTTCAAGAGAAAAATCAGCATTCAATGATTTTCACGATCATCAATCATCACTCAACCAGTTCTGTGAACAAAATCAGTTTAGCGAGGAGAAAAATGTGTGTACGAGTTTCATGAAGAGGAAAATCAACATGCAACAAGTTTCACGAGCAAAAGACATCACACAACAAGTCCTACGGACATGAAGAGTTTCACAATGAGAAAAAAAAAAATCAATATACATTTTCACGAAGAGAAAATCAACATGTGACTAGTTTCATGAAGAAAAAATCAGCATGCAACAAGATTCACGAGCAATAATAGGCATGCAATGAATTCTTGAATAAAACCAGTTTCATGATAAGAAGAATCAATTACCAAGTTTCGCGAAGAGTCAAAAGAACATGCAACAAGTTTCACGTACAAAAAATGAGCACTCAACAAGTTTTTAAACAGTTCGTGGTAACGAACTCTAAGTAAGGAACGACCTGGCTCAATGGTAACCGAAACACTAGGTAACAGGATTTTGATACCAATAGATACATCAAAGGCATCAAATTTTAATGCTAATTTCAAATATATAAGTTTCATCAAGTTTAGTCATACCCATCAAAAGTTACGTGCCTGAGAAAATTTGGCTGATTTTCGAAAAAAGGGGGAAAGACCCTCTAAAAGTTATAGAACCTTAATGAAAATCACGCCATCATATTCAGCGTATCAGAGAACTCTACTGTAGAGGTTTCAAGCTCCTATCTACAAAAATGTGGAATTTTGCATTTTTTGCCAGAAGAAAGATCACGGATGCGTGTTTATTTGTTTTTTTCCAGGGGTGATCGTATCGACCCAGTGGTCCTAGAATATCGTGGGAAAGCTCATTGGAACGGAAATTAAAAGTTTTAGTGCCCTTTTTAAGTGACCAAAAAAATGAAGGGTAACTAGGCCCCCTCCCACACTCATTTTTTTCCCAAAGTCACCCGATCAAAATTTTGAGATTGCCATTTTGTTCAACATGGTCGAAAATATGATAGCTATGTCTTTTAGGATGATTTAGTCCCCCGAAGTCCCCGGGGGGAGGGCTGAAAGTTTTGAACTTTACCAAATGTTAACATATAGTATTGGTTATTGGGAAGTACACATACGTTTTCAGGGAGAATTTTTTCTGGTAGTGGGGGGAGGGGGCGTGGTTTGAGGTTTATGTGGGAGGATCTTTCCGTGAAGGAAGTTTTCATGGGGGAAAGGACATTGCTATGAAGGGGGCGCCGGATTTCCTGGCATTGTTAAAAAAAGATCAGAAATTAAACAAAAAGTAAGTTTTTCAACTGAAAGTAAGGAGCAACATCAATACTTAAAAACGAACAGAAAATATTAGGAATAAGATTGGGTTCACCCCTAGTCAATACCTCGCTCTTTAAGCCAAAGATTTTTTAGTACTTTCATAAGAGCTATTTATTCTAATTAACGGCCTTTGTGATTAAGGGGTCATTTTTAATGAATTGAAACAAAAATCAAACTTTTGCTTAAAGAGCATGGTATTGACTAGGGGGCCGAACCCCCTAATAAAATATATATATATATATATTAAAAATATATGAATATAGAAGTTCGTTACGTAAGTTAATTCGTAAGTTACGTATATTTATTACTAAAAAAACGTTCGTAAATAAAATTAAACAAGTCTCGAGAGAACCATGTAACCAAATAAAAATAAATTAATATGCAACTTTTGTTTTAGTTATTCATGTACAGTGAGCCAAAATCAAAACCTCCAGGAATTCTAAAACGTTCAAAAAAACAAAAAATATTAAAAAAAACAAGATTTTCTAACTGAAAGTAAGGAACGACGTTAAAACTTAAAACGAACAGAAATTATTCCTTATATAAAAGGGGCTTTCCCTCTCCTCAACGCCTCGCTCTTTAAGCTTTTATATGACTTTCTCACAACTCTATTTTCTTAACAATAAAAACTTCAGCGTAAAGAACGAGGCGTTGAGGAGGGGACAGCCCTTTCATTTACAGAATAATTTATGTTCATTTTAAGTTTTAATGTCGTTCCTTACTTTCAGTTAGAAAAACTTGTTTTTTTTTTAATTACGATCATAAATCATCACGCGACTATTTTCATGAACAAAATCAGTATGCAACAAGTTCTCCGAAAAAAATTAGTACACATCAACTTCCATGAAGAAAATCAGTTTCACGAGGAGAAAACCAATGGAAATGGTTCACGAAGAGACAAATCAACATGTAACGACTTACACGATCAACATGTAAGTTTCACGAACAAAAATCAGCGCGAAATAAGTTCCATGAACAAAATCAGTTCCAATTAAGAGAAAAAACCAATTAACCAGTTTTAAGAAGAGAAAATTCACATTTAACAAGTTTCATTAACAAAAATCAACACGCATGAAGATCCAGGAAGAAAATTAGTTTTACGAGGAGAAAAAAACAATGTTCAACATCACGAAGAGAAAAATTAATATGTAACAAGTTTCATGAACAAAAGTCAGCACTCAAAAAGTGGAATCGGAATTTGGATTGGGGGGGGGGGGGTAGAAGTGACGAATCCGGAATTGAGGGAACCATATTTTTTTTTGTTTTGTAAGAAGTATTTCGTATTTTTGCAAGAAGAATCTGTGATCGGTTGAAATCGATGCTTAGGGGGCCTGGTAGAATTCACTGCAAAGCTTTTTAAACCAATGTGTGATGCAAAACAACAATTCCAGTTGAAAGAAGGCTGGAAAGCTATTGTGTGAAAATTATGAGATAGCTAATTGATTTAGAATTATCAAAAAATCTATACGCATATTGAGCCTCCTGTTTCTGAGGCAAAAATGCCGAATGGGGTGGGTTCTTTTCTAAAAGTTGCGGCTAATCCTACAAAATAAACGGTTAACATAGACATTTATTTTAGCTAAAACATGGCAAAGCTGCGTTTTCAGCCAATTTGCTGTACAAAACAATAATTCTAGTCGAAATAAGGCCGAAAAGCTATAATGCGAAAATTCTGAGATAGTCAATTGATTTAGAACTACCGAAATCAATACGGATATTGAGACTCCTGTTTTAGAGGCAGCAATGCCGAACGGGGAGCGCTCGTTTCTTAAAGGGATTGCTAATCCTACAAAATAAAGGGTTAACATAGATATTTATTTTAGCCAAAAAAACTGTGTAACTGTAAAGCAGCCTTTTTGGCCGATTAGTGGTACAAAATAATAATTCTAGCGAAAAGAAGACCGAAAAGCTATTGTGTGAACATTCTGAGATAGTCAATTTATTTAGAATTACCTAAAATCTTTACGCATATTAAGCCTCCTGTGTCAGAGGCAGCAATGCCGAACGGGGCGTGTTCGTTTCTAAAATTTACTTCTAATCTAACAAAATAAAGGGTTTATACTGCATCATCCATATTACACCTGGTCACGGAAACAGGACATGCGCTTGAAACAGGGCGTGTTGTCGGAATCCTCGAGGTATATCTTGTGACGTCACGGGAATCTCAAATGTCGTGGAAACATGGCATGTTTTGGAATCCTATGGGAATCTTGTATGAGTGCTTTAGAAACATGGCATGCACTTGAAGCAGGGCATGTTGCTTAATCTAGGGTTCTGTGTCATGTGACATGATTTAAAAACAGGCATGCGGTTAAAGTCTTATGGGAAGGGATGTGTTTGAAATCTTATGGGAATCTGCTCTGGATGCGTTTAAATAGATTATAGCCGAGAATAGATACAAAAGAAGATGGCCTTCTGATATATCATAAAAATATCAGGTTAATATAGGTTTTAAGGAGAATCTTAGGTTTTCTAAAGAGAAAGAAGCTTTTTGAAAGGAGAATGTAGTATTTGTACTGAGGAAAAAGGTTTTTAGATTGAAATGCTGGTTTTTTCTAATACTGAAGCAAGATTGCGTCATCCACATTACATAAGTAAACATTCCCTAATGCTTGATCACGGAAACAAGACATGCGCTTGAAACAGGGTATGGTGCCGGAATCCAGTGGATGTGTCTTGTGGCGTCATGGGAACCTCAGGTGTTCTGGAAACAGGGAATTTTGTTGAATTCTATGGGAATCTTGTATGGATGTTGTGGAAACATGGCATGCGCTTGAAACAGGGCATGTTGCTGAATCCAGTGGGTGTGTCATGTGACATCAATTTAAAAACAGGCAGGCGGTTAAAATCTTATGGGGAGGGATTTGCTTAAAATCCTATGGGAATCTGTTATGGATGCATTTAAATAGATTATAGCCGAGAATTGAGACAAAACGAGGCGGCCGTTCTGATATATTTGAAAATATTAGGCTAGTATTGGTTTTAAAGGAAAAAGAATGTTTTTAATGGAAAAGGAAAGCATTCTATGGGGCTTCTTCTTATAGTGCCCTTGAGACAAAGGAAGAATTATACAGGAGATCTGCAATCCTGGGTATCTTCCAGAAAAAAAAAATAGACGTATAGACTCTCTAACGGTTCTCCCTATACTAAAACGAAACAATAGTAAAAAAAAGAGAAAAACGAGGATTATACAAGCCAGTGAAAAATATGGACTAAAACGCAAATATTTTATATGATATATATGAAAATATTAGGCTAACATTGGTTTTAAATCTATGGTTTTCAAGAGAGAACGAAGGTTTTCAATAGAGGAAGAATGCTATTTAAAGGAGAATGTAGGTTTTCTAATGAGAAAGAAGGTTTTGAAAATACAATGTAGTTTTTTTCCAATACTGAAGCAGGAATGCGTCATCCATATTACATGGGTAAACATTCCTAACACCTGGTCAGGGAAACAGGAAATACGCTTGAAACAGGGCATGTTGTCAGAATCCAAAGGGTGTGTCTTGGGACATCACGGGAATCCCAGGTTTCCTGGTAACGCGGCATGTTGTGGAATCCTATGAATGTTGTATGGGTGTTTTGGAAAATTGGCATGCATTTGAAACAGGGCATGTTGCTGAATCCAGGGGGTTGTCTCATGTGACATCGTTTTGAAAACAGATGTGCGTTTAAAATCCTAAGGGGAGGGATGTGTTTAAAATGCTATGGGAATCTGCTATGGATGTATTTAAATATATTTAAGTCGAGAACTGAGACGAATCGGGATGGCCGACCTAATATATATGAACATATTAAGCTAATTTCAGTTTTAATAGAAAAAGAAGGTTTTTAATTAAATAGGAAGGCATTGGATGGTTCTTTTATGAATAGTGCCCTTGGGACAAAGGAAGGCTAAAACAGGGGATCTTGGATCACGGGTGTCTTTCAGAAAACAATAGACTTCTAGACTCTATAACGGTTCTCCCTATTCAAAAAATGCTAAGAATTGAGGAAAAAAAGATGGCTGCCCTGATATATTTGAAAATATTAGGCTAATATTGGTTTTAAGGAGAATCTTAGGTTTTAATGGAAAAAGAAGGTTTTTATTGAAAAGGAAGATTTTTAGGCAAAATATAGGTTTTTAAATGGAAAAAGAAGGTTCTTAGGGGAATTTTAGGTTTTTAGGGGAAATGTACGTTTTTCCTAATACTGAAACAAGATTGCGTCATCCATATTAAATAGGTAAACAGTTCCTAACAGCTGCATCTCCTAGTCACCCCTGTGATGTGACACATGCTGGCTCCCATCGAATAACCTAACACCTACATCTCTTACAAGTTTAAAAAAAAAGTTTCCGGATCGGGATTTGAATGGGGTGGGCCCGGTGGAGTCTGGAACCCTCCCCTACCACTAATGATACTTGTAGCAAATAAACTCTTCTAAATCAGTCCGTGTTGAGGTAGAGTTTATATCACAGTTCATATCGCCTAAGAGGATCCAATCCAATCCATTACTCTTAACACTAATAAGAAGGGTCTTTAGCGATGTACATGCTTTAGTATACTTTGTTAGGGAGAAAAAGGATCTTTGGTCACAAAGGAGGTAAACATTAATAAGAACTTGGTTAGCAAAACGGATTGCAATGAAACAATCACATTGAAGATGACACACAGGGGATAGCAGGACTAGTTTATGCTTTAATAGGCAGGCCAGCCCCCTGAAGGTCTCCTGGAAGTTTTTTCTGGCACTTCTAGCAAAAAACCAAGTGTTCTTTACTCCTGCGAAGGGAGTTGAAACTCACCAAGGGCAAAAGATGTTCTTGTAGAAACAAAATGTCAAAATTAGATAGTATCTGGTTCAAAGAATCATCCTTATCCTTCGTTCGGTTAATGTTGAATGAGCATATAGAAAATTTGATTTTAATAGTCATTTTCTTAGCTGACAAAAACGTTGAGCTGCAGCATTACGAAGGATTCGGTATTTTAGAGAAAATGAAACATGATTGCCATGAAAATTAGCACATTTAGGGGTAGCCTGGCACGGGGAATCGCGTGACGATTCATGCTCTTCAGCGCAGCGGGAGCAACGTTTAGGGTTATTACAAGAGGCCTTCAGGCGATTAGGCGATTGGTAATTATAACACTACCTCGGTGGACGCTGGAACTCATGAAAACGAAAAATCTCATAGCCAACTTTCACGCCAAGCTTCAGCGCATTAGCAAGAGCAATTGTATTTTCAAAAAACATTTTAGCAGCAAAAGAATTGCCAATTCGTTTTGCATCCTTAATATTGCCACAGCCAATTAGCATGTCCACGTCAAAGGGATTTGATAAACTTTTCACAATACCGATATGTTTTGTTTTATTTACTTTGACGTCACAATTGTTCGTTACAGAGGGAACAAAATAGCAAAAGTCCTTAGCAGCAGTCTGATCAATCTGCACCACCAATTTATCACCGGAGTGCTTTATGCTATGAATACATTCATGACCAGGTATAAGGTCAATCACTTCACGTTGTTTTGCAGGATTATTTTGGTAAGATGGAACTTTTGGAACACAGTTTATATAATTAGCAGTATGATCTTTCCCTATCGCATTCATTATAAAAACCCGGACTGAGGTGCGATTGCTCCAGAGAATGTATAAACCGGTATGAACACAAGCGGCATTAGGTCTTTTCACGGGTAGACAAAGAATAATTACCTACGGAACAAGTACTGACAAAACCACTTGGCCGGCTCACCCAATAAGTGAACAACAAGTGCAGAAATAAGTGGAGGAGCTTTTTGTTTGCACCGAGAATGAAGAGCCAGAAATCGTCTGCGGTAAACTTACTGGATAATTATATAAACTGTGTTTTGAAATGACAATAATGGTATGATTATCAGCGATTGGCTGGGGCCTGGGGTCACTAAGAGGACCCCAGGGAAATTTAGATCATAAGACACAATTTTCTCACGGATTTGCTTGAGTTCGGAGTCAATGTTTAGAAGCCTTGATGCGAGGCTTGAATATGCAACGGCTGGAATGACAGGAACCACGGTAGGCAAAATAATCGCGTAAGTAGGCAAAATAAAATCATCAGACTCGCATTTCTAAAAGGTTTCTCTTATATATACTTTATGTGACCGTGATTAGCTAGATCACCTTGCCGTCGAGGCACAGGTTCGCCCACGAACACTCGAGACCATAGGTCAGTTTTAGCTATCATAATAGAATAAACTGAGAGGGCTATTGCCCTTTTTAATAGTCGAAAGTAATCAGAAGGAGAATCCCCCCCACGCCCATCATTTCTCCAAAAATTTTAGATCAACACTTTGATATGGCCATTTTATTCAACATAGTTGAAAGGTCTTGAAATTATTTCTTTGAGGATGACAAACCTCCCCCCAGAGTCCTCAGAACAAGGGTCGTAAGTTATGCCTTTGAGGCATTTAACATTTGTATAGAATTTTTTGTCGTAGAAGCTTCGTAAAGGGCTCATTTGATTGGAACTTGAGAGGACTAGTGCCTTTTTTATTAGTCGAGAGTGATCAGGGGGCAAATGTCTCCCTCCACGCCTCTTATTACCTCAAACACTTCCAATCAAAATTTCGATATAGCCAGTTGGTTAAGCCTATCAGAAAGGTCAGGAAATTATGTCTTTGAGGATAACACATCCCCTCGGTCCTCAGGGCAAGGGATGTAAATTTTGTCCTGGGGACATATACCAGTAATATTTTACCAGTAATAGAATTCGGAGCAGAGATTTTGGGCGGAGAAGCGGCACGTAAGTTGGAGTCCCTCCAGCTCCAGTATTATAAAAGACTGTTCGTGTTACATCAGACAACTCATTCACAGATTATGAAAGATGATGTGGGCCTATTTTTGTTAAAACTACGTAGGTCTATTTTGATGCTAGATTTTGGTTGAAGCTCATTAGGTGTAATGAAGATCAACTAGTAAGAGCAGCTTATTATCAGATGCTGGGTTATGGTTTGAAAACGTCGTGGCGATCCCAAATTAGGTCATTACTAGAAATAGTGGGAATGCCTTACTTATGGAATGATGGTCTTGGTTCCTGTGATCTGCCAACAAATTTAGTAAGCCAGGTTCGATTTATCTTAGAGGGTCAAGAAATTCAGTATTGGTAAGGGCTGGTTTTAAATTCTTCTACATTGAATCACTATAATCAGGCTAAACCTAGTTTTGGAGAGGAAATTTATTTTAAGTTTAATCTACCGGCTATGATTTTATGTCGATGGATTCAGCTTAGGGCTAACTGCCTTCCAATCCAGAGCCGACAAATAGTATTCGATAGGGGGATAGTTTATCCTGAAGGTCATTGTGTGTGTCCTCCTTGTAGAGATGAGGACGAAGATTTGGACCAATTTCTCCGAAAGTGCCCAGTACTCTCTGATTTAAGGGAAAAGTACTTACATGTGATTGTTTTGCTGCTTCCTTGCATTTTACAAAGTAGTAATCCAACCCAAATACTTCGTATTGGTGCGTACATAGAGAAGGGATTAGAAAGAAGGAAAAGTTTTTACAGTTAATTGTTATTTATTATATGGAACTACATTTTTTCTCTATAAATTACCATAAGGTATTTTTTGTTATGTATCATGTTTCTGTGTGTTTTGTAATTTGTTCTGTTGTGATTTCTTTATTTTTCGTAAATTTTTGTGTGTATATGGCTCTCGGGCTTTGGAAATACACGATCTATCTATCTTTCTATAGGGTTTTTATAGAAAGTGTGGTCATATAAACTTCAAGGCGGGCTTATTGGATTGGTAACCAGACACTCTAGAGCTCTTTTTAGAGGAGTCATAGTGATCAAAGGGCAGCTACCCTCTCCCCCCTACACGCACATCATATTGTCCCGAAATGCGTCTAATAGAAATTTAAAGATAGCCATTCCATTCAAAATAGTCTAAATATCATATAACAAGGCTTTTGGGGTTAAAAAAACCCAGATACTAAGGGCAAGGGTTGTAAATTATGCCCAGGGGGTATTAAAAGTTTTTATGGAAGGGACAGTTCTTTAACTTCAGAAGAGGCTCAGTCTTTCTCCCTAAAAAAGACTCTGTCAATATAAGACGAACAGAAATTAATTCAAAAAAACTTTTTGCACAGAAATAAGTTTTTTTTTTTAAAACAGTAAAGAATTCCATTAAACCAAAAATGAACAAAATAGAATTAAATAATCTACCAAGCATACAACTACCACAAATCAGTATCAATAAATAAATGAAACCAAAAAAAAACAGAAATTAAAACAAGTGAAACTCAAAACGAGCAGAAATTAATCTGAGTAGGGTTTTAAACCCTATGCTTTCTAAAAGCCAGAATATAATTTGTAATCAACTGAAAAAAAATCTTTTAAATGTTTTCATTTTTATAACTTTAAGAAATCAAAAAACTAATTAAGATGTTAAGGAAAAATAACAGCATTATGTATATTAAACAGACAATGCACATTTTTTTTAGTAAATTCACTTGAATTTTTTCAGTAAATTACAAATTATGTTCTGGCTTTTAGAAAAAAATAGGTTTTGGAACCCTACTCAGATTAATTTGTGCTCGTCTTGAGTTTGACATATTTTAATTTCTGTTTGTTTTGGGTTTCATTTATTTATCAATTCTGATTTGTGGTAGTTGTATGCTTGGTAGATTATTTGATTCTATTTTTTTCATTTTGGGTTGAATGGAGTTCTTTACTTTTCTTTGAAAAACTTATTTTCTGCAAAAAGTTTTTTTGATTAATTTTAAACAAAAGATCAAAGCCTTAAATGGTATGAGCTGAAGGAAACTATAAAGGGTATATGCAAGGGTTCCCGAATATACAAATCGACCGAACTTTTGTATACTCATTTTAATAAATTAGTGACGGTGTTACAACTTTTTGAAGTCCAACTAATGCAATAATTCTTTCCTTTAGGAGTTGAGGAATTTGGGTTCAACCCCCTTCAATATTGTACAGATGCACTTTTGTACCTTTGTTAAATTTTGACAATTAAGAGGATACAAATAAAATAGTCTTAATCTTTGTCAGAAATGTGCTGCCATCTTTGTCAGAGGCAACTTTATAAAGCGTTGTGGGGGATCTTAGACTTCCCACTTCACCAATATTTTCATAGAAATGTTTTAAAACTTCATCCATTTTGAACGCAAACACGTAGTGTAATGTCCACTCCCCTTTTGCACACTGGAAGGTGGATCAATACGTCTTCACTTGTGTCTAGCAGCCACCATCGTTGGTGTTATCAAATCACTGCTGTTGCTGCTAGGAGTGCTAGTATTTTCTAAGATTGAATTAAAATCTTCTTCTTCTTCTTTTTTAAATGTTGGCGTTGTTAGAGGACTATATTCTCTTAATTTCTTTAGAATTTTCTTATTGCCAATGAGACTTTTGGGGAAGTTTGATGCATTTGGAAAGGTGTATAGATTATTGTCAAATGATAAAGGTCCTTTACGATTCGTAACCATATCCTAAATTAAATCAACTAGATTATAACTTTTTCCCTGAATTATAATTCGTTTCCTTGTGCTATCGACTTGAAATTGATCATCACCCCACTTTCCAACATGAGATATGTTAATACTCTTTAACTCTGTTCTCGATAGGTCACTGGCAATAGGTTTTCAATTGATGTCACTATGGAATTCAATTCCATCTCCTTTGATTGTGCAGAATCTTGAGGAGATGTTTCTTGTTTGAGGGGATCTGTGACGGCGACGGGTCTCTCACGATAAGATCTATGTTTGTCCACACGTCGCAATGCATCTTGAAGTAAAACTAGCTTGTTATCATCGGTAATATTTTAGTCATTAATGAATTTGCTTAGATTGTCTTCAAAATGTTTCACGGGTGAGAGGACAAGTTCTATTGGAGTCAATTTATAGGGTTTAGCCATCTAGAGAAAAGTATTTACAAGTCGTGCAATTATTGGTAGTAAAAGTGTAAAAAAGCTACCGCCAGCTTGAAGGAGACGTTTTCTTTTAAAAATTTTTTCCTTTGTTTTTTTGCGAGCCAAGGCACGTACAGTGGAACGATGTTGCTTTGTCTGTTGTCTAACACCTTCTGGAAAGTGTAAATTGCCCTCAGTTAAATTTAAACAAAGTGCAGATGTTAGATTCATGAAATCATTGTCAACACCATGTTTGAGAATGGCCTTCCTAAGTGGGGGTTTTGAAGTGCCTAAGACTGAAAGTAAATGCCGTTGTTCCTGTAGTTTCTTCAGTGTCATGATGACGACTAATAAACTTTTCGATTGTTCACCGGACGATATACAGTAATTTCTTTGTCAAAAATATCCTCGGGTGTATTCTGATTTTGATCTAGAAAAATGTAACCGTAGGGCTTATTTGTCACCTGACTGTACGCTGACAGCAGAAATTTGGGGGCACCTGGATATATTTGCTTATTGAGAGTTATTAGCGAGCTAGAATCACGAACAAATCGGTAGATAATATAGATGGTGCAATTTAAAGCAAGGTTCTCATACATTTGCTCTGATGAAACAGATTGTGTAGAACTAGGGTTATGGAAATGTGTTCATGATGAGAGTTAACGGTAAACAGTTGTAGCATTTCCTGTGAGAACTGTTCAATTGATTCAGCCAAATCATCAATAATCAGCCATGAGTTTGGTTCAATACTATTCAAAACATCAAGTCCCCATATGAATTGTATTGGCATGGATGTGGCAGTGGCAATAGTTTTTATTTGATCGTAGGCCTTCTGCCAAATACTATAGCAATAATAAATTTTCTTTGTTTTTTTTCCAAAAACATTTTATTACAATTTTTAATTATCTTAGCTAAAAGTGTCGTTTTTTCCTGACATTGATGGGCCACACAGAAACTATCTGAATGGTGTTTTAAATTGATACATACTGCTGCTGCTGTTGACAACAGTCGGACTACAACTAACTGTAAACCATACTTGTCCAATGAATAAATAATAATTTTCCCATAGATCTATCTATTCAAGAACAACAAAAACGTATTTCTTTCATTTATTAACATCAACAACTTGAAATACAGCTCGAATAGCACACACTATTTGTTCAACAACAATAGCAACAACAGCATTTTTCATTTATTTTCAAAACTTAAAATAGTACACACTATTTGTGCAACAACAACAATAGCAACAACAGCATTTTTCATTTATTTACAACAACACATTTTGTACATCAGTAGCAACAACAACAGCAACAAGAACAATATTTTTCATTTATTGACAAAAACACTTTTTTGTACAGCAAGAAAAACAATAGTACAAACTATTTGTTCAACAACAACAGCATTTTTCATTTATTAACAACAACACTTTTTGTACAACAATAGCAACAACAACAACAACAAGAACAATATTTTTCATTTATTGACAAAAACACTTTTTTTGTACAGCAAGAACAACATTAGTAAACACTATTTGTTCAACAACAACAGCATTTTTCATTTATTGTCATAAAAACAACTTAAAATAGCATACACTATTTGTACATCAACAACAAGAACAATATTTTTCATTTATTGTCACAAAAAAACAACTTAAAATACAACACGAATAGTAGCACAGTTGAACAAATTTATAGGTTATGAGTTTAAAAGATGAGAACCTCCCCTCAAGTGCCCCCACACCCCGGGGCCGCGGACTGAAGGCCGGACGTGGGTGGACCCCCCCTCCCCCCCCCCTGGGGTCGCTGTGGAAAAACTGTATACAATAGCCGCTGCTGCTGCAGTTAAATGATGGTATTATTTGAATTTAAGTTAATTTAACCAGACCGAGTTGGTTTCGATAGTCTACACATTCAACTCGGTCTGAAATTCGATAGTGGCCGTGGGGAAGTACTTTTATACCATTCTTGAGGACAAAAAACCTTGTCAGATGTACATGACATGGCGTTTTTTTCACTCTAAGAGTTTTTTTCTATACTGCAGAGAGCAAATTCCTAGCACTTTTGCTCTTGGCACTAGACAACTATCTACACAGTTTCTGTAGACACTCATGTTGAAATTATTTTTTACAAAATGTGTAGGCACCCTTTGCACGCCTGCTTTACATCCCTGTCGTGTGTTTTTCTACATAATAAACTTTAAGACCGGGGAACACCCCATTGGATATTAAATTGCTCCTCGTTTCTGATTTTAACATCAATAGTTGATTTGGAGCTTGACGTTTCACCAACTCGGGGTAGAGGGACGCATTTCAGTTAGTTAAATCCATCCGCGAGCTGATGTGCATCCCTTTTTCCAAATCATTTAATAAATCCCCGGTTTTAACTTTTAACAGAAGAGAACCTGTGTCCCCATAATAAACTTGAACTTCCCCTCCCTTGGCCATTGTACCTTACACACATTGTAAAAGAACGACATCATCAGTTTTTTGGAAATTTCCAGTACAGAACTACCTCCCGCTATATTCTTTTTTAAAATTACGTTTCTTTTCTTTCTATGTAGAAGAACCATGTTCGGCTCTAGGCTCGTGAATGTCGTAAAACTGAGATCGGTAATAATTCGTGCACATTCTTGGGGGCATTTTACGACGTCACAACGTGATCTGTTTCAAACGCTTTCACACATTTTACCAAAAGCTGAATTTAAAATAAGCGTTTACATTTTTTTTTTACTTTACTTTTTGCTTTTGAGCGTTTACTGACAAAGGTGTCTATAAATGTCTTCAAGTAGGGTTTCTGATTGAATTGCAGGGCCCTGTGTATTTTTGTGACCCTGAAACCATTGTTCACCATCCATCGCAAAAGCACATGGTGAACAACAATATTCTGTTTCGGGTCCAGATCTGCAATCAGTTTCTGCTTGGAGGGGGTCCAGTGCATGCCCATATTATCGACCAAAGACAGATTGTATGGGCTCAATGACTCCTTGGTCACTGGTCTATTGAAAACATGGAAATACAAAATATTTGACAGAATCGTGAAGTTCCAATGGTATATGCCGGTCAATTTCAAAGAACCATCCTTGTGGCCCATTTTCCTATAAGGTGTGAATGTCAGGGATCTCACAAGGATTCTCAAGCCATTTATAACTTCCACACGGCAAAGAGTAGTGAGACATTGCCGAGGGGTACAATGAGTTCATGTCAAGAAAAACTGCATTAGATTTTAAACAGGTGTTTTGTCCAGTTAGATCCGTTGTTAGAACACGATCTCCATGAAAAACATACCCCCCCCTCATCGATCTTTCTACAAAAAGGTGTCGATCCACATCAGTGATCAACAATATTTCCTCCCTACTAATTTTTAGAATCAAGTCCATCACAAAATGAGGTGTGGAAAAATGGTAGCCAATATCTAGTCCAAACTCTGAATAAATTTGATCTGTGTTTTTACAGACAATATCTAATAGAGTGAGTACGTCACTGGCCAAGTACATTCTACAATAATCCCACCCATTTTTAAAATTACCCTTATCCCATACCCTCTTGTCAAATTCATATTCTTCGGCAGTGCATTCACTATTGGTAAGCGAATTATAGGAAGCTTCAATTGGAGGTCGTTTCTCCTCACTTAACTGTGCCCCAGAGCAGTAATAGTCATACGCATATATGCCTTTACAGGTCAGTAGGTCATACATTTCACTATCTGGAAAGCGCTGTTTAAGCAGAGGAAAACTATCCAAATTGTCGCTTTTCTGCACTTGAATCAATTGACTCAAAACCTTGGGGAAGAAACTATATGAATCTAAAAACCGGATTTTATTCCCGCACGTATGCCAATTATTCACTAGCTGCTATTTCAACTCTAGAAGCACCAGCTTCTCAGAAAATTTGGGGAAAATATCATAAGTAAATGAGTTGTTTACCCATGGAATATCTACTCCCCCTCCCTCCCTGTGCATACGCACCAAAGGCGGTAAAATAATTTTAAATCATAATTTGGATTGTGAATCAAAACTGGTATAAAAAACTGCTGGCTTACATTCACATTGCACGATTGATGTGCTGCACCTTGAAAATTACTACCCCCCGACGATATTTCCTGCCACAAGTGATTATGATCCCTGACTTTCCCCTTCCCCCCCTCTTTTCCCCTAGTCCCTTTCCCCTTAGTCCCCTCTTCAAATTCCCTCTTACAAACCCAGCATTTTTTCTGATTTTTAATCGCCAGACGATCCTCTGTGGACAAAAACATCGGGTAGTGAGTATTTCTTAAACGAGAAATAGCTCCATTTGCAGTGACAATTAATTTAGTTAATGCCTTGATCATGCACTCATTCTCATCCAATGTTTCGACTATTTCTAAAAATTGCATTGTGTTAGAGCTGTCTCTTTTAGCGTGGGCATAGCAAACAGTAATAGCTTGATGTTCTTGGATTCTATTCGGAAATTGAGGGTCGTTTACATCCACTAGCTTAGCTTTACAATCCAAACTTTTTTTATTGCTTTGCAGGAGCGTATTTTGGAAATTTTTAAATCTCAAAATGGCCCTGTCACCTGAAACTGTTTCTACCGATTGATAGCCGTGACGCCTACAATGGTTCATGTGATTTTGTAGCTTTAAATCACTACCAAATTGGGACAGGCATGATGGGAAGTAGAAAACTTACCCCTATTTCCTTACCCCCTCCCAGAACTTTACTGATATCAGTAATAGGATTGAAGTGACCAATTGAATTGGGTTCACTAGGTGGTGTGTATAACAACCAAACCCAGTGCTTCACCAATTCAATTGACGGGCCCCTTACTGGGAATATCACCCCCTTTTTATGAGAACGAATACACTTTTGAAATTCTATTTCATATTGGAGTACAGTAACGCCGATATTAAATGGACGTTGGCCCTTTCAAAAAATATCAATTGACCTGAGCGTTACTGGAAATTTTCCCTCTAAACAAGAGAAATCTACTGTGGAAAAATCAGATCCCTCTTTCCCATGTACAGTCCAGTATTCCAAATTTTTCTTTGTAGCGTCACATGCTAGAGGTTCGAAAGCCAATTTGAGGAAAGCGTACATAAAACATTTTTGGCCTGTTTCGAAACAGATTCGTTGAACGCCCTAACATCCTTCTAAATCAGGATTATATTTTAAAACTATTGCCCTTGGCCCCGCCCCTCCTGTCCCACCTCTTAAAATAAAATCTTTTTTAAATTAATATATATTTACACTTAAAGTTTCAATAAATAAAACCACAGACCCGTTCTCATTATAATTCTTGAGAGATGCGTGATAATGTTGTCGATCCACTGTATAAAAACTGTTTCATAATTTTCCAAATGAGAGTGTAATACCAAAATCTCAGTGCGTACATATAGATCGTACACCTCGCTTTCTCCCTCATTCAGATAAAACATTTTTAAAACAATTGAAGCCTTAATAGATTCTCTACCCCTCCCACACCTGAATCTGGTTTTCTAAAAGTGCAGGAATTTTTTCTACATATTCATGAACGATATCTATAGAGTCTATTTTAAAATTCCTCCCCCCCATAAGTGAACTAAACGGATCCCCAAAGGTTGCAGTATAAACGTCATGATTCATTGCTCAACCGGTTAAGACCGTATTGCTTGCTATCGCCCACTCTATGAACCACGTAATGAAATGAATGACGATGGATTATTGCTAAATTATCTGCATGCTGTGATATAATGAAAACTTTGTACAATCTGATAATAGACAATCTGAAAATACAAGCTTTCCCTAAATAAAACTCAACAACGGAAATGATTAGCTGTTATTCCTCCAAAGTGATTTAAGGCTCAAATTATTCGTGATATGAGATTAAAGGAATAGTACAGTGGGGAAAAGGACTGATTTAGGACTGGTGGCTTCTTCTTTTGCCAGTAAGTCAATTTTAGCTATTACTAAGTTAAGATGGGCAAGAAAAAAAATAAAAGGAGTCGTCCAGATATTGATTCTAGCGAGGATATTGCCACAAGTACCCCAAATACGTCAGGAAATCCGGATATTCGGAAGCCAGTGACAACTCAGGTTTCGTTAATGACCCTATCAGAGGAATTTGCAAAGATGATGAACATTATGCGTGAAACTCATAGCTCAGTCCAATCAATTGAACAGCGATTCATTGTAGTAGAAAATAGAATAAAAGCAATTGAATCAGAGCAATTAGCCTTAAGGTCTGAATTCTCCGGGATTAAGTCTTGTACACATGCTGTAGAAAATGACATTTCTTTGTTGAAAAATGATAATTTTAACCTGCAGTCAGAAGTTAAATATTTTAAAGAAAAGACCCTATGTATGTCTGATAGGCTTATGGCTGCAGAGTATCAGCCTAACGAAAATAATTTGGTTGTATGGAATGCAGTCTGTGAGGATGAAGATCAAGCCAAACGTATGTTTACCGAGATATGTACGGATGGACTAAATTTACCAGTGATACCCCATTTTTCAGTTGTTGCAATAAAAAAGGATAAGAAATATTTTAAGGTTAATGTAAAAAACCGTGGAAACAAGATTGAAATCCTTAAAAATGGGAAGAAGCTTAAAGGAAGAAACATAGCAAACCAGGGAAACATTTATGTGAGTGATGATGCCCCATTTTCTGTGAGAGAGGCAAGAAAGAAAAAAACTATATGAAAAAAAATTGTGTCTTAAAACGATGGGTATAATTTCATGGGTATCAAACACAGTTCCACCATATCTTCAGTTTGAACGTCCGGGTGGTACGAAAGTGAAGTTTACGTGTGATGAATGGATTGAGGAACTAGCACTTAAGCCTCCTCCCTCCACAGCTTCCAGAGGTGCTAAAAAATGAGTGTTTTATTGAATGTGTTTAGTTTACTTATTGGTTAATTATCTTTTCTTTTTCGCTTGGTGTAATCAAATAGATATGGAAAAGTTGATAGTGATGAATTTGAAATGTTTGGGTAATGATAATTTTTATTTTTGAGTAAATAGTTTAAAATGTTTGTTAATGTGAAATTATTTTGAGTGGGTGGTAGCGGGCTGATGTCTTTTTGAATGGTTTTGCTTTGTGCCATGAAGCTTGCAATAATGTGCTTTTTTTAAATTGTATGTCCGCTTTGCCGGAATATATTTTGTGTATTTTTTTTTGTATTTATCTAGGCCTAGGTATATGTTTAGTAGATAATGATTTTTTTTCGCCACCGCCACCCTCTACCGTCACATACATAACTTTTATTGATGATGGTTAGAGATATCGTTTTTCCTCCTGGGAACAGCAATGTCCTGCAACTTGAAAGTCGAAGGGTTGATTTTTCCAGCCAGTTTAATCAAAGGATAAATAGAAATTTAGATATTAATGCCACTGAGATTTTCACAAATGAACCATCAAGGTATATTTTTAAAGAAGAAGCACTACCCTTGTATTGTGATAGGGGCCATTTTGGCCTTAACATTTTTCATTTGAATTGTCAGGGATTGAATTCTGCGCATAATTTTTTATCGGAATTAATAAATACTAATGTCTTTCAGGTGATCGCTTTAACTGAAACGTGGTTAAATGATAATAACTCGCAATTACTACATATCCCTGGGTATAATTTATATGTAAGGAATCGCGAGTATTACCAACATGGAGGCCTAGCAGCTTACATTCAGGCTGATTATAAGGTTTCAATAAGAGAAGATCTTACAATATATAGAGAGAAAGTTTGTGAGTGTTTTGTTTTACATATAACTAGAGAGAATTTGAATTTTTGTATTGTTTGTAGTATATAGACCTCCACAGAGCCTGCTCCAAGACTTTATGGACCTATTTGAAGAACAATTAATGAAACTTCCGATTAACTCTATGCCATGTTTTATTATGGGGGATTTTAATATTGACCTTATTGATCAGTCATCTGCTAGCACTGAATTTATTAATAGAAGTTTATCCAATGGGTTTCATCCTTGTATAAATATCCCTACAAGAATTACGGGAACATCAGCTAAGCTTCTGGATAATATCCTTTCTAATGTACCCTTGAGTCTTCCCAGGGTCCTTATCAACGATGTATCTGACCACTTTGGAGTTTCAGCTAGCTTTAGAACTGTCACGAAGGTGGTTAAAGGCAAAAAATCAAGGATTCCAGTGATCAGTAAAAGTGCGATGGTAAAACTTAAAATGATATAGAAAAGGTGGATTGGTACGATGTTCTAGGCGAAGTTCAGGACGCAAATTCAAAGTTTGTTTTATTTTATGAAAAGTTGCAGAGTTTGATAAGTCAAGTAGTCATATTGAAACCGTTTAATAGAAAGCACTCAAGTAAAAAACCTTGGATTGGTCCTGTGATTTTGAAGCAAATAAATGTAAGAGATAAATTGTTTAGAGCTCAAATAATTAACCCGACACAAGAAAATAAGCAATTATATAAAATTTATCGAAATAGGTTGAATACAATTTTAAGAAATGAAAAAAAGAAATATTTTGAGAAAAAGTTTAAGGAGGTCGAAGGATGCCCTAAGAAAACCTGGGGACTAATAAAAGAAGTGATTGGATTAAAAATAAATAGTGTACCTGATGAATTAGTTAGTGTAATGGGAAAGACTTTGAATTCTGAAAAGGACATATGCAATGAATTTCAGAGTTATTTTTCGAATATTGGTCTGAATTTAGCTATGTCAGTTGTGCCTGATAGTGGTGACCCATCGTCCGAGTCCTTACTGAGGGACCCAATTGATGTGTCTCTTCACCTTAGACTTGTAACGGTTGATGAAATTAAAAAAATTATTTATGGGTTGCGTAGTAATTCATCTGGTAGTGGCGATCATATTACTCTAAAAACACTTAAATGTATTTTTCCTGTTATAGCTGAATTTTATGTGGGTTAATTAATGAGTGTTTTCGTCAAGGAAAATTCCCAGATTGTTTTAAAGTTGCCCGTATAACCCCAATTCATAAGGGTGGTATTCAAAATGACCCAGGAAACTATAGACCGATATCTGTTTTACCCATTATTTCCCGTGTTTTAGAGAAGTGTTTTAGTATTAGAATGATGAGTTTTTTGGAGGATCATAAGTTTACTGGTAGAGACACAATTTGGGTTCCGTAGAAAAAGGACAACGGAACAGGCGATGATTTATTTGACAACTATTATTAATGATGTATTAGATAAAGGTTTCAAAATAGGTGCTATATTTTTAGATCTGATGAAAGCTTTCGATACTGTGGATCATGAGCTTCTACTTAAGAAGTGTGAGGTGTATGGTTTGAGGGGTAAATCATTAAATTTTTAAGAAGTTTTTTAAGTAATCGTTATCAGTATGTCCAACTAAATGATACTTCTTCCGAAAGAAAGCGTATTGAAATAGGTGTTCCGCAAGGATCAGTTCTCGGTCCTATATTATTCTTGATGTTTATTAATGATTTACCAAATTGTCTAAATAATTTTTGCTATAGAATAAATGAACTAACGGTAAACCCGACTAATGAAACGGTTTCACTTTTTGCTGATGACACAACAGCCATTAGCACAGCTAAGACAGCAGAGCTGCTGCAGATTTCCATGAAGGAATCAGTTAATAGAATTACAGCATGGCTGAGGGTAAATAAATTAAGGATTAACATGGCTAAGTCTAACTTTATTATTTTCTCGCGATCATCAAACTTTTACCCATGGATCAAGGAATTAGATATGCCCAATGGCGTTATAAAACGGACTGCGTCTTTTAAATACCTTGGGATTGTAATAGATGAAACTCTATCTTTTAAGGAACATGTTTACTTTAACTAGCAAAATTCTGGCAAGAAATCTTGGTATAATGAAGAAACTCCAACATTGTTTTCCCAAGTCTGTCCTTCGCCATCTTTATTTTTTTAATACACCCGTATATACTTTATTGTTCAAGTATTTGGCTCTCTACTTTTTCTTCTACCCTAAAACAATAAGAGTTCTACAAAATCATGCAGTAAGAATTTTAGCCGGTATATCTCCACGTATGTCTGTTAGAGAAATTTACCCAACTTTAAAAATTTTGCCGGCTGCAGGCCTGCGTGAGTTCTATGTATTGTGGTTTATTTTTAGACTGCAGCAGGATGCTCAGCCTCGTTGTTTTGGTGATTTATTGTCCATTAGGTCTACTGTTCATTCTCATGATACAAGGGGTAGCGCGGACTTCTGTGTACCTAGAGGTATATCTTCCCGTTCATGTTTTTCTGTTTTTATAGAGGTACGCGGAAATGGAATAGTTTGAATAGTGATATTAAGACTATTGGTGACCCCAATATTTTTAGAAAAATCATTAAGGAACTGCTTTTTGCTGAATATGAGTTTTGACTGATTAATTGATTATTTATTGTGGGGGTTTTGTTGATATGATGTTCCCAGAGGAAGTATAATATATGATATTATTTTGTATTTATTGTTTAGTGTGATGGTATTAGTGGTGTCGGTGGCCAAGTATTCTTTGTTTTAAGGATTTTGTTTACTCTACCTCCCCCACGGACAAGCTTTGCTTTTTAGGGGAGGCAGCAATAATTTTTTGTTGATATGTTTTTTTTTTCAATAAATCCTTCTTCTTCATCAAACGACTATTGTGTTCAATATCGAATTTGTTTGATGAAATTCTGGTAGTGTTGTGAATTGTATATCATTATCCTCCCCCTCTTGTATATCATTACCCCTCCCCCACTTTGTTCAATAATAGGGCTGGTCCGTGTATTAAAATCTCCCAGTTCACTTAGCATACCCTCGAGTGTATCTGGGCTATGTCAATCCATCCAAGCCAGTTCTTTTTCAATTAAATTTGATCGAATAGGAACTATATTCATTAAATCAGTGGGTGAAGGATTCTCATTTAAGTCTTTGGTAAAATCATCTAAAATTTGTAGTGTATTCTGACTTAGCCATGGTAAGTCGCCCTCTGAACCAACTGAAATGCATTGCTCAACTGTACTATTATCTACACTGAAATAATTACTTAATAAATTGTCAATATCAGAAGGTATTTCATCTAAGTTAACATTACCATGCCATTCATTATCTTCGATAGCTGGTATTTCAGTGTCCTGAATGTTATGAAACTCCATTGCCCCTTCAATGAGTTCGTATAGTTCATGACTTGTCAGAGAATATGGAACCAATCCAGTCTATAAAAGAAAATAGCTTTTTTCAAAGTGTCTAAATCAGCCTATTTTTAAAATTGGATTATTATTTACATATAATTTAAACATATGCTTAAAAACACGGTGTCTAATTCATTCATGTCATCTCCTAAAAATAGCCTATTTTCAATGTTTGGACTGTAATTTTTCAAGATTTCCGGAGCAAATGATAAAATGAAGACCGTTAAGTCTCTTATCAAAGCCTTTATTACGCAACTTAGAATCTGGAATTATGTCTAACGGTACAATTCTCTGTCCTTCATATTCACTTGGGAAAAGAATAATTAGCGAGAAATAAAATTTGAAAACTTACATTTAGATTTGCAACTTGCATGTTGAGGGCTGTAGGGGTCACATCATTCTCGCCTTGGATTGGTCGAGAAGGGCCCGACAATGCTTGTGTATGTGGGGTGGACGGACCAGCAACGTCATGGGCTTGTATATGCGTGGTACACTGTGCTGAAGGTATTGCCAGCGGTCATACTGCACAACTGACGCCCTCACAGGGGTTTTATCAGTGGTTCTCGCCTTCTTTGATGGGGGAGGGTATTTGTCCAAACTGTCCTTAAAAAGAAGAGAAAATTTATTATAAAATGACGACTCCCCTTTTACAGAAGAAAAATTAGTACCCCCTTCTACAGAAGAAAACAGAATTATTGTAAGGCATTAATATGTCTAGAAAGCATCTGCCACTGCCCAAAGAAGCCCCTTCCCCTTTTCAGCAAAGCAAAAAGTAAAATTTGTGAGAAATATACCGCGACAGTTAGTAGCTCTATGGTAGAAATGCTCCTATTTTTACCATTTAGAGAAAAAATTTAAATACACTCCATGAAGGACATAAACCCGTCAAAAAGTAGTCATGTGTTAGAAATAACTGTTCCTATTTTTACCATTTGGAAAAAATTTAAATACGTGTCTAGAGATGCAACGCATTTAAAGCAAAATGAGCTCTATTTTAAAGCTTAGAAACTATCATTATTCCTCTAGGGTCAAAGGATGTATCAATTTAGATCATTTAAATGGACCCATGCTTCAATAAACCTTCTCATGGTAGGTATGTATCTTTTTCTTAGCCCCCCTCCCTCCCATATAAACACTGAGTACTCAAAATGGAAGCAATTAAATTTAGTATATGAAACTATTTATCATAAGCAACATCTGCCAGCTCTTGCAATTCATAAGATTTACTGTAGACAATTTGACTGGAAAAAAAAGCATCTTTTTTGTGAAGCCATTGTAATGCTTAAACGTAAATTTATAAGATTTAGCAGGCCGGATGCGCATTTGACAGGATGCAATAATTAAGGTTTGAACATGTTTACCGAACTGATAAAGTCAGGTTGACCTATTAGCGGCTTAACGTCACAGGGGATCGGCATATACCAAAGATTTGACGGATGTTAGTTTACCCTTTTAGCTAGAATAGAGAAGACATAAAAAATTTACATATTTGGCGAAAGGAAATTATTTCCAATGAAAGAATTAAAATCGTTAACGGTGGGGGTTTACATGGTAAAAAAGAGCGTATTTACGCTTTCTAGCGACTATAAATATAACATAGTGGAGATTTTTTTTTTTTGGGGGGGGGGGTTATACCCTGAATTTGAATATGTTGGAGGGGGACTACAAAAAATGATTTTATTTGGAAAAAAAACCTAAGAAAATTTACTAAACAGAGCTCACATTATAAATCTCTGCAGCTAAAACTTCCAAGTCAACAATATTTGATGTTTTCTCCATAATGTCTTGAGACAATATGTTACTTCAAGATCAACGCATGTCCATTATAAACAAAATCTCAAGGCCGAATTGTGATGTAAGAGAAACCTTACGTAAGTCCATTGACCTAGAAAGAGACATGTGATCCTGTCCAGTCAGACTCGATTATCCAGCAATTTTTGTGGAACTTATGTCTACATCCAAGAAACAACAAACAAATTGACCAACACTCATAACCATCAAACAACCATCAACAAACAGAACAGAAACAACAATATAACCATCAAACCATGAAAAAAACATCAAATAACCATCAAACAGAACAGCAACAACATCCAATAACCATCAAACAACATAACCATGAAACAGAACAGAAACATGAATAAATTATGTACGTACCATGCTGGTACTGTCATTCCTACTGTCCACTGTTTTGAAATGAATTAGTCACACAATTCTGTGCCCTTGCATTTGGGCCTGCGTAGAGCAAGTCCCGACGAGGGGGGTACGACGTTCAGAATTTTTGACGATATAATTAAATGGCTATCTTTATATTTATATTGGACACCTCTATGTGGTGCCAATGTGATTTATTTTAAATTACATTTGCAAAAAACCCCCTCCGTTGCAAATCTATAATATTGTCACAGGCATCAAAGCTGAAATTTAAAATATTAGAATAGAAAAATATATCCTGTTGTTATATCCCTATTTTTTGTCGACTACTGAAACCTGCAGATCATCAAAGAACTAAAGAAATATTTCCCAAGGGAAATGAAAGACAGAGGGATGTAACTGAAAGCCTTTCAAGGAAGGGAAGGGTCAATTCAATTTCAATTCAATTCAATTCAATTTATTCGAATAAAAACATAACACAAACACGTGGTTTTCAACTTCCATCAATAGTTGAAAAAGTAAACGATAAGGAATAGAAGTTTTTCTTCTGTGGACAAAAATGATATAATAATCACTCTTTTGTGACACAAAGGGGGATAACCCAAAATACTCTTAAAGAATTCTAAGCATTAAAAAAAAACTGAATCAATCCCCTTTTCGTTGTCCCCATCTTCATTTCATGTTAAAAACTCCTTCTTGTTTCTTGCACTTTACAATCGAACAGTTCGTGGTAACAAACTGTAAGTAAGGAGCGACCCGGGTCAATAGTAACTGACACTATAAAAGACAGAATTCTGATACCAATAAATATATCTAAAGAAATCGACTTATTTTACGAATTTCAAATATATAAGTTTCATTAAGTTTAGTCTTACCTATTGAAGGTTACGAGCCTGTGAAAATTTTCTTCATGCTGGAAAAAAGGGGAAACACCCCCTAAAAGTCATAGAATCTTAATCAATATCATATCATCAGATTTGGCGTATCAGAGAACCTTACTGTAGATTTTTTCGAGTTCCTATTTGCAGAAATATGGAATTTTATATTTCTTGTCAGAAGAATCATCCCGGTGCGTGTGTTTATTTGGGTTTTTCCAGAGCTGATCCTGTCAACACAGTGATCCTAGAATATTGGAAGAGGGCTCATTCAAATGGAAATTAAAAGTTCTATTGCCCTTTTCAAGTGAGGTTTCTCAGCTCTTTTAAAATAGAGTTCAAAAGTTGCTAAAGGATTTAATATCTATTTTGTATATCTATTTATTTGATTATTGTGCTTGGAATATTTTTGGTATAATTATTATTTACTATTTTGTTTGATACTTCAAGGGTTGCGATTGGAGGTAGGGTAATATTAAATTTATTGTTATCTGATGATGGTTCAGGATGGAAGTTTGATAGGAGTGGAGACCATGCTCTATTAGTGTATGTATTATCTAAGGGCCAAAACATGCAGCAATGCACAAGGAATAGTGTTAGTTGTATTTTTAAATCTTTATTTTTGAAATTAAAACCCTTGAATTGAAATTGAAATTGAAATTGTGCATAAATGGGAAAAATAGAAGCATGTCTATCTGAATATCGGTGCAAACAAAGTTTCTGGTTGCACTTCAGTCCTCCTCTCCCAAGAAACTTTCGGATTGTGATCATGATCTACCTGCATCCTCCTTTCTTTAATTTGTGTCGTTTGACATCTGAATTTAAGATTTCATCTCATATACAAAAAGATTGTCAGTAACAAAAGAGATAACATCACCAACAAGTCCCATTATTACAGGCGTAATCAAAATATAATCTTGGGAGTGAAGGATGATTAGAGATTAATTTCTATCCCCTTCTCCTAAACCTACTTCTATGTTTATTTGAAGACTTATAGAAAGTTGGAAAAATTCAGCGTAAAAGTAAATTTGTTGAGGTTTCAAGCTCACTTCCCCACTTACACAGAGATTCTCCTGTCCACATCCATAATTACTGATGTGCGATTATACACCACTGTGCACATTTTTTTCAAGTCTCAAATAAATAAACTTGCATAAATGGAAATTCAGTGTAGATGTTTATATTAAGCGTTTTTTGTTGTTTTTTTTTGCATGCACTAATTGCATTTGTAGGAATAAATGCGCCACATCGTGGCATTCCTGTGTCTGAAACTGGAAAGCTCAATGACAGGCACCTAAATAATTTGAAATTGACTGGCTGTCTAATAATTTTCATCTGATGGCTTTTACACTTTTGGGCCACAGCCGCAGTTTTGCACCACAACATGGAAGGCAAGGCCACTTTTACGTCACTTATTCTCTTTTTTTATTTAAGAGGACAGTATAACTTTCAATTTCCTCTCTGGTGAGCCTTCTTTTGATATTCAAGGACCACTGATTCAGTATGATCAACCCTGAAAAAAACCACAACAAAAAATCAAATGAACAACAATCTGTGATCAATCTCATTCGAAAAAATCCAAAAGATAGAGACTCTAAATAAGGACGTAAAACATCTACAATAGAGATGTCTTATATGTTAAAGTTGGTAGTGTAGTATTCGTAAAAATCATTAGCCATTATAAGGGTATTTTCCTTCTTTCTAGAAAAAGGGACAAATTTTCTCAGGCTCGTAAGGCTTTATAGGTTTTGGTTAAACTCTAACCTACTTGAAGGTATGAATTCTAACATCTCTTTAATGTCACTTTTTGCTTAAAGTTAATGAAATTTTTAAATAAGTATCACCATAAAGACCCCATGTTTTTTTTATTTTTTTAATTTTTAAATAAGTACCACAAAAAGCCTAACGAATTAAAAATATGGCAATGCCTTTCGTCTGTAAAGATTCAAACAATAGCAAAATGTTGATTTCCTAGACACAATTACAGTTTGACGCTATAGATTATTATTTTGTTAGTTTGCTGATTTTTACCCATGTTTCTTTCTTTATAGTTAGTAACCCACTTTATAGTAACCCACTATTTAACTACCAAAAACCGCATATGACAGTCGTTTTTAATGATGTAGCCTATTAAACCCTGATTTTCCCTAAGTTTTTATGATATTTAGGATTTTTCTTGTTACATATTACTCATATTGGAAAAAGGTTTTTGAATTTCTACCTCTTACTGTTTCCCACCTAAAAAACCATTGATCAGGAGATATAAAGAAGAGAAACGTCATGAAAGAATTATTGCTGTTAAGCAACCTAGAAAGGCTCTTAACTATAAGGACGTAATTGGCAAAATTAGAAGTTTTTCAAGCTATTCTGTATACATTCCTTCTTGGTGACAATCAAACAGTTTGTGGTAACGAACTGTAAGTAAGGAGCGACTCGGATCAATAGGAACCGAAACTCTAAAAAAAGAATTTTGATATCAATAGATGCATCAAAGGAATCAGCTTATTATTCTGATTCTAAACATGTAAGATTCATCAAGTTTAGTGTTACTCATCAAAAGTTACGAGCCTGAGAAAATTTAATTGGTTTTTGAAATAGAGGGGAAACACCCTAAAATTCAAAGAATCTTGATGAAGAAAGAAGGAATATGAATCAAACCCTCACATTTAGAGTAAATAAGAACCCTACTGTAGAAATTTCAAGCTCCTAAATACAAAAATGTTGAATTTTCGATTTTTTGCCAGAAGACAGATCAAGGATGCCTGTTTATCTGTTTTTTTTTTTATTTTGCTTTTTTCCTTGGGGGTGATCGTATTGAAATAATGGTCTTAGAAGATCTAGAAAGGGCGCATTCCAATGAAAATTAAAAGCTCTAGTTCCTTTTTAAGTAACAAAAAAGATTAGAGGGCAACTGGCCCCCCTCTGACGCCCATTTTTTTCTCAAAGTTATCTGACCAAAATTTTTAGATAGCAATTTTATCCAGTATAGTGAAAAGATCAAATAACTATGTCTTTATAGGTAAAATGATCCCCCTCAGTCTGTGGGGAGAAGCCAGTAAGTTTTAAAATTTGCCCATTGTTTAGGTACTACTACTCCTACTGCTAACAACTCACCGCAGCAGCAAGATTACGTCAACTTTTTACATTTGAGGCGACACTCCCCCTGGATTCTGCAAGTGCCCTGTTTTAAATGGTGTTTCGACAAGGTTTAGATTTGGGAAGACACGCCCCCTGGATTCTGTTAGTGTCCTGTTTCAAATGATCAAGTGTTAAGTAATAGAGAGTGACGCAATCTTGGGTAACCTTGCTTCAGTATTAGAAAAACCTATGATTCCCCTTTAAAGAAACCTGATAGGCCCCCAACTCCTCAGAATCCCCCTAAAAACCTATATTACCCTAATATTTTCCTTAAAAACCAATATTAGCCTATTATTTCCCAATATATCAGGCAGCCATTTTGTTTTGTCTTAATTCTCAGCCATTTATATGTGGAGAACCGTTATAGAGACTATTGATTTCTATCACTCAATGAATTCTTGGAAATTCATTCCTTCTCGCTAATTCCTGGAAAACTGATGCTATTAAGGCTCACCTTATGAAAATTGCCACTCTATTCTAAATTTGATTGTGGGGGTGCTATTGATGATACTGCTGAACTGTTGCCTCTCGTCCAAAAGGCTAAAAATATTTTCAGCTTTTTTCAGACGTAGTGCTGTAGCTACCGACAAGTTGCGCCGGGTTCAAATCCCTATTGACAATGTGTTCACCAAAAACTAAACTCCATATGACCACTAGATGGAATTCCCTTCTCACTATGTTGCATAGTTTGCGAGATTTGAAAGAGTCGGTAGCAAGTTCACTTGCACTTCTCGGTAAAGTGGACCTCATACTCACTGATAATGAGTGGGGTGTTATTTCAAACGTGATTGCAATTTTTACACCCTTTTAAGAGGCAACTATTTGAGCTCTCTTCTGAAAGTTTTTCCTCCATCTCGAAAGTCCTGCCTTTGTCCACTACGATATACTATCGCAGTCCCTGCGACGGAGTCATATTAGAATCAAGCCAGTTTGTGGGGTTCACATGATGAGGTCCTTATAGTCCATGCAGGACACGCTTGGAAAGCAGCCCAATACATTATTGCTCTGCAAACTTTCAAGAGTGAGCCAATAGTTTTTAAGAGAAACTTGTCGACTTAAGTTTTGGAAGTCTCATGCTATGGGGTCCCAAAAACACCTGTACGAAGTTGCAATAAAATTCATGTCTGTGCCTACTACCAGTGTCCTTTCTGAAAGAGTGTTTTTCCAAGGCTTGTCAGATAATCACTGAACGGTGGAACCGACTCTCAGGGAAAAACACTGACATGCTCATGTTTTTGAATAGACAGTAGTTTAATTTTCTCTTTTTCCTGAGCCCGAATAATTCTAAATCTGGATTTTTATTATATTCATTTATGTAACCGAAATTTATTTTTATTGTTTGATTTTATATTATTTGAATTTTGGAAAAAAACGTTATACAAAGTACCCTTTATTAACCATTTGCGTTACTGAACTTCGGCAAATCTATGAGATAGCGGAAAACTGAACCGAAATTTCAATATCGATATGTCGAATATCGAAAGTAAAAATATTGATATATCAGTATATTGATTGATCAAAATATCACCCAACACTAGTCGCCCTGTATGCAGAGGACTATAAATAGAAGCTTGAAAGGGGATGTTCTATCAGTCTTATATATGACTTTTTAACATGACACATCAATTTTTAAAAACCAAATATGTCTCAAAGATACTAAGATGATAGTCTTTTTCTTTAATAGATAAATATCGATAAAAAATTTTTTATTACTAAT